>CM053753.1:13481931-13497760 GCA_028658305.1 Pachyuromys duprasi
TTTCTTTTTGCTCTAGCTAGGACTTCAGGTACTATGTTGAAGAGACACGGAGACAGTGGGCAGCCTTGCGTTGTCCCTGATTTCAGTAGGATTGATTTAAGTTTCTCTCCATTGAGTTTGATGTTGGTTATAGGCTTGTTGCATATTGTCTTTACTATGTTTAGGCATGTGCCTTGTATCTCTGATCTCTCCAAGACTTTAAACATGAATGGATGTTGGAATTTGTCAAAAGCTTATTCAGCATCTCAGGAGATGATCATGTGGTTTTTCTCCTTCAGTTTGTTTGTACAGTGGATCACATTGATGGATTTCCTTATATTAAACCACTCCTGCATGTCTGGGAAGAACCCTACTTGTTCATGGTGGATGTTATCTTTTATGTGTTCTTGGATTCGGTTTGCAAGTATTTTATTGAGTATTTTTGCATCAATGTTCATAAGAGAGATAGGTCTGAAGTTCTCTTTTTTTGTTGGGTCTTTGTGTGGTTTATGTATCAAGGTGACTGTGGCTTCATAGAATGAGTTTGGTAGTGTTCCTACTGTTTCTATTTTGTGGGATAGTTTAGAGAGAATTGGAATTAGCACTTCCTTGTAGGTCTGGTAGAATTCTGCACTGAATCCATCTGGCCCAGGGCTTTTTTTGGAAGGGAGACTGTTGATGAGTGTTTCTATTTCCTTGGGGGATTGTATGTCATTCAACAACTTTTTGTTTAGGAGTTTCCTTCTTGTTTGCTTGTTTATCACTTATCATCTATCTATGTATCTATCTCTGTATCTAAGTATCTATATATCTATTTATTTGAGGATTAGACCTAGAGCTTGACACATGCTAAACAAGTTATGTATCTCTACAGTACACCTGAGCCTTGGATTACTGAGACAGCTTTCTACTGAGTAGCATCACTTGGCCTTGAATTTGACATCCTTCTTCCTCTGCCTCTGCAGTGATAAGATTACAGGAGTAGGCCACTGTGTTAGGCTATTCATCAATGGCTTGAGATGGAACTGAGTTATAGTTAGGAAACCTGTGGTTTTTTGTTTGTTTTTGTTTTTGTTCATAGGTGCATATAGACAACAGTTACTAAGCCTTTCTGACAATTTACTTTTACAATGGGAAGGACTTTTGTTTGTTTGTATTTGTACTTGTATTTCTCCGTGTCTTGAATTTTAATTTATCTGATATTTATAATACATTGGATCATCTTTCTATTTTTTAAAAGTTGGAACAATAGAACAATTGGTGAAATAGCAAGGAAAAAATTGTTGCATTACATAATTTCCATCCACAGATGCATGCTTCTCTTTTTTGTCTTGTTTCAAACATCATAAAACTGAACAGGAACTTGCATTACATACCCAGGAGTGAGGCTTGAGGGAATCGGAGTGCGAAAGAAACTGGGAGAGATACAAGCTGAAGTTCCTCTACAGAAAAGGAACAATTAGAGCCTGGGAAAAAATGAAACAACACAGGAAATATACCTTTATATGTCTCCCTGTTGCAGAAGGAAAAGAAAAGACTCAAACAGTTTTGAGTTTCCTGGCTTAACAAAATATTCTTCTGTCTCAGGTAAAGAACGTAGTAGCTTCAATAAAAAATTGGAGTTTGGAAGGGCCAAGGAAGCCTTCCCAACTTATGTGTGAGTGAGTATCTTCCAGGACCCCAGACCCTGAGAGCTAGGAACTTGTTCATCAGATAAACTAAGAGAGCTCATGCAGTTAGTGAATTCACTGAACATGTTTTCAAAGTCTGAGACTATATACTGAAATAGACAGTCATTATTGCTGATCCTGATTTGAACTCTGGAGGTATGGGTCAAAGTCTACATTTGGATGTTGTTTCCATGTTTGATCCTTGATTTTCAATAGTTTCCCCCTTTTCATTGTTATCGAGTCAGGTATTGTTTGTTTAGGTTTTTTGAGACAGGATTTCTCTGTGTAGGTTTGGCTGTCCTGGACTCACTCTGTAGCCCAGGCTTGCCTAAAACTCACAGAGATCCACTTGCCTATGACTCCCAAGTGTTGGGATTAAAGCCATGTGCTACCACACCTGGTTAGGTTATTTTATTTTAAAACACAATTCCAGAAGAGAATTTCTCTGCTCCAGCTCACATACAGTAACTAATTGCTGGCACAGTAACTCTTGGTATGGTGGGTGGGGTTTCATTCACCACACTCCCTGACTGAAAGGAATTCATATGTCCTGGTAATAGTCCTCAACCAGGCATGTCATCATACAGCATCGTGCACAGTTCTGCAGCGTTATCATGCTCTGGTTGACCACGACAGCACATGCTAGAATTAACCTATTGTCTGGCTTCTTTTCATTTCCTGCCTCACTTCCACTCTACCCTCTCAGTGTCTCATGGTGTCTCCAAAAGAAACACACTCAACCTCATTGCCCAGAATTTTCCTCCTAATGAATATTTCATACTCCTTTTTTTTACTTCTCTTTCATTATACACAATTCCTTAATCACATGTTCAAAGACCTGTAATTTCAAATGAAAGACTGACATTTATATATTGTCATAAAAGCAATTATATAATTTTAAATCTCTCATTTATTAGCCTTTTGTCACAAGTTTCAGATGTACCACAAAGAGTCTACATCTAATATTTATAATTAAACTTTTTCTTCATGATATCTCACAGGAGTTGAACATGTTTATCCAATAACTGTTCACTGCTAAAGACTCTCCTTTAGGCACACTTTAATAATTTCCAACTTTAATTTTTTTTCCTGTTTGTAACTGGAAATTTTATTTTTTCCTTTTTTAATTTTTTAACATTTTTATTTTATTTTATATTAATCACAGGTTATGTACTTTGTATCCCAGCTGTAGCCCCCTCCCGCATTCCCTCCCCCCCATCCCTCCCTCATCTCCTCCCTGTCCCTTTCCAAGTCCACTGATAGGGGAGGACCTCCTCCCCTTCCATCTAACTCTAGCTTATCAGGTCTCTTTAGGACTGGCTGCAATGTCCTCTTCTACCTTTTTATTAACCAGGTCAAAATAAAATTAGATTTCCAAATAACCAGAGAACTTATTTTTAGGAAAAGAAAACAGTACATGTGCTTAGGGATTGGAAAAAAATGTCTCAGTGTTTAAGAGCACTTGCTGATCTTCCAGAGAGCTCAAGTCACTCATTATCATCCATGTCAGGCAGTTTACAATGAATTATGACTCCAGCTCCAGGTGACTGATATACTCATTTGTCCTGCACAGGCACTCAAAGACATGTGGAATACACTCATATAAAGACACATAAATAAAACTTAAAATAAATCAGCCAAGTAGTGGTGGTGTCTCCTCCCACTATTTAAGAGAACACCAAAACGAAACTGCAAAGGCTCTTGTTGGACTATGATCTGGTGCTTTGTGTTTGTTAAGTGCTTGCCCTCTGAGATTCTTACTGTTTACAAGCAAACTGTCATGTATCCCAACTATTGCTGTTTAAACTTGCCTAAGAAATTATTCCTCATTGTTTGGTTTAAAAGCCTGCACCTGGGCAGGGCAGAAGTGGGTGGGTGTGGCTAAGGTTCCCGGGCTCTGAAAATAGGACAGTCACTGGAAGGAGACTGGAGATGGGAAGACAGAAGAGCAGAGGAAATCATGATGGGTTAGCTTAGAAAAGGAAGCATATAGGAGGAGGAAGAACTCTGAAAGTGGCATGAAAAGCAGCCATCCAGATGAAGGATAAGCAAGTATTTATAGAATTGTGAATGGGATATAGGCCAGATAGGAGTGGTTAAGACGGTGGCATGGATGAGGGCTGGGAGGTAGGTGAGGAAGTTATTGAGATATCATAGGTGGAATTATTAGCCCAGCCCAAAGTGTTATAAGGCAATTATAAAATCAAACAGGTGTCTGTGTTTTACTGATTATGATAGTGGATTAGATAGTACCGCTGTAACAATTATGGGGCTAATACCTAACAACAGAGTCAAGACAAATGGATTTCAACCTTCCTAATGCTAAGACCCTTTTATTGTGATTCTGAACCATAAAATTATTTTGTTGCTACTTCACATCTATGTTTCCTATCGTTATGAATTGTAATGTATATATTTGATCTCTTGGAAATTGGATAGGTGCTTCCTTGTTGAAGGGTCATTCACTGTCCAAAGGGCTCATGACCCACAGATTGAGAATGGCTGCTCTAGCAGATACAGTTTATCTGGGGACTCAGTATAATTTAATTTGGATCAATCATTATACTATTAAGTAAAAATACAAAAGCAGACATTTCTGAGATTTTTCTTCCCTAAAATCTTTATGTGTCCAATTGTTCTGCAGTTCTTATAATGTCAATGGTAATGAGAAGGAAGTATAACTAAGAATATAATTCATTTACAGATCGTTAATATGATCATCTTAATCCCTGTCTAAACTAGAAAGTGAAGTGTAGAAGTTTTAAAACCTCAACAGAAGTCAGACGATGTAACAGTTGACAGGAAAATGAAAGAATATTCCACATTATTCAATTCAGACAATTTCTGTAAACATCTTTACAAAGCCGTCACCTTCTATTGATCAGTTTAGTATGTCATTCTCCACTGGAGCAAAACGGCAATAAAATGAATGCCATTAAGTGTTCAGGGATCCTGTTACTATATACCACATGTGACAGGCCTCTGTGTGCTCTGAATGCATCACATTTATAAATAAAAATTCTCTTGTCCTTTCCTAAAATTGTTCCTTGCTTGACATGGTATCAGTGTGATTCTCTCTTTCTGATTCTTATCTTGTTCTTGTTTGTGCATTTGCCTCCCGCTTCCACTTTGGCAAGGGTGATATATTTATATCCTCATTTTGAGTCCAGAGACAGCAGAGAGAATTGGATTAACACACCAGGGGCCCGACAAGGCTGTGTCTCCTCACTCTGTTCCTGCACTCTGCCTTCTATCACAGAACTGCAGCCTGTCCTTGGAAAAGTTGTTTGTTTATTTCTCACTTTTGAGGGCCTTGGTGTCCTTATGACACTCTATTACCAAAGTCCCATCAGCTAAAAAAAAAAAAAAAAAAGAAAAGAAAAGAAAAAAGAAAAAGACCTGAAGCCGGTAATGACAACCAGCCTTGGTGTCTCAGAAAACCTGTTTCTTGTCAATTAATGTGGTGCATCATTATTTTGTAGGTGAACAGAAACACCTTGAAAATAACTGCTTCTTCCCTCTGACCTTCGTGATAAGGAATAAAATCTGTGGTCAGCAGATGCTGTGGTCTGGCTGCAGGTTCTATTGTCTTATTCTATTTCCCCAATGAAAAGTAATTTACATTGTAAGGTTTATATTCCTACCTTTTATAAATCAGGAAAATAATTATGATGATAATAATGATAACCTATGAGCATCAGTTCGATACAGGCAGAATTAAGGTGATAAATGTGAAATAGATTCTAAAACATTTTTTCAAATATGTTTGGGGATTGGTTCCATGCAAAATATCTTTCTAACGGGGGAAATGATATTGTCTGCTAGTCAGGAAAACAGAAAAAGATGTAACAAGACAGATGTCAGAATACCTTCTGTCTGGGGGAAGTGGGTAGTATTAAACATGCAACTAGACATTTGTTGGTTCTCCCCACCATGCCTATGTCTCACGACCTCCTGATTTTCAAAATGCCTAAGAATGGATCTCATTTGTTTCTGGAAAAGAGGTAGTGAGGTGATCACAGTGGCATTCCTTGCTTCGTGTGCTTTTCAAGGCTGTGACAGACCAGTTTTTCAGAAGGAAGGAGGCAATTCCCTATACATCAGTCAGAGGAAAGTCCTACATGGATTACAATTCACCAAGGGGGTTCTTGAGTGCTTTAAGAAAGCGGTTTTGAATTGATTGTAGGCAAGCTTGGCAATCTGCAGCAAAAGGCCGTTAGAAAGACAGCTGTAGTTCTTGAGAACAAACACCCAGTGAGATATTCATCCATAGTACAGCCTGCTAAGTCTCCTCATGTGGGACCTATTTCTTCTGGGTACCATCCAAAGGCTTCCCGTATGGCTCTTCCTTTCATTTCATGCCATCATTGCCACTTGCCTACTTTTTTACAGACTTCCCTGAATTCCTATTCACCTGTGGCCTGAGTGGTCTGTAATGAGTGATATTTTTTATTATGTGAGTGAGAATTTCTAATATTTTTCCCAGTAGGAAGTGACCTGAAAGAACTGTGTGAAAAGAGCAACCTCTTAAGACAGCTGAAAGGAGAGGGAAACCTTTGTGCTTTTCTTGACCTCTGGCTGTCAAGAAAGCCATGTGCACTGCTGCAGCTTTCAATGGAGAATGACTTTAGCTTATAACTCTCCAGGGAGTTGTCTTTAACATCAAGATCATTTCTCATGTCATAATTTCAATTATCCTCTTGCTGCAAAAGTCAGGGCCCTAGATGTATTTAACCATTGCATAGGAGAGCAAGCTAAGCAGTCATTTGCAAATCATGAAGGCCTGTGACAATGGCTGGATATAATTTCGAAAAGCATGAAACTTGGGTTCATAGTTTGAAGCATGTCATATTTTCAAAGTATGCTATTTCATTGTAGACTATTGACTTTGCTTCTTGCTTACTTAACTTCACTGTCATTGGCAATTTTCTCTATCGTGTTGCTATTGGATTCCTTTACTGGTATTAGAACCAACTTCCTAGAGCTTTCAACATAGCCTAAAGGCTAGCAGCTCTTCAAGAATCTTCTAGACTTTTGGCATCAAAATGGGACTGTGGAGACACACAGCCTTGTGGATTGGGCAGCTATTAGATCTTTGGCATCTTCATTGTAAGACAAGGATTGTTGGATTAGCTGGAAGTATACTGTGTAAGTCAGTCAAATGAATCCCTTAAAACATACATTCATTCTATCAGTTCTGTTGATTTGGAAAAACTTGTATACTTGATATAATGCCAAACGATAGCTCCACACATCAAAGAACTTGGAGGAATGCAGGGTGAAAGGTAAATGATGTATTTGGCAAGAACGTAGGATAAGGATGTAGCTGTGTAGCATGGCCAGGGATCACAAAGGCAGAATAGATAATTCAGCACAGTGTTTAAGATTATAATTAATTTAAAATCTTTCAACAAACATGGCCAATTCTTTTATGAGAAGTTGATATTCCCTTAATTTCTTAGAAAGAAAATTATTAATTACTTTTTACACTGATTATAAGATTGGTATTTTAAAAACATTTTAACATTTCTAATGTTGAAACGTATCATATCAGCATAAGACAATGTTGTATGACATTAAGTGGTCATTTAAAAATTATTGGAATATAAAATAATGACATTTCTTATCCTTGCTAGGATATCATCAAATTTTGATTGCACCAGGATAGGCAGTAAAATTAAAATAACTTTAATGCATTGAGATTATACATTTTGTAGAAATGAAAATCAGAACATTCTACATGTATTTTTTTTTACACAGCTGGAAGAGGCTGAATAGGATAAAACATTAAATTAACAATCTACATTTAACAGTAACTAAGGACACACAACACAGTGGTAAAATATGTGGGCTTTGGCCTCTGAGCTTATATAAAATAACAAGTGCAAATACCTAGACTAGCATTTGTGGAGCAGAAAACAAACAGTGACTAGTTACTGTCACCACAATATACATGCTACTCCATAGTCATTTTTCATAACTGATTCTGTTTCACTTTTAGTGTCTTTGGTGGGACTATTGAATGATTTGCCTTAAAGTCATCATCTAGATTGTAACCTATTAAACAACCAAGTTAGCACAGCTGAAAGTTTTACATGTTTGTGTGTGGTGGGAAGAGGACTTTGAAAACCACATCTGGGATCTTAGTATGTTGGCACTCATGTCCTTTCTTGGTGATAGGATGTCTGTTTTTGAAGACCACAGGCATGAACAACCAATACTGGGAAAGCATTTCCCTTATTCACATAATGAAATTGTAAAGCATTTGTGTCTATAATTTCATGAATAAATTTTATCATTTACAACAACAAAAAAGAGCAGTAGGGGGAATATGGGAAGATATCTTCACTAGTGCTTATTTGTACACATTGTAACTTCTCAAAAATATTCTGCAAAGTAACAGATACCCAATTGTCATTGTTTTCTCACTTCTGAACTTGGTGATATACCCAAAGTCAACTTTGGAAGTATATATTAAAGCAAGACATGAGGCAAATGATATGTAATCTCAGAAAAGATTTAGCAAAGCATAAAATTACATTGACTACTCATCAATATTAATATGGTAATAAATAAGTGAGCAGTCGTAGGTAAACTAGATGTTCTCTATTCCCTCAAGATAAAGTGAAGCACTTCATTGCTTTCATAGCTTGAATATTTCATGGTTATGGGTTGATAACTCCGGAATGCAGCAATGGGTTTAAAATGTGATATATTAATTAGTTATCTTTTGTTTCATGAAATGTTGCTAAAATTTAAACATATGATATCATAAAATAAAATCCTATTAATTACTGAATAGACAACATAGAACTCATAAAATCTATCAAGGTTTTATCGTTTGCTCAACCATATTCATAGCAGCTTTATTTGTAATAGCCAGAATCTGGAAACAACCTAGATGTACCTCAATCAAAGAACTGATACAGAAAGTGTGGTACAGTTAAACAATGGAATACTTGGCAACTAAAAACAAGGAAACTATGAAATTTCCAGGCAAATAGTGGGAACTAGAAAAAATCATACTGCATGAGGTAACACAGAAGCAAAAAACACACACGGTATATACTCACTTATAAGTGGATATTAGCCATATAAGATAGGATAAGCATACCAAATCTATAGCCCTAAAGAAGCTAAACAACAAGGAGGATGCTAGAGAAGATGCTTAATCCTAGTTCCAAAGGGCAAACAGGATAGACACCAGAAGTAGAAGACAAGAAATAGGACAGGAGCCTTCCAAAGAAGACCTCTGAAAGTCTACCCACCAAGGTATCGAAGGAGATACTGAAACTCATAGCCAAACTTAGGGTAGCTTGCCAGAATCCTTATGGAAGAAGAGGGAGACCGAAAGACCTGGAGGGGACAGGAGCACCACAGGAGAACAGCAGAGGCAAAATATCTGGGCCCAGGGCATCCTGCAGAGACTGATACCCCAACTAAGGACTATGCATGAGAGGACCTTGACACCCTGTTCAAAGGAAGCCCATTGGTTGCTCATTTTCCAAGTGGATTTCCTAGTCAGGGTACAGGGACTGTGTCTGATATGAACTCAGTCGCAGGCTCTTTGATTACCTCCCCCTGGGTGGTAAAGCCTTGCCAGACCACAGAAGAAGGTGATGCCACCAACCTTGATGAGACCTGATAACTAGTGTCAGATAGAAGGGGAGGAGGTTCTCCTTTATCAGAGGACTAGGGAAAGGGCATAGAGGCAGAAGATGGAGGGTTGGTGGGACTGGGAGGAGATGAGGGAGGGGCTGCAGTAGGGATACAAAGTGAATAAATTGTGATAAGTATATAAATAAAATTTAAAAATCTATCAACGATCATATTAAAAATAGCATGTAAGTTCCTATGCTTATAATGTATTCCAGACATAATAACCAAATGAGTAACCACATGTACACAGACTATTCCTGATGAAGAAAACTCATGTAGCACTTCCCCGTGGTGTTAGATTCCCAGATACTACCTGTTCCAGTCAATAACCTAATATATTTGTGTTCCTATAGCATTTCGGCATAATGAGCACCTTAACATATATAGGTAAAGTCATCCAGTCTGTGCTGCTTTTATGGATTTCTGAAAACCAGAACAATGAAGTCAGCTTGTAAAAAATGAAGCCAAAAAGAAACTCTTTTGAAGTACTTACAGAAGACTAATAGGTACACTTCATCTGGCTTCGATGTTTATTCTTCTAGAGCAAAATGTACATCATAACTCCTATTAAAAATTCCTTTGAGCATCTTACATATTAGTCACACAAAATGCCACATTTTGTATACTTTAAATTATCATTAATGTAAATGCATTTTGTTATAGATAGGTACGTCGCAGAAATTAACTGCATTTGTGAAGGGGAGAGGCCTCAAAACAATAAGCTTTAAAAGTAATGGCTGTCTAGAAAAGAAAATCTGATCTTACTGAGCTAAAAGAACAGAAGTTTATTTATCAGTGAAAGATAGGATAAGTCAGAGAGTCACGGGAAGGAGTATGTATGCTACTTCTCTGATGGATGTTATAGCTACACTGTAGACAGTGTAGGCAGGTCCCACTTATCCACAGCACATTTCTGTTTCTGAGTTTACATGTTATGATTATGACTTAGAATATCTGGAGTTGTGAAGGTGCATAGCAATGAGGAAGTGTGAACTACCATAGACAAGGTCATTCAAGACCATAGAACAAAAGTCAGAGTTATCACAGAGCATGCCTGACCCCTGTTAGCATCCCACCTGTAGGCTTTTACAATATTTTCTCTATTTTCTACTACACTAAGACATGGTGTATAATTCCACACTGCAGGAATTTAGAAAAAGAAGAGGGTGACACCAAATCACCTCACGTTCTAGGTCTAAGAGCATAGATGTATTTATTGGGGGACTGGAGGTGGGGTGTTGACAAAGCAGTTTTCTGTCTTAAGGATTTTGCCCTTGTGAATGAATGGTGAACCGGAGGAATACTTGGACTTCACAGAGTACTTTCAAATTTCAAAGGCTACAGTAATGCAATGACAATCTAGCTTTGGGCATACATTCATGATTAAGCATTCAGGTTGGATGTGAAAATAGTGTCACAGAATGAAAAGTCACACATTAAAAGGATCTTGCAGTCTTGACTCTATGTGCTTCTAGATCACCTACTGAATTTCCTTGGGTTTCTAGAGCTATGCCATTACTCTGATTTTCCACGTTGGTTGCACCTCTCAATCACTGTATAAAGGCTGACAGTATCTTCTCTCCACTCCCAAACCACTGAATGAGAATCTCTGTGGGGGAAGCCTGATTTCTCATGTTTTTTTAAATTTATTTATTTATTAATTACAATTTAGCCTCTTTGTATTACCGCTGCAGCCCCCTCATCTCCTCCCAGTCCCACCCACCCTTCCTCTTCTCCCCCTATGCCCTTTCCCTAGTCCCTGATAGGGGAAGACCTCCTCCCCTTCTATCTGATCGTAGCCTGTCAGGTCTCATCAAGGCTGGTTGTCCCTCTAAGTGTTCTCCTGGAAGCAATGGTTCATTTCAGTCTACTTCCTGATGCTTCTGACTTGGTGCAGAGAAGAATTTACATCTCCTTCTTTTATTTTTCTCTTTCAGCTCTCTAACTTTTTGTCTTCCGGGTGATGAAACCTCGATCTTTGTGCTCTACAGCACTGAGAGATCCTTAAATCGTGAGGTTCCCAAGTAGCTACTATTACAGCCCTGTGTTGTCAGCATAGCCCTAACTATCTCTTGGCTGAACAATAGCTGTGCCCTTGAAGAAGACTTATATCTGGTTTCCTTGTCCCAGAGTTCACTGTAGGCCTTAGCTTCATTATAAAAACCATCTAGTCCTTGAAAATCAGTACAAGGTTTTCTCTGCTGCTTCTCATTATGTTCAGAATGGAAGGACAGTTCCTTACTACAGGCTGTAGGACCTTTATTCCCTGCCCCTAACTGACCATATGACCTTCACTTCTGAGACCCAATTCTTCATCATTTCTTCCTAATCGTACCAACTACCTTATTGTTTTGTACATATCATAGCCTTATCTGCCTTAGGGAATTTTGCACTCACTCATGACTGTTTTGAAATTTTTTTACCATTGCTAGCTTCTTTGCTCTCAAGTACTTGCAGGCACATGCTGGTATGGAAATAACACTTTCTTTTACATGTGAAACTGCAGCTTTGTCTCTTTATAATCATTTCTGACTCCTCCAGTTCCTTCAACAGTATTTAATACTACCTGACCTCCATCATCCACATCCCAGGAGACTTTCATTATGTTTCTTATGACTAGGATGTGTGACTGTGACAGACACATAGGAAATATACAATTTGTTGAAAGAGTGAGTGAATGAATGAATGTGATAATTACCCCACATTCTGTGTAGTTATAGAACTAAGAAGGGGGGTTGATATATTGGATTGTTTTTTATTCCTCAATGATAGAGTGGGTAAATGTTGAAGCAGTAAATATATGAGTTTCTTGAGGGTCTGATCAGGCAGAATCCTATTCATCTTCCAAGTAATTCATACAATTAATGAATGAAACTTTCTCCTTCCTAGAAACTGTCCAGACACACAGAAGCAATGAAGAACTGCCAGTACTGAACACCCACCTGCTAACAACAGCACATCCTTAGGGGTCCAGTGCTCAGCTCTCCTTAAAGGAACTGAGAAGAATGACAATTATACTTCATGGAATTAAAGAACTCATAATCAGTTGATTAACTTGGATTTATTCAGTTGGAGCCCTAAAGAAATAAATGAAGTCAATGATGACTGGCAGAAAGGAAACTCAGTGAAGTTAAGCAAAAAGAAGTAATGGAACAAATTCCTTATTAGAGTTTTTATCTGGATGAGTTTTATAAGGCATGACATAGGGGAGAAATTTTTCCACCAGGTGTCAATTTGAGCATGTCGGATAGCAGCATTTTATGCAGCAATCATGGCTTTCTGACAATTGGCTAATCTCTTGAGATGGATGCTTAAAGCAGAATTACTCCAGACTGTCAATTGGGAATCAGCATCTGAATATAAAGTGGCATGTGCTTCAGGATTTTTCTAGTAGGAGGAATGAGGTCTCTCTCCTTGTGAGATTCACAAGCACAGCTCCTAAAAAGATTATATATATAAAAAACACAGTTTATTTTATTATCAACACAAGAAAGAGTTTTCAGCAGGAAAAAAAATGAAACAGTCACATTTCCTTCTGCTAAAAAGTTCTTCCCCCTCAGAAGATGCAGAATATAGCCTCAAAGAATGATGGCTAGTTTTTTTTTTTTCTGTTGGCCAGAGGTCATGTCTGGAAACTGAAGAAGGGTCAAGTCCTTGCCTTTATATGAATTATATAGTGAAATTAAAGTAGTTTTCACTGGCTGGATCTGGTGACGCAAGTCCATAATATTAGCTATTACAGGCCTGAGCACAGGATATTGCAAATTCAAGGCTTGCATTAGGTCAACAGAGTGAGTTTGGAGCAGCCGCAGCAACTTAATGAGACTGTTGCAAACTAAAATGTAAAAAAGGCTGAACATATAGCTAAGTAGTAGAATACTTGCCTAGCACATATGAGGCTCTGGACAAGTGAACACACACATCTAAAACAATAATATTGTTTTATAACACATTTATTTTGATACTCCCTCATAACAGGAAAATGGACTTGAAACTTCTTTTTTGTGTTCTTTATAAAATGAGCTGCTTTTAAAAAATGTAATTTAAAGGATAGTAATGGCTTGGCATACAGAAGTGTAATGTAGTTAGGCACAGTAATCAGGTTCTGCGTGTGTTTGAAGGAATGCCAGAGAGTTTACTAAAGGATGGGGATTTATGAAAGGAGCAGGAAGAACTGGATGACTCTCCTTCTTCTGCAGATCATTGTCTTGAGCTCTGTCACAGAAATACCTTTAGGTTATGAAGAAAATAAGGAGGAAAGGTTTCACATTCTCTTCTACTAGTTGCATGGCTATTGGTTATATTTATGTATATGATTTGCTCATTTATGGATTTATATTTATGGATATAGTTTCCTCAAAAGTGTATTATTGATGCATCTTTAGGGTCAGAGTTGGGTAATAGCTTTGACCCCTGGAAGCCCTGTTTTCACTCCTTAATTTTCAAAATAGCCTGATAGAATAAACCATGTTTGTTGTTATGAAGCAACTAATTCACGAGAAAGCCTCAAATTTTGCCTAGGTTCACACAGAACAAGACCCAGGAATTAAAACTGGATAAATTTGATATCGATCCTTTAAAAGAATTAACAATTTTAAAAGTTAACAACTACACTTAATGATGTTTATGTTAGCAAATAGCTAACACATAACAAAAACACATCCTGCTTTCTCTTTCCTTAAACATTACTCATGTTTCACTGAAAACTTCTCATCATGACATTTATCTTAACATTTTGAAAATAACAAAATCAAATAAGTCAAATAACTGCTTTGTCTCACTGAGGTAATCTGCTAGCCACCTTGAAACATGTTTAAGATTTGGGTTGACAGCACAATGTGTTATCCTCTTGACTAGTGTCAAGACGTCCCTACAGTAAATGCAGCACAAAGCACAGGGAATGCCTGAGGCTCAATGTGAAATTCTTATGAAAGTCATAAGAACACCAGTGAATGGGAGGTAATACCTAAAACCAGAAAATTAAGCACAAACCAGCCACTTCTCCCTGGGTCACACGTCAGATATCCTGCATAACAGATATTTTCATTACGATTCATGACAGCAGAAAAATTACATTTATGAAGTAGCAATGGAACAATTTTATGGTTGGGGGTTCACCACAACATGAGGAACTATATTAAAAGATTGCAGCATTAGGAAGGTTGAGAACCACTACAGGTTAATATTATAAGATGCTAGTCTACGGCTTCCTCTTCAAGTAGAATTGATTGCATTTGCAATTGGAAAGCATTTGTTTTCGTTTTGGAGATTACTTCATTTTTGAGATCCTACGTGCTATCATTTCATAGCCAGTCCAGCCTTTTTCTTCCCTGAGTGATGGAATAGAGCACAAGTGAGAATCTAATTTTGGTTGGTAGATATTATTTTTCTCTTTCAGAGAAATGAATGTTAAAAATTATCACCAACTATTTCACAGGTAAAATCTGACTGCATTAGTTGGATAATAAATTTAAAAAATGTAACTCATTAACAACTAACAGTGATAGGTTGGTTTTCCTTTGTTTTAAACCAATCATTATAAAACCCTATGTAAATTCAACAAAATGTTTTTCCCCCCCCGATGGACTTAATGTGTTCTTGGTACTGTTTGAACAAATCATAAAGTACTCAGAAGGAACCTTTTATTTTTAGAAAAACTGTTGTAGAACAGCAGGAAACAGAACTCTTCTTTCTAAACTCCCTTTGTCATTTGAGACAGGGGAAACCATTGTTTCAGATGGAAAAATAAAAATTCAGAGCACTGAAGCACTTGGTTATTTATGTACCCTCTGAAATCCAGATAGGCTCAACAAAGAAGAAAACAGAAAAACAGAAAAACACAGGTCATTGTAAGAGTTCTTCATGTCTACAAAACTGAATTAGCAAATGTTTACTGCACCTTTCCTCAATGTGTCTGACAAAATACTGAATATTTTTGCATGCTAATTTATTATAGTGACTACCAGAAAGGAGAGTAAGACAGGCCTGGTCATTCTCCCTTCAGAGATGAGGAAGCTCAGTCTCACACGGTGTCTATTAGGGATTGGGTATGCCCCTGAAATCTCATGTATAAAAAGTTTGTTTCCAGAATCTAGTGAGCCTGGAAGGTAGGAGGCCCCTCCGGAGGTGGGGCCTAATGGAAATATGCCCTTGAAAGGAATATTGGAATCCTGGCTCTTTCTTTTCCTCCTTGCACTTCCCAGCGGTCACAAGCTGGCAGCTGTACTCCACCTTGCACTTTCTGTCATGCTGTCACCGCTGTTCTTGGGCCAACAAATAACAAAAGAAATCAACCAAAAACTCACACATCCCAAACTGTGAGCACAAATAAACCTCACCTCCTTTCTGGTTGATTATAACAGGAATCTTCTTACATTAATAGAAATCTTGATAACATAATGTCTAAAACGTCCCCACCACAGGGAGCTAGGAGCTCCCATCATATCTGCAGGGTACATGGGAAGCTTCTCCTTCTTGCCCTCACTGTCCTGAATGCCCCCCATATATACGTATGTATGTAT
>CM053753.1:13498260-13515053 GCA_028658305.1 Pachyuromys duprasi
AAATATATTAGAAGACGCTTCAAGAACACTGCTTTATCCCTTAATTGACAGGGTGGTTTCTAGATGTTTTCATTGTGATGAGGGTGTGCACGTGTTTTATTATTATTATTATTTTGATTTTTTGTTATTTGTTTTTATTTTACTTAATGGCACCTCTCTATGTACTAGAGTCTAGTCTCCAACTCAGAGTCTTCCTTTCTAGCCTGTTGAGGATTAGTGTTACAATTTTAAAGAAATTTGCCACTACTGTGAGTTACCTATGATAACGTTAAATCATTATGTATATCCTTGAGATAGGTTTTAATACTTTTCTGAAAACAACATTGAAAGAAATTCCACATGTTGCCAGTCATGTTGTCACAAATTTGTAATCCCAACATTTGAGAGATTGAATAAAGACAACAGCAAGTTTAGAGACAGCCTTGCTGACATAGCAAGATAATGTAGTGTACCTCTCCCAACCCCAAACAGACAAAAATCATTATTCATTACTTTTATTTTTAAAACTAAAGCACTTGGGCTGGGTATGTGTCTCAGTTGACAGAGTGTTTGATTAACATTCATGAGAATTTGGGCTTGGTCACTAGCAATATGTAAATTCCGTGTGGGTGTAGTAGCTCATGCTTGGATGAGGGTTGAGGGTGGAGGCATAGGATCAAAAGTCCCAGGTTATCTTTACCTACATAGCAAGTTTGAGGAAAGTCTGAAATATACAAGACCCTTTATTTTAAAAAAAAGCCACAAATATTTTACAAGTTTTCTTCAATTTTTAAGGAATTATCCAAGTTAATGTACTAAGTTCTATCTTTAAAATACTAGTTGTTCTTTTTCTTATTCTTGGAGTCTCTTTTCTTTTTTATTTCTTCTTCTTATTATTATTAATTACAATTTATTCTCTTTGTATCCTGGCTGTAACCACTTCCTCATCTCCTCCCAGTCCCACTCTCCCTCCTATTCTTTCCCCATGACCCTTCCCTAGTCCACTGATAGGGGAGTTCCTCCTCCCCTACATTTGACCCTACCCTATTAGGTCTTATCAGGACTGTCTGGATTCTCTTTCTCTGTGGCCTAATAAGGCCACCCCATCAGAGGGAGTTGATCAAAGAGCAGGTAACCAGAGTTCATGCCAGAGTCTGCCCCTGCTCCCCTTACTAGGAAAACCACATAGAGAATGAGCTGCTCATAGACTATATATGATCAGGAGTTCTAGGTCCTCTCTATGCATGATCCTCGATTGATTCATCAGTCTCTGCCCCACTGGGCCCAGAATTTTTGGCCATGTGGCTCTCCTGTCCCCTCCAGGTCTTTATATCTCCCCCTTCTTCCATAAGATTCCCTGCACTCGGCACAAAGTTTGGTTATGAGTCTCAGTATCTGCTTTGAACCTCTGCTGGGTAGAGTCTTTCAGAGGCCCTCTGTGGTAGGCTCCATCATACTAGTTGTTATTTTAAAATGAATAATCTTTCAAAACAAAACCAGTGATAGAGTGTAGGACTAAGAAATGGTTGCTCTCTTCACAAACTTTTCATAGTGATTGGTAATCCATTGCCAATTCAAGAGGATGCATATGTGAAGTAGAAAGAATAAATACTGGAAAGACAATGAGAAAGTTTCTTACAAATGCAAGTCAGTAAAAAAGTTAGCAGACTGAAAGGTTAAACTGTTAATATACGTAGCATTTAAAGCTTTCTTGTACACCAAGAGTAGTCAGTCAGAAATTGGGACTGAGGAGGCATGCATCCTGATATTTTAACATGACAACATTAAATACTCTGCTACCATCTTTTATTATTTTGAATACAATATTTCATTGTAGTCACATATAAAATTGTATACTAGCTTTAACTTGTAATCTTCCTTTCTCAGCCTTTCAAGTATTGAAATTATAGGCATGTACCACCACACTCAGCTTTTGCATTGACTTCTGATAAAGGAATAAGCGAAAACAAAAAGTAACTAAATTTTTACTCCCTCAAAATACACAGTGTGTATCAGGGGAAGAAATGTGCAGATAACCAATACATGTGACTTTGCTCACTTTAAGGATAACATGAGTTGTCTGACCTTTTAGAGCTTCCAAATTGGAGATTTAAATTTATCTTGTACCCTTGTTTACTTATTTTTACATAGAGAAAATTTCGAACACATCTGTAGTCATATAATCACATGTGAGAAAAATCCTATAGATGCAAACAGTGTGGTAAGTCATTTAGGTAAAAGAGGTACCAGAGAGGATTTTTTCTGCTTTCACCATTTTGTTTTGTTTTTTAGCTTGTTTGTTAGTTTTGTTTTTTGTTTTTTTGTTTTAAGACACGGAAGAACTCACACTACAGAGAAACCCCATGAAAGTCAAGAATGTAGTAAATTCTTCAGTCCTGCTTGTACCTTTCATATGTATAAGAGAAAGTGCCCTGGAGAGAAGCCTTCTGGAGGCCAATGATGTGGAAAAGTATTCTGCTAGTGCAGTTGTTCCAGACACTTTCCAAAGCATGAAAGTAGAAAGTGTTATAAGTGTGGGAGAGCCTCACTCATTCCACTGGCTTTCCAGCACACAAAAGCTCTCACCCTGTTGGGAAACAGTACAACTGTGGGAGACGCTGCATTTATTCAGTGGATTTGGGAAATTAAGCAAAAATGCATTGGTATATTATTTTCATCGAAATAACTTTCATTTACTTCATTTATTTGTTTCATTTAAATAAAAATGAAACAATCAAAAGATTTAATTATATCGTATATGTGCTTTATGGTCAGATACAAAAATATAAGTCAAACATCCAATGAATTCTTTCTAGACATAGATGACACAGAAGTGATGATAAATAAAGCAAGATCAAAAGACAGGAAAACATGGGGTTGGAGGACTTAAGAAGGAAAAAGAAATCCTCATACTCTTTTTCAATTAAATTTTTATTTTTATATTAATTACAGTTTATTCACCTTGTATCCCAGCTGTAGCCCTGTCCCTCATTCCCTCCCAATCCCACCCTCCCTCATCTCCTCCCATGCCCCTCTCCAAATGCACTAATAGAGGAGGTCCTCCTCCCCTTCCATCTGACCCTAGTGTATCAGGTTTCACCAGAAGTGGCTGCATTGTCCTCTTCTGTGGCCCTGACTCTTGAAACTTCCTGCTAGCACGAAATCTAGCACAATTAATCATCACTGAACAGAAGCTCCATTTACAGATGGCTGACCTGGACTAAACCCCTGGTTCAGCCCTAGTGTTACAGGAGCAGTTCAGGTCCATACAGGCACTTTTCTTTCCTCTTGACAAAACAATAAAATGTACCTCAGGTGTAACACCCCAATTTACCCAAAGTGTCTGAGTTAATGTAGTAGGATGCTAAATTACCTGCCTAAGAGACTACCCCTTAAGAGCGTGGATGGATTTAATTTCATTCTAAAGAGCTGGGAAGAATAAATATCCATTTTAATGATGTAATGCACCTTTCCTTCCCCAACTCCCTACTGTCTAGAGAACTGCCATGAGGTTCTGTGAGGTCTGCTCACCTTACAGTCTTTCCTTTGTCTTCACTTCTGCCTCTTTCCTTTAGATGTTCAGAATGGTCTAAATATGATTTTCTAATATTTTGAGCTTTTCATTCTCTGAAATTACTTTTGTTTTGTTAAGCAGTTGTGTTTATCTTTCCCCCTTCTCCATAATTCTCCTCCCGGCAACAGCCTAGATTTCAGCTTGCTCACCCTGGAATTTTTCTTTAAATTGTAATATAATTATTCTTGTGCTTTCTTTTGTGTAAATCTAAAAATTGCTTTATTAATAGGGCCAAGAATACTGAGAAGGAACCACAATTTGCCTGATAATATGCCATTTATGATGTGGCTCCCTGAAATTACCACTAACATTAGTGGTTTCTAGATTTACTTCATCAGATAGTAACCACATCCAAGGTATTTCCAGAGTCACTTCACTTATCTCTCATATCAAAACAGAGAGAAGGGGAGAAAGTTTTCTTAACTAATTTTTGAAATGTAATTTGAGAGCTAACAAAAGGGTGTATATGTGGCTGTTACTGAGAACATATATGAGTGCTAGAATGTGTCGTGTTCTCTGTGACTCTTCCTTGAGAAGTTGAAAGCCATACTTGGGACACTCTTATCTTCTGTGACTCCCGTTCAGAGAAGTCCACACCCCTGCTATAGGAGTATGCTATGACTTTTTTCCTGAGGCCCCATCCTCGGTTAGCCCTCATGCTTAAGCCTACTTTAAAATATCTCTAATAAAATCTCCAACTCTGTTTTAGCATATTGTCTAGTCCTGAATTTACTTTCAACATCAAAACCATTATTTCTCTTTTAGCTTGAGTCAGGTTCCAGTAGAATAAGATGAACTTTCTAGGCTGTGGGTGATGCAGAATGGAACTGTGTCTCTCTTCCATCTCCACTGACAAGAACTTATCATTCAATCCATAAGTATGGATAATCGATATTTTCCTGATGGATCTCTCTCTTTTTTTTTTACTTAAAAGTTTTGAGTTGAAGTATACTTTATTATATGTTTAAAACTCATTGCATAAGATTTTTCATAACTTTAGTTTGCTTGGTAGATTGATTTCTAGCTATTGAATCAAGCTATTGGGTTATTTGCCAGTGATGTGATTTTCTCAGAAACAGTTGGCTCTGTTTTTAAATCCAATCAATTAGTCTCCTTTCTAGAAAAAAAAATCGTGAATGAATCCACTTATATCTAAGGTTACTACGGATGGTATTTGCTATTTCCTAATATTCTGTTAGGTAAGTTTTGGTTGGCTAGATTATTGGTATTTACTTTCCTCTCATCCATTTGTGGTTTGTTCTGCTAGGCATACTAGGCTCCTTCTGTGTTCTCAATTCATTTTTTTCCTCCTATGAAATACATTTTTCCCTTTTTCTCAATGATGAGACTGTCATCTTTCTGTATTTTGTATATTTCTAAGTATTTTCTGAAGTGCTGGCTTGATAGTGATGAATCTTGTTAATAAGCATGTGCTAATATTTAAAGGGTCTCATTTCTCCATCATTTTTAAAAGACATATTTTTGTGTGTATGACAGCTTTGTTTAGTTATCTGCTTTCATTGTAGAAACATATAAATTCATGTTTGTCTGATATTTAGGGTCGATGACAAGACTTCATGTTATTCTGTTATTTCTGCCTTTACATGTGAGTTGAAATGCTTCTCTTACAGCTTTAAGTGTTCATTCTTTACTTTTAATTTTTTCATATCTTTACTACAATATGGTATTATAGGCTTTTTCTCTGCTTGTTTATCTGGGTTTCTAAAAGCCTCTTACCTGTTGTTCAATGGATAGCACATTAAACTTAAAATTGCCTCTAATTCATTTCTTGCTCCAGATTCAGGGAAATTTCTATGACTTCAAAGACTAAAATGTTTATGCCTTCATATTTTTACTTAAGCTTCTTCGACCATCATGGACCCTTAGATTTGGTTTCTTGAAACATGACCTAAAGTTGTGATAATGGTCGAATTTTTCCTTTATACATGTCCAAATGTCTTATGATCTCGAATGTGTCTCCTTGAAATTTCTTTTTCTGGTTGTTATTATGTGTTGATGATACTTTTCACTTTTGTTTGTTTATTTGTTTTTACTGCTAGATTCTTTTCCAGAATTTGTGTGGTTCTTTGCTAAAGTCTTAAAATTCTCCATGGATTTTTCTTCTATGCTTTTTATTTAAAACTTTCTTCTCAAAGTTAATATTTTGTCTATTTTGCTAACTTTCTTTTCAAGATCCTGAATGATTTCCTTACTTAATTATCTATTCAATTAAATGCCCTGTATGATCACGGATCTTTTTGAAAAGTAGCTCTCTAAAAATTATGTTTGACACTTCAGGCAGTAAAAACAGAAGATATTTCCCCAAATCGAGTGAAAGAAGGCATAAGAAGCATTTATGAGTCTCAAGTGTCATCCATTGCATAGCAGAGTCATGTAAGGGGCATATAGAACCCCAGATATACAACCAGAAAAGAAATCCACAATGCCATTTCATTATCTTTGATTTCTGATGACACAGGTCTGTGAACATGTGCGTTTACTATAGTGGTTTTCTCCCACATATTTTGTTTCTCTGAAGAATTTTATCTATCTCTTGGGACATATATTTTCCTTCCGTTTTCTTATTTTCTCCTTTATTTATCACTTTTGCTTACTTGTTTGTTTCATTTTATGTGACTGTTCTGGTAATTTGTCTTTACGTGTGATTATTTAGGGCAGAGGTAGCTATGGTTCCCCTTAGTGAGTTGCCACCTGTGTGCCTGATAAGATTCAGAGACAGCAGCAACAGGCTAGTGGGTGTGGACAAAATTTTTAGAGGTAACGATATCAATACTCAAGAAGTGAAATGAGGAAGGATAGGGAAGAGGAAATCAAATAAAAATGAAAAAAACCTATATGGTTTAGAGATATGCGTGGAACTAGAAAGACCATGTGTGTATAGAAATGAAGAAAAGAAAAAAAATGTAGGCGACTGACCAGGCTTGAAGTTTTTATGGTGAGCCAGAAGTGAAATCATGATAATTTGAGAAAATTTAAAAATTTAGATAACAAAATAAGTTTTAAAATATTAAAATCAAGAAGAAAATCTAAAACCATGTGGTAAGAATGGTGTTATTCCCCTTTTGTTTCTTCTCATTGGGAGGGTAAGGTTTTCCCCCTGCACTGTTATTTATATCACTCTCTTGTTGCACTTGAGGAATGCTAGTATCAGCAATTCAGCAAAGTCAGTGTGACCTTCTAAATGCAGATTTCTGTGGCAGAAATGCAGAATGTGTTCCTTCCAGCAGAGTGGGCCTTAGGGTAAATCAGACATTGGTTGGCTCCTCCTGCAAGTTCTGTGCAACCATTTCCATAATGGCATATTCTATAGGCAGGAAATATTGTAGGTCAAGGTTTTGTGGCTGGGTTGATGTCCACATTTCTATTTTGGTAACTTGCAGAGTAATTTTCTGCATCAAGAAGATTAGGACATAGAGAAGTAGGCTGCAAATAGGTACCAGCTCTCTTTCTCCATGTTCAATGAGTTGTATGGATGTTATCCTCAGCAATGGGACCACACTGTCAGTTTATGGAGAGCAAACTTTTGGTTAGAAAGAGCCTCCATTGTTTAGGGATTTCTATAGGACACTTTTGGTACAGGTAGCAACTTTCTTAACAGAACTCCTATTGGGCAGACATGAAGATCAACAATAAATAAATGGGACCTCATGATATTGAAAAAGCTTCTGTAAGGCAAAAGACATCTTCAATCAGATAAAGCTACAGCCTACAGAATGAGAAAATATTTTTACTAACTCCACATCCAATAGCGTACTACTATCCAAAATATATAAGAAACTCAAGACACTTGATATCAAACCCCCAATAATCCAATTAAAAAACAGAAAACAAATCTAAAAATATAATTCCCAATAGAGAAATCTCAAATGGCTAAGAAAAAGTACTGTTCAATTTCCTTAGCCATCGGGGAAATGCAAATCAAAACTATTTTGCAATTCCATTTTACACCAGTCAGAATGGCTAAGATAAAAAAAAAAGTGTTTATTCTTGCTGATACAGGTATGGAGCAAGGATAACACATGTCCACTGCCGGTGGGAGCACAAAGTTGTACAGTTATGGAACATAATATGGAGTTCATCAGAAATTTAGGAATGGATCTACCTCAAGACCCAGCTATACCACTTTTGGGCACATAATCAGAGGAACCTCCATGCTACCAAGGACATGTGTTCAATATGTTCATTGCTACTTCACTCAGAATAGCCAGAAAATAGAAACAAATTAGATGTTCCTCAACTGAAGAATGGATAAAGAAAACATGTTACCATTACATAGTGAAGTGCTACTCAGCAGTTAAAAATATAACATCATGAAAAATGTGATAAGTTAGGGTCAGATGGAAGGGGGTGAGGTCCTCCCCTATCAGTGGACTTGGAGGGGGGCAGGGAGAAGATGAGGGAGGGATGGGGAGAGTGGGAGGGAATGAGGGAGGGGACTACGGCTGGGATACAAAATATATAACCTGTGATTAATATAAAAATAAATAAATTACTTATAAAAAAAGAAAAATGTGGACAATGGATGGAACTAGAAAAATATTCATTGTGAGTGATGTAACCCAGACCCAGAAAAATAAATATAGTATTATACTTATAAAGTGACATTACGTGTTAAGTAAATGCTGACCAAGCTACAATCCATAAATCCATAGAAGCTAGGAAAAGAGGAATGGTCTGGGAGGGACACATGGATCTCCCCGGGAGTGGGAATTGGAACATATTTAACAGGAGGACTGGAGGTGGGTGGTATAGTAGCAGGGAATCAGGTTGTGTGGGAGATGGGTGGCAGAACAGAGTGTGGAGAGAGACAGCTGGACTGGGGGAGGCATTTGGGGGTGTTTGTGAAAACTTAGTTGAGTGGAAAATTTTCTTGGAATCTATGAAGCTGATCCTGATGAGGACACCCAGTATCAGGGGATGTTGGCCATCTCTTGTAGCCAGGCAAGGCTTCCAGTGATAAGAGAAGTTAGCATTCAATTGTTTCACATTCTATTGCAATTTATACCTCAAAAATATTATCCTGGACTGAGTGTATCAAGAAGACTTGTTTGAGAAATGCTTGTCTGTATTTGTATTTTCTCTGGATTAATGTTGGAGCTACAGAATTGACCTGAATCAGACTTGAGCTTTTCAAAATGACAAATGTATTTCACATTCATAGCCAGTGTGATGTTCCTCTGGTTAGGGCCATCGTAAAATACACTTGTTCCACACTATTTAATGCTAACTGCAGGGTTTAAATACTCATTGTGTCAAAAGGTAAAAATTCAACTATTTTCTTTTGCTTTCTGTATTCTGAAAAATGTTTCTATAGCAAAACCTCATTGTTGGGCATGGATATGGTTCAGTGGCAAAACGTTTCTTAACACTCCCCTTAGTAATAGGGTAAAATTTGCCCTCAAAGTCTGTTTGCTTATCTGTTGTCATATTTTAATAGGAAAAGTAAACAAATTCCTTTATTCTCTCTAATTATCCCAATTATTTTTATTAGTTTTTAAAAGTAGTATGTTGCTTTGCTACTGGCCCCTTTAACCAGCCAACTTATTTTCTTTAATTCATATTTCAGAACATTGCTTTTCAAGCTTTAGTGATCAGTTAGAATTATATTCATAATTCCTAATATTCTTAATATGGGTTAATAGATTTTTCCATGTTATGCTTCCTTTTTATTTAACTATTTAAGTAATTTTTAAGAATTATTTATTGAAGTAAATTATAACTTTATGAAAACTTCATCAAAGTAAATTTAAGAAAATCCACCAGTGTTGAATTTTTTCCCCAGGTTTTAAATATTTAATTACTCAAAGTAATGATGTGGTAATATTATAGAAGATTTTTGGTCCTACCTCCTGATTCCTTTCCAAACACTTGGGGGAAGTTTATTTCTGAACCAAATAGTTTGCATAATTCACACAAAGTACAGTGTGAAATCACTACAATTTCACCACATGAAATCACCATGATTGTGGTGCTTCAAATTATTTGCTGTAGGGAGTTCACAGATTCCAACGCTGCCAAAAATCTGTTGCTTCATTATTATTTATTTATGAACTTTACATCCCTGTCGCAGTTTCCCTTCACTCTTCTCCTCCCAGCCCCTCCCTCCTGTCTCACCTCTCCGCCATACTCCCAGCTTCACTTTCTCCTCAGAAAAGAGGAGGCCTCCCATGAAAAGCAGCCTGCCTTGGTATATCAAGTTGTAGTAGGACTAAGCACATCCTCCTACTGTGGCTAGGCAAGGAAGTTCAGTTACAGAAAAGGGATCCCAAGGCTGGCAACAGAGTCAGGTAAGGTCCTGCTTCTGCTTTTAGGAGTCCCGCTTGAAGACGGAGCTGCACCGCTGTTAGGTATGTCCCAAGCATGCTCTCTGGTTGGTGACTCAGTCTATGAGCTCTATGGGCCCAGATTAATAGGTTATGTTTATTTTCTTGTGGTGCCCTGACCTCTCTGGCTCCTTTAATCCTGAGTTCTCTGCTGGGCATGGTGCTGGGCAATCCCAGCACTTAAGGAGGCAAAGGCAGGCACTTTGTTATGAGTTCAAGTCCAGTTTTGTCTACAAAGTGAGTCCAGGACAGCCAAGGCTCCACAGAGAAACCCTATCTCAAGAAAACAAAGCAAAGCAAAACAAAACAAACAAACAAACAAAAAACCCCCTTAGTCCTCTTCTTTCATAGAATTCCTCAAGCTCTACCTAATGTTTAGCTATGGGGTTTTGTATCTGTTTCCATCAGTTGCTGAGAGAAGCTTCTCAAATGACAGTTAATGCTAGGTACTTCTCTGAAAGTGTAAGAGAATATTATTATTAGTGTCAGGGGTGGGCTTTCTCTTACAACAGTGTTCAATCTGGGACAGTCATTGGTTACTCATTTCCTCAATTTCTTCTCTATCTTTACCCCTGCATGCCTTATTGGCAGGAGAAATTGTGGGTATATGGTTTTGTGGGTAAGTTGGAGTCACTGTTCCTCCATTGGAAGTCTTTCTCTGATTACAGAAGATAGCCTTTTAAGGCTCAACTTTCTCATTTCTAGGAGTCTTAGCTAGGGTCACCCTCCTAGATTCCTGCGAGTTTCAATTTTCCTAGGATTCTAACTTCTCCCAGAGACACCATCTCCTCCCCATTACAGTTCTCCTTACCTTACCCTCTCTGTCGATCCCATCCCTAATTTCATCCCTCCTGCTCTGTCCGTCCACCCAGCTCCCTCCATCCACCTTAGATGTTTATTATATTTTCCCTTCACAGTAAGATTCGAGCATTCCCTGTTGGGTCTTCCTTGTTAGTTAGCTTCTTTGGGTCTATGGATTGTAGCATGGTTATCCTGTACTTAATCGCTAATGTGCCCTTGTAAGTGAGTACCTAACCATAGAGGTCTTTCTGAGTATCTGCTACCTCACTCAGCATGATCTAATCTAGTTCCATCAGTTTACTTGCAAATTTCATGGTGTCATTGCTTTTAATTGCTGAGTAATAAACCATTGTGTAAACATACCACATTTTTTTTCATCCATTCTTTGGTTGAGAGACATCTAGGTTGTTTCCAGTTTCCTGCTATTGTGAATAAAGCTGCTATGAACATAGTTGAACAAGTGTCCTTGTGGTATAGTGACCTTTTTAGTATATGCCCAGGAGTGGTATAGCTGGGCCTTGAGATAGAACTATTCCCAATTTTCTGAGAAACTGCCAACGTGATTTCCAGAGTGGTTAAACAAATTTGTACTCCCATCAGCAATGACGAGTGTTCCCTTTGCTCCACATTCTTGCTAGCATGTGCTGTCACTTGAGTTTTTGATCTTGGCTGTTTTGACAGATGTAAGATGGAATTTCAGAGTGGTTTTGATTTGCATTTCCCTAATGACTAAGGATGTTGAACATTTCTTTAAGTGCTTCTCAGCCATTAGAGATTCCTCTATTGAGAATTCTCTGTTTAGATCTGTACTTCATTTTCAAATTGGGATATTTGGTTTGTTCATGTCTAGCTTCTTAAGTTATATATATATGTGAGTGTGTGTGTATACACACACACACACACACACACACATATATATATATTGTAACAGCTCTCTGTGAGATGTAGGGTTGGTGAAGATACTTTCCCATTTTGTTGGCTTCCATTTTGTTCTTGTGACAATATTCTTTGCCTCACAGCTCCCTTAAATTTCATGAGATCCCATTTATTAATTGTTGCTCTTAGAGCCTGAGCTGTTCATGTTCTGTTCAGGAAGTTATTTCGAGTGTCAATGCCTTCAAGGTTATTTTCCACTTTCTTTTCTACTTGATGTAGCATATCTTGTTTTATGTTGAAGTCTTT
Source organism: Pachyuromys duprasi (assembly GCA_028658305.1). Taxonomy (NCBI): domain Eukaryota; kingdom Metazoa; phylum Chordata; class Mammalia; order Rodentia; family Muridae; genus Pachyuromys; species Pachyuromys duprasi. The sequence continues at coordinate 13,510,141 of CM053753.1, forward strand.
GATCCACCTGTGCTTGTGTTTTGTGAGGGTGCTAAAGATGTATCCATTTGCATTTTTCTATGTGCAGACATCCAATTAGACCAGCGTCATTTGTTGAAGATGCTGTCTTTTTTCAATTGTATGGTTTTGGCTCCTTCATCAAAAATCAGGTGTCAAGGGGTGCAGGGGTATATTTTTGGGTCTTCTATTAGATTGTATTGATCAGCCTATCTTTTTATGCTAATACCATGCAGTTTTTATTTTTATTATTCTGTATTACAGCCTGATATCAGGGATGGTAATACCTTAAGAAGTTCTTTTATTGTAAAAGGTTGTTTTAGCTTCCCTGGGTTTTTTGTTTGTTTATTTGTTTGGTTGGTTTTCCATATGAAGTTGAGTATTGTTCTCACAAGGTCTGTAAAGAATTGTGTTGGAATTTTGATGGGAATTTGGATTAAATCTATAGATTGTTTTGGTATGATGGCCATTTTTACTGTTAGTCCTACTGATCCATGCTCATGGAAGATCCTTTTATTTTCTGATATCCACTTCAATTTCTTTTTTCAAAGACTTGAAGATCTTGTCAAAAATATCTTTCACTTGCTTGGTTAGAGTTACATCAAGATATTTTATATTATTGGTAGCTATTGTGAAGAGTTTTCCCCTAATTTCTTTCTCAGCTTGTTTATTGTTTGTATAAAGAAGGGCTAATGATTTTTTTAGTTAATTTTGTTTCCAGACACTTTGCAGAAGGTGTTTATGAGCTGTAGAAGTTATCTGGCAGTTTTGGGTGTCACTTATGTATACTGTCATATCATCTGCCAAAAGCAATACTTTGACTATTTCCTTTCCGATTTGTATCCCCTTGATCTCCTTCAGTTGTCTTATTGCTTTAGCTAGAACTTCAAGTACTATAATGAATAGCTATGAAAAGAGTAGACAGCCTTGTCTCTGATTTTAGTGAAATTAATTTAAGATTTTCTCCATTTAATTTGATGTTGGCTATTGGTTCTGTGTGTATTCCCTTAATTCTATTGAGTTTTGTGCCTTGTATCCTTGATCTCTCCAAGACTTTTACCAGAAGGGGAGTTAGATTTTGTCAAAGGCTTTTTTTAGCATCTAATGACTTAATCATGTAGAATTTATGTTTGTTTCAATTTGTTTATGCTGTAGATTACATTGATGGATTTTCTTATGTTGAACCATTCCTCCATCTCTAGGATGGAGCCTACTTGATCATGGTGGATGATGTTTGATGTGTTCTTGGATTTGGTTTGTGACTACTTTTGCATCAATGTTTATAAGGGAGATTGGTCTGAATTTCTCTTTCTTGGATGAGTCTCTGTATATGTGTGTCTCTTTTCTTTTCTTTTTGATATGAGGGTAACTATTGCTTCATAAAATGTACTTGGCAGTGTTCCTTCTGTTTCTATTTTGTGAGATAGTTTGAAGAGTATTTGAAACTATGGTAGAGTACTGCACTAAAACTGTTTGGTTTATGGTGTTTGGAGGGAGGGTTGTTGGGGATTTTTAATGGCTACCTCTAATTTCTTGGAGCTTATAGACCTATTTAAACTGTTTGCCTGATCTTGATTTAGCTTTGGTAAGTGGTGTTTACCAAGAAAAAAATTCCATTTTGTTTGGCTTTTCCAATTTTGTAAAGTACAGAATTTTAAAGTAAGACCTAGTGATTCTTTGGATTTCCTCAAAGTTTGTTTTTATGTGCCCTTTTTCATTTCTGATTTTGTTAATTTTGATATTATATTTCTGCCCTTTCATTTGTTTGGCTAAAAGTTTGTGTATCTTGATTTTTCTCAAGGAACCAGCTCTTGGTTTCATTAATTTTATATATTGTTCTACTTGTTTCTAATTAATTGATTGTGGCCCTGCATTTTGGTTATTTCCTGTTGTCAGTTTCCATGTGTTTGTAGCTATAGTGGGCAAGGGCTTAAGGCAGAGTTATTCATACCTGTTTGTCTCTGTTGACTGCAGGACTCCAGGATTGCTGGCAGAGTTGTGGGGCAGGAAATTGAGTTCAGGGTATGGGATGAAGTTTACCTCTGTTGAGTGTGCTTTCAGGTGAATTGGCTGGTAAGGGGCTTGGGCAGGGAAAGGCTTACCTGGTGTGTCTGGTGCCAGTAGCCCTCCAGGAAAGCAGGCAGAGTTGTAGCACAGGAAGATTTCTCCTGATCTCAAGGAGAAGTGACCAAGCAGCAACATGACTTCTCCCAAGATAAAAACATAATATGGATTTCCAAATTATTTCTAGGGAAATGTTAGAATCCCAAACCCCAGTTCTCTCTGGTACGTTCTAGTGTAGATATCTTCAGAAACACTGTGTGTGTTTTTATATGCCTTGTAATGAAGAGGCAACAATATAGAAGTTATTTATGTGTTGGCCATAGATTCGATTATGAGTCAAAGAAGACTGAATAAGGATAACTTTAGCCAGAAGGGGTTGAAGGTTCAGTGTGTAAATGGTGAACGCCTTCCCTCACATTTCTGTCTACATGTGTGCCTTACTACAAACTTCCTGGATCTCAGAGCAGCTTTGCTCATAAAGCATACAAGAACCACATACACCCACTGGTGTTGACATGTGGTGTTCAGTGCCCACAGTTGGAGGGAAGCAGAGCAGACTGACTTTTGCTACATATCATAACCTTCCTGGCATGAATAATGTCATGAGGGAGGGATGAAGGGATTGGGAGGGAATGAAGGAGGGGGCTCTTGCTGGGATACAAAGTATATGACCTGTGATTAATATAAAATTAAAATAAAATAATTAAAAATTTTTATGCATATAGATGTCTGTGTACCATGTACATGCCTAGTATATGCAGGAGTCAAAGAGAGAGGATTGTACCCCTGCAACAGGAGTTATGGATGTCACCATGTCAGCACTGGGAATTGAACAAGGGTCCTTTGAAAAACAATACTTAACTTCTGATCCACCTCTCTAGTCCTTTTTAAAAATAATTTTTATTTTTTATATTAATCACAGGTTATTTATTTGTATCCCAGCTGTAGGCCCCTCCCTCGTTCCTTCCCAATCCCACTCTCCCTCCCTCATCTCCTCCCTGCCCCTTTCCAAGTCCACTGATAGGGGAGGTCCTCCTTCCCTTCCATCTGACCCCTAGCTTATCAGGTATCTTCAGGACTGGCTGCAATGTCCTCCTCTGTGGCCTACCAATGCTACTCCTCCCTCAGGGTGGGGGTGAGGTCAAAGAGCCAGCCATTGAGTTCATGTCAGAAATAGTTCCTGTTCCCCTTACTAGGGTACCCACTTGGTTACTGAGCTACCATGGGCTAACTACATTCAAGCAAGGGTTCTAGGTTATATCATCCATGCTTGGTCCTTAGTTAGAGAAACAGTCTCATAAAAGACCCCTATGCCCTAATATATTTGGTCCTTGTGGAGCTTCTGTCCTCTCCAGGTCATATTAACAACCTCTTCTTTCATATGATTCCCTGCACTCTGCGGAAGGTTTGGTTATGAGTCTCAGCATCTGCTTTAATCCACTGCTAGGTAGAGTCATTCAGATGCCCTCTGCAGTAGGCTCCTGTCCTGGTACTTATTTTCTCCTACTTCCAATGTCCATCCCATTTTTGTTTCTAAGTGAGGATTGGTAATCTTACTCCGTGTCTTCTTTCTTGTTTATCTACCTTAAGTATACAGATTTTAGTATATTTATCCTATCTTATAGGTCTAGAACCCACTTATAAGTGAGTATAGATCATGTGTATCTTTCTGCTCCTCAGATACCTCATTCAGGATGATCTTTTCTAGATCCCACCATTTGTCTGCAAATTTCATGATTTCCTTGTTTTTAATTGCTGAGGAGTATTCTTTTGTGTAAATGTACCACAATTTCTGTATCCATTCCTCCGTTGATGGACATCTGGGTTGTTTCCAGGTTCTGGCTATTACAAATAAAGCTTCTACAAACACAGTTGAGCAAATGTCCTTGTGTACTTGAGCATCTTTTAGATATATGCTCAGGAGTGGAGGAGCTGGATCTTGAGAAAGCAGTATTTCTTTTTTTTTTAATTTTTATTTTATATTAATCACAGGTTATATACTTTGAATCCCAGTCATAGCTCCCTCCCGCATTCCCTCCCTATTCCCCCCATCTCTCCCTCATCTCCTTCCTGCCATTTTCCAAGTCCACTGACAGAGGAGGACCTCCTCCCCTTCCATCTAACTCTAGCTTATCAGGACTCTTCAGAACTGGCTGCAATGTCCTCTTCTGTAGCCTAGCAAGGCTGCTCCTCCCTCGGGGGGTGGGGAGGGGGGTTGAAGAGCCAACCATTGAGTTCATGTCCGAAATAGTCCCTGCTCCCCTTACTAGGTAACCACTTGAATATTGAGCTACCATTTGCTACATTCAACCAGAGGTTCAAGGTTATATCCATACATGGTCTTTGACTGGAGAAACAGTCTCATAAAAGACCCCTGTGCCCTGATATATTTGGTCCTTGTGGAGTTCCTGTCCTCCCCAGGTCATACTAACACCCCCTTCTTTCATATGATTCCCTGCACTCTGCCAAAGGGTTAGTTATGTGTCTTAATATTTGCTTTGATACCCTGCTAGGTAGAGTCTTTCAGAGGCCCTCTGTAGTAGGCTCTTGTCCTGCTACTTGATTTCTCCTACATCCAATGTCCATCCCATTTGTCTGTCTAAGTGAGGATTAATCCTCTTACCCCAGGTCCTCTTTCTTGTTTATCTTCTTTAGGTGTATAGATTTCAGTATGTTTATCCTATCTTATAGGTCTTAAGTGAGTATATACCATGTGTGTCTTTCTGCTTTTGTGATACCTCACTCAGGATGATTATTTCCTGGTCCCACCATTTGCCTGGAAATTTTATGATTTCCTCATTTTTAGTTGCTGAATAGTATTCCATTGTTCAAAAGTACCACAATTTCTGTAT
>CM053753.1:13515553-13540306 GCA_028658305.1 Pachyuromys duprasi
TAATTGCTGAGTAGTATTCCATTGTGTAAAAGTACCACAATTTCTGTATCCATTTCTCAACTGAGGGACATCTGGGTTGTTTCCAGGTTCTGGCTATTACAAATAAAGCAGCTACGAACATAGTTGAGCAAATGTCCTTGTTGTGTACTTGAGCATCTTTTGGATATATGCCTAAGAGTGGTATAGCTGGGTCTTGAACGTTACCTATTTTTTAATACCAACAGTAGTGTGTAGACAACAATGTTGAATGTAATATAGCATTGCAGATGCTTCAGAAATATTCTTAGAAATCCCCTGGAACCCCCGCTCAGATGGGGCCCATGATAGCTCATTGTCGGACTGAAGACCCTAGTGAGGGAAACAGGGACTGTTTGAGTTATGAACCTGATGGCTGACTCTTTGACCCTCCCCCATACAAGCTGGGGAGTGACAGAGTGGCTAGTTCCCAGGGGAGGACATTGCAGCCAGCCCTGAGGAGACAGGATGAGCTGGGGTTGGATGGAAGGGGAGGAGGTCTTCCCCAGTTGGTGGACTTGGAGGGTGCAGGGAGGAGGGAGATGAGAGAGAGAGTGGGAGGGTGGGAGGGAATGAGGGAGGAGGTTACGCCTGGGATGCAAAGTACCTAACCTGTGATTGATATAAAAATAAAAATAAATAAATTAAAAAAAAAAAGAAATCAGGCGGCTGTGGTGCACTCTTTAAATTCTAACTCTCCAGAGGCAGAGGCAGGCAGATTTCTGCAGCCTGGTCTGCAGAATGAGTTCCAGGACTGACAGGGTTACACAGAGAAACCCTGTCTCAAAAAGGACAAAATTAAAAAAAAAAGTAATGAAAAGAAATTCTTAGAATGCACACAGTGCAACATATGGTCCTTGCCACATAATTTCATATGAGATTTACTTTTTGCTCTTTAGAATGGTCATTGAGATAATGAAATGCAGAATCTTAGAGTGGTTAAAGCTGATTTAGAGTTGCATGACACCAAGTCTCATATTGTATTACCTAGAAGTCTACACCAAGAATGAAACATATTGTGTGCATGCATTTGTATACTTAATTCTACTTTTATCATGCATGATACTCATGTACCTACCATGACAACCAAATGCTAAGCAGTCCTGACTGTAGTGAGCTGTAACATTGTTTTGTGTAACCATAATGCCATTTATTTCAAACCCTAGCTAAGTCCTCCCTGCTTCTATTCTGTTCTATATTAAACTTTTTGGTTGTTATTTTCATATAAAGGAACGCCTCTGTGTACTGACTCTTTTTTTTTTTATCTCTGATAGTTTTTTTTCAGTTCATTCAAATACTTGTATGGGACCAAAGTCAGTGTCTTTTTTTGTTGCTGAGTAGAATTATGTGAAACACAAGTTAAACAGATTATCTACATTAGGACTATTTTCTGAGTTTTTACTATTGTGAATAAATATACCAATTAATATTTGTGTAGAAAATTTACTGGATAAACAGATGTTTCTTCTTGCCATAGACAAATATCCATTTTACAGGTCTATCGACAATATGTGAATAATATTTCTCTGTATACTCACAAGCATTTAGAACCACAAATTTTTAAAGCTACTCTGATAGGTCTGTTGTGATGTGCCACTATTGAGATGGAGGCATTTCCTTGAAGATTAAAGATGATAAAAATCATTTCATGTGCTGGGGTCAAGTCGTGGATCTTCCTTTGTAAGATGCATGTTCTTTCATTTTACTTTTTTCCTAATTAAATTGTTCACTTCTGATTGTAAAGTCAAAATGTCAAATAAGTTAATTTTTTTGTCAATGTTTTCAATTTTCTCTTAAAGGTTTTTACAACTTTACACTTTGTATTTATGTCCATTTTATATAAATATTACATAAAATGTATGGTTTAGATAAAACTATTTTTTCTATATATGTCCAGTTATTTCATACTCAGTTGGTAAAAAGGCTGTCATCCTCCATTAATAACTTTTGCTCCTTTTTAAAAAAAATCAATTGACCAACTTTGCACAGGACTCTTTCCTGTTTCTGTGAGCCGTGGTGGGGCAAACCTTTAATCCGAGCACATGGGAGGCAGACACAGGCCAATATCAATCTCCAGTAAGTTTGATCAGCCTGATCTGCACAGTGAGTTCCAGGACAGCTAAGGCTATACAGAGAAACCCTTTCTCAAACAAACAAACAAACAAACAAACAAACAAACAAAAACCAACCAATCAAACAACAACAAATCCAGAAATGTATCCTATCTTCATTCTTGTAATTATTCAGAACACCTGACACTAACTTCTCACTATGGTGATCTTCCATTATAAAGCTGTGTTCCTTTCTGTAGGAATTTAGAAATTCTCCTGATTAGGCTGACATGATGGGTTTGGATGCAGTGATATCAATAGATCAATTTGAGAAAAGTTGGTAAGCTGAAGTGTCCTAAAATTATTGAACATATCATGCAGTTGCTGAACTGAAGCCATCATTTACTTCTACCATGAATATGTTGTAAGTTTCATCAGAGAGCCTTTCACACTAAAAAGCCTGATACATGTTTTAGAAATGCATACATTAGGTTTTTAACTATTATCATTTTTCAATCTTTAAAATTTTTCTATGAGTATGAGTATGCCTACATGTAGGTTTGTGAAACACATGTGTTTTGGTGCTCATGGATACCAGAAAAGAACACGAGATTCCCAGCGACTGGAATTACCAGTGTAAGGAACCATGTGGGTGCTTGGAATTAAATGAGGGTCATTTTCAAAACATTAAGTCCCATTAACTGATGAACAATCTCCCAAACCCTGTACTATGATTTTAATTATTATAACATGCAAAACAATCATCATCAAAATAATCACACAATAAAAATTAATCCAATTAAGTCATAAAACAGACTGATTATCTAAAACTTTAAAGTAAATATATATGATTTACTAGTATAGGAATAAGAGCAATATTATATGATGTTGTTAATGTAAATATGAAAAATAATATTTAGAAAGAGTGTTTGACCAGAGAGCAAAACGAATTTCATGCTGCATAAGACATGTTTATGAAAACATTTTATTTAATTACAATAGATTTGAAGTTGTGACTCTAGGAGTCAGAGTAAGGAGATAACAGCAAACAGAAGTTGAAAGGAAAATTCTCAACTCAAACTCAATAATTTAAAAAATTGATCTATATAAAAAGTTTTGAGAAACACTTACTTCATATAATATGTGTCTATATGCCCATATGTGTATCAGATAATATAGGCATGAATCAAATATTACAGTTTTAAAAGGAAAATGTTATAGTCAGGCATATTAAAAAATAGATGTTCACATGTCTACAAACATAAGCTTGCAAGCAACAAAACAACATATATAATAAAAGCCGTCAATTCTCCCTTAAAATATTTTCCCTGAGATTGTAGAGACAAAATACTCTGTATTTTCAAGTATTCAAGATACATTTACAATGCTTGGCCACATTTTGGAAAACTAAATAAATCCCATTAAAGTATATGAAGTAAAATGGCTAATGACAGTTTGCTAAAACTAAAAAATTCTGAATACAAGTTGAAAAAAATGAATCCTTCATAAGAGAAATGTGTATTAATATTTATATCCACAATGTGTATGTTAACTCTCATTTCAGGGAGTCTATTTCAACTGTGCTGAAATATTAAGGATGCTTTTGCTATCATATTTCCCATGTGACCCAGAAAGTTGCTATCATATCAAATATCTCATAAACAACAAATATAAATTCTGAAATAAAGCCTATCAAACCCAAAGGCAAGGGATTATGAACACTCTCTGCAGATATTGGAGAAGAGTTGAAAAAAAAAGTGAAATTGGGTCAGATCATCTGATTCACTCTTTACAGAATTTAGCCTGAAACTAGGTCACACAGTACATGCTATGTAGGGTGATTAAAATTAGGAGAACACGTGTAGTTTTATTTACTTGAATACCCAGCATTTGACCCATGAAAAAGACAATGAAAAAAAATGAATCTTACATAACAGTGAGTACAATTTGCGAAGCCCAGGTTGATCTAAATGATCTCTCTCTGTATTTTTGCCGACCTCCGATCTACAGTTTAGGGTAGAGAGCAGGGTTGAATATGCTATCACTGTCTTCCAGAGGACATTAACTGTTTTTAGTCCATTTAACTAAACACTAAAGACATTTATTATATACTTTATTAAAGCAATTAGAAAGTTCCAATTTTCATTGTGGGTATTTTTTTGCATATTTTCATTTGTACACTGGCTTTATATGTTACACGTATTTTCCTACAAAATTTTAATCTACCTGTCCTCAGGCTTTTGGTACCTTATGATTTCTAGACATGATAACATGCAGTTTTACAATGTTGCACCATGTTTTCATCAAAACTATATGATGATTTAGTGTCATAGTTTCAGATGTTGACATGGCACAAACCTAAAGTCACCTGGGAAGTGGCCATCTCCTCTGAAGGATCTGCAAACTCACTGTGTGAACTTCATGCCCCAGGACCTCATCCAATTAATATGCAGGATGTCTAGAGAGATTCCACACACACACACACACACACACACACACACACACACACAAAACAAATTCCTATGGATTTTTTTTCAGATTTAAATAGTTAAGTGACTTCTGTATTTTAAATATATCTCTTATTTTATAAGTTATAATAAATTTGCATCATATCCCTTTGTTTTCCTTCCTCCAAGCTCTCTTCCATACATCTTTCCTTGGTCTCTTTCCAAATCTTGGGCTCTATATTTCAGTGGAGGATGTTGAATTCTGATGGGCAATATATGGCTTTTTTTGTAAGGGAATATTGCTTTGTGTCATAGATGAAACATTTTTCCATACCTTTTTTTTCAGGGGGCAGGAAATCAGTGTGGGTATGGTGGCAGTTGAAGCAACTACTGTTGGCCAGATCTTCAAACTTATATATCTGTGGATATACATGAACCTCTCTCTCTCTGTGTCTCTGTCTGTCTTTCTGTGTGTGTGTGTGTGTGTGTGTGTGTGTGTGAGAGAGAGAGAGAGAGAGAGAGAGAGAGAGAGAGAGAGAGAGAGAGCAAGCACATGAGCCATATACATACGGTCTAGCTTTGATATATCAAGGATTCTTTACAGAGTAAAAGAATATAAAAAGTTTATAGGCTAAGACTCCTGACGTACAAGGACTCATCATACCCACATGGATGTTGCTAGGTATTTTCATTGTTAGTTTTTTAGTGTCTGACCCCCTCACATCATCCAGTATCCACTAGAGAGCACAATCCACTGACATTCGTCAATTCTGGTGGTTTCAATTGAAATTATGAAACAAATAATCCCTGAGAATAATCTATGATTTAGGTGATGAATTGGTTAATTAATTTTCCATTTGAGGACTTCTTTACAATCTTTTAATTTTTTCTCATGTATTATATCCTGATTGCAGTTTATTCTCTTTTTTTTATGCTTTACAATCCACACACCCCTAACAATCTCTCATCCTCTGTTTCTCTTCACAAAAGATCTGACTTCTCAGTGATATCAACCAAACATGGCACAACAGGTTACAATAAGACTAGTTACAAACTCTCATATCAAGGGTCGATAAGGTAACAGGCAAGAGGAAAAGGGTCCCAAGAGCATACAAGAGTCAGAGACAATTTCCACTGTTAGGAGACCTACAAAAACACCAAGCTATATAACCATGATACATATTCAGGGGACCTAGATCATACCCATACAAGATCTGTGATTATAGCTTCAGTTTCTCTGAATCCCTATAAGCACGTGCTTAGTTAATTCTGCAAGCTGTGTTCTCGCAAAATCCTTGGCCCCTCTAGGACCTATAATCCTTCCTCCCCCTATTCTACAGTGTTCCCCTACTTCTGCCTAGTGTTTGGCTGTGGTTCTATGATTCTGCTTTGATCAGTTGTTCCCATCAGTGGCTGGACGCTACTTCTCTGATGACAATTCAGCTAGGCAATGGTTTATGAATATAGCCACCATGTTGCCTCTGGATTATCAAGCATAATGGCTAAATGTACACTCAAAGAACTCTTTTTCACCTTTTCTGGGCACTGTCATCTTTCTAATTTGATATGATCCTTATCATGTAGAGCTAGGTATGGATTGAATATTCTATTCTTAGTTGAATTAATAATGAAAAAAGTATTCTCAGTTAAAAGAATATTTCTATTCAAATAACTAAAAATGATGCAGAGAGAACCATTCATTCTGTGTATGCTCAAAGTGGCCAATGAGAGTAAGTGGCCACACTGGTGAAAGATTTCAGGTGTGTGGGACCTAGAAAGAAGCCTAAGGGAGATAGATGCCTTAGGAGTAATGATGGGTCAGGGTCAGAGAATCTGAACATCATCTAAACAGGTTTGGAACCCATTTCCTGTTTGAAAGCAGTCTCTAGGTATGCATCTATGGTATTAGGTTGGGAGATATTAGAATGTGTAGGAATTAGAGGGAAACTAAAAATGAGCTTCCATGATACATCTCCCATGAGATCATCAGCCATGATGAAATGAAGCTTCACTGAGGTACAGCCCATGCTCTTATAAGTAATCCCAATAAATTTACTGACTATGCATCATTGATCCTCTTTTAAGCAATCCTAATAAATTAATTGGTCAAATAAGTTGGAGTTGGATAAAGTAAGTACTTGTGTCTGTCATCTTTCAACTTGGGATGAACATATATTTGTTCATATATCTCCAGGAAGAGTTGCACAGTAGAAAGCAATATTAAGATAGACGTGGTTACAGACAGTTCCATGGCATTGTGTTAAAGCTATCAGATCATACAATTTGATTCTTCTGTGAAGTTTTCAAAATGATCTCTTATGTAAAAATAGCATATATTCTTTATTATTTATTATTCTTTAAAATAGCATATATTCTTTTTATATATGCTATTTAAGAATAGCATATATTCTTTATTATTTAAAGAATATTTTATTATTCTTTATTAGTTTTTCTACGTTTGACAATTCTACAGGAAAAAAAATCCATAGAATAGAATCGAGCGAATGGCCAGTTCCTTTAGGAACTGTATATTATTAGCTGTAATTGTTTACAGACTATGATACTTGCACTGTAAAGAGGCAATGAAAACCCACAGTTCTATTATTCTACCAGTTCTTCTTCTCTCCATTGTAAAGATCAGTTGACACTATTGTCATTTCATGCCTGGAATACTGCCAACACCCTTCTCTTCTTTCTGCTGCCTGGCTTACCTCCCTCCATTCAGTGCTTAACTCTTCAGCAGGAAGCATCTTTGTGAAAAATAAGTCTGATCATTTTATTTTCTTATTCTTTACCCCTGGCCTCTTAAAAATGACAGAAAACACTTCAGGTGGCCTGAACTATCCACAGAGTTGGTGCTCAGTAAATAAGACTCAGTGATTACCAGTGGTTTGTATCCAAGGAAAATAAAAGAAAAATCAAGCTCTAGGTCGGGAGTAAATTCTCTTCTTTCACACATATTTTCTGAGCACAGGAAATAGCAGCTGAAGAAAAACTTCCAAAGTAGCTATATTTTGTTGCGTGTCACCATTTCAGGGAGATGTGACCAAATGTTTACTCACTCCAGATATGGAACTGCTGATAAAATGAGTAATTATATCACCAGACTACATCTTAATGAAGCAGTGAGTTTATTGTGCTTGATTGAGCTATTAGGACAATCCAAAATCAACTGTTTCACTGAACGCTCACCCCAGCACAGGTGATGATTCACAGATGCTCTCTGCATGACAGATCTGAGAATTTCCTTGCGTCAGTAGTCCTCACTGTTTATATAGCCTTGAAGAAGGAGGGAACCTAGCAAGCCTGTCAAGTTTCAGACTTCCTGAGACTAGTGCATTGTTTACTTCCACAGTCTTAAGTAGCGTTCTTCCAAAACAGAAAGTTGTAACTTAAAGAAAATTGCTACACAACACATATTATCCTTGCCCCTCTGTTGACCTCAGAATCCAGCAGGGATTGCAAGGTTTATAGGGAAATTGCCATGTGAGTGTGAATGATGGATGTGTTAAGGTAGTCTGGTTTCACCTTGGGGGATCAGCATTTACAGACATTTGATCTGAGACTTGATTGCAGAAAGCAGGTCTGAAGCAGCAAATTTGGAGAGGCTGAGAAAGATCGTTGTTCAGGGAACAGGCAATGGTGTCTTGCTGTTTGACTATGAGGCATAGCAAGCAAAAATTAGCAATTGATTAATAAGGGTTGGAACCTTGCTGTGCTAGCTCTGGAGGACCTGGTTTTCTAGGAAGGTCAAGCTTAAGACCTTTTAGATTTGGGTTACTTCTATGAAAAGTTGAATTTTTTTTTGAAAAGTTGGATTTTTGCTTTCCTTTCTCTCACAGTCTGCCTCCATACCTGGAGCTCACTGAGACTCACTTCCAGCTGCTTTGCAATGTACTAGACAACAACTATGTTATCGCAGGCTAGATTAGGGGTTTTGTTTTGTTATGCTCAGAAGAAACTAGTCATCTAACCATTTCTTATATGGTCCACACTGTCAGAGACCTCCTTTTTCCATCCATCAAGCTAGGTAATGAAAGACAAAATACAAGCATATCTTCATTTTAGTTGTGACTCATATTCTGGTATATATGGAATACATATAACTGAATTAATCTTTCTAAATTATCCATAACATGGTAATAATGAGAAACAACGTCAAAGAAGGGTCACAAGATTAAAGCAGCTAGTTCTTAGATGCTCCCTGTAGTGCCTATGGTCCCTTTAGGCCAAACTGTGGTCTTATCTCTTTCCCCACCTGTAAGTATCTAGTGTAGGTTGTGAATTTTCTCCTGTGATCATTATTGATTCTTGTGGGTTATTGCTCAGAAACTAGGAGACAATATTATGCATTAAGGCTTAAAGGCACCTTTTAAAAATTAAACTAGGCTCACTGGGGAGGTTAAAAGTTTAACCTGGGCTTATTTACATTAGAATTGCCTGATGCAACAACTGAAGGAGAAAGAAGAATACACTGATCAGTGTAGGCAAAAGAAAATGTAATTGCAAATTTATAGAGACAGAAACAGGTAAGTGAAATGGAGTGTGACAAAGCTTTCCACAAATTCACAGTAGTCCAGATTTTCAAGTTCTGCCAAAGGGTTGTAGTGACCTGGACAAACCTATGTGGTTGTATAATGTTTATTTAGAGCACAGTACAGCACATGTGCTAAGAGTTTCCTCAAGACTTTCTGCTTTGATTTTGACAGGAGTGTTAGAAACAATTTCATAATACTCAGTGGCACCAATGGCTCATGTATATAAGATGGAAGTCTTCATTTCTGCTAATTTTATGGTAGGGGTTATAGCAGTTGGTGGATGAGCATATCAGAAAACATTTTCAGTTTGTAGTCTTTGAGAGTCAAACTACTAGGCTAAGAGGATAGCTGAATTTTGCATGTTCTGACATCCTTCCTGGTAACCAGATAAAATCTGCCAGAGCTTTGTATGACAACATTCTCTCCTGTCCAGTTTAGGTTCATTGAGTATTAGAACTAATAAAATGAGTTTTACCATCTCATTTCAAAGAAAAGAAAACGGAGAACAAGAAGACATCATTAGAGAGATCATAGAGAGCTTTCTAAGATATGCCTGAGGTCATAAGTGACTACTGAAGACTGCTCTTTTGTAAAAGATACAATATGGTAAATGGTGATGTTGCCATTGACAAAGAAAAATTGTCCTAGCTTTTCCAGGTCCTAAGTTAAGTGTTTTATTTCCTAAATCATGCCTGAACTTTAAAATTTCAGTCATCTGACAGTAAGAGAGTTAATAAGAAATTAAGTATTCAAGGGCTTTAATATTTCTTGAAGAAATAAGCCCAGGGGTCTGCTACAGCTTTACCTTAATAAGACTTCAACAAATATGACTAAAGGTCCAGAACAATAAAATATTTACAAAGCAATTAATTTTAAGTAATTGGAATTCAAAGTTCTTCTTTAAATCCCTGATTGTTACTTTAATACCTTGTTTTAAAAACAAGGTGCAATGGATAATTAGAAAGTCAGTTCAGAAAGTCAACAAGCTTGCCAGGCAACCTTGATATAGAACACAATGCAAAAAGAGAGAGTTGACTCTCATAGTTGTCCTCTAACCTCTACATTCATGCCATGGTATACAGGTACCCACTATCACACATGCCACACAAGACAATAAATCAAAATATTTATAAATTAAGGACTCTAATGGTTGTTTAGAGGAGGAGACAGTCATCACATCTAGTGAGTCTTGCAGCAGATAACTCCTTCCTGTTGTATTCATGAAAATTCTTATCATTTGTCCCAGTTTATATTTACCCAGGTTGATTTCAGAACACATCATGATAAAGTCACCAATGCCAAGGACAAAACTAGATAGTTCTGAGCACACTTAGGCACAGAGATTACAATACTAAATGCACAGGAGAAGGTAGAAGATGATTGAGAGCTGCCAGAGGAGGAAAAGAAACCATCTACTTTGGCCCTTGACCTATGTATGATTCTTGCACAATGACCTTATGCACATGGCTATTTTTAGCTTCCTAGATATCTGTCATCTGTCAACTTGGTTTAGTACTGCATCACTATCTAATAAAAAGATATCAACTGGGAAACAGAAAAGACTAATTTTTCAGAATCATGTCTATACTTGGTCCCAAAAAAGACGTCAATGGGCATTCCAAAGGAAGAATGATGGCTGACACCATCAGCCTGTGCAGCGACAGCTTTATGAGAGCTACTTTTATACCAGTGTGTGGTTAAGGCATGCTCCGGGTCTTGTTGATTTCACAAGTCCAGCAACTGACACAGAGTAATGCTTCTTTCAAGTCCACTGGGTGCATAGGGTCCTGCACTTTGAGCAAACTCAGCCTTATATTTTTTTCTATGTTCCTCATGCTCTATTCATTATTAATTACCAAATGTGGCCATGCTCCCTCACGATTCTAAAAGTCCCCACTTACTAACTCATCCCTGCTGATTTTGTTGGTGGGACTAGAAGCTTCTTTCACTTAGATGAAAGCACAATGCAGTTTGAAGTCGACAGTATTTCTAGTACAGGAAAATCCACTAGATACTCATGTTTTCACTAAACTTCTGCACTAGGACCCAGGAGACTAGAATAAATATTAAAATAGAGTCACCAACAATTAAGTTGCACATCAACAAAATAAACTCTTACTTGATTTGAGGTAGAAAATGGAGATGTAGCAGGCAAGTTTGCTAAGCAGATTCATTTTAACTAACAATAATCAAGTTGCCTGTGTTTAAACTTATAGCAAGGGCTAAAGCCATGACCAATGCCTTATTTTTCTATTCTTCTGTTTTAATTTCAGGAGGAAAGTAATATGTCTTTCTGTTCATTGCTTCTTTGTTTAGCTTTTTCTCTGTATGTAAAAGTGGGTTTTTTATTCCCACTAATCATAATATTCTGTTTTACAAGGATGAGTGATTATCCTATAATGGAAAACAAAATACAATTAAAATATTTAAATTAAATTCTTATAATTGTGGTATTATAACAGATATTGCTTGGCAAGTGGTAAGTGATTATTTTTGAGTGTCTATTTGATATGGTACTCATTTCTTCACACTTAACAAATTAAGGACTTTATAGTAGAATTTGACAACCTTAATGAAAGTTATGAATGTTATAAATTTGAATGAAACAACCTCACTTTGACCTGTATTTTCTTTCTGTGCTTGTATACCCACAGAATGTCTTTGACTCTAATGGTGTCATTCTAGGTCACTTTATTTAGCTGAAACTTCAGTTTTCATCTCTGAGTAGGTGAATCAATTCGTTCATGGTATATCTCTATCTAAACAGGGTCTCAACTCTCCTAATGTTGAGACCCTTTTAATATAGTTCTTTGTGTTGTACCTACCATAAAATTATTTTTGTTGCTTCATAACTAATTTTGCTACTGCAATGAATTGCAATGTAAATATCTGTATTTTCCAATGGTCTCAGGTGACAACTGTGAAAGGGTAGTTTGACTGCTCAAAGAGGTTTTGACCCATAGGTATCTCAATATTTGCATGCCCAAAGGTTATACATGCTCATAAACACAGACACACACTCAGACACACAAACACACACTCACACATGTCTCTTTCTTTCCATCACTGAGTGTAAGTAACCATAATCTTCCCCTCTCAGTACCCTTCCATACGGTCTCAGTATTAGCATATTCCTGCCCACTTTCAAACATTTCTGCTTTATGTCACAGTATATTGAATTTCTCTCCCTAGTGATATTCCACATTAATATATCCAACTCCCTAACTGTACTACATTCTAATACACCCCTCATCTTTGTGAATGTTTTGTTTTCCACTTCCCAGGTGGTGGTCCCCTACGAATAACCTGTTTTGATTTTACTCAAATGCCACTTTCTATATGACACATGCCTTCAGTTTCCCTGTGTCTTCTGCACATTCTCTTTTGTTTCACTATTGACATCATCCTGGGAACTTCTCTTAGTTTTTACTTCTGTTAAAGGTAGAATCATGCACATTTTTCTTTTCCGTGTCATTTCTCCAACACCTCACATGTCTGCAATGAGTATTGAATAAATATGTGTTCATAAGCAAGTGAGTGAATGAGGAGAATAGAGTCTGTGTAGGAACAAGTTCAGTGGGTGAAACTGGGCAGACAGTAGGGAACCAGATTCCTGTATAACAGTTCTGAAAGGACAGGAAACAGAATTAAGAAGTAACAACAGGATACAGAAGCTGCTTAGTCCTGCGGTTTCTATTTCAAAGTTATTCAGTCTCGCTTCCATGGAAGGGCTCTCTCAGGATTTTTAATAATATAGGAAAAAGGAAGTAGACATCAAATTACAGACAGATAGTAAAGAAACAGTACTGTATACCCAAATATGTCTTCAGTCTCCCCTGAAAAATAATAATTTGAAGATAAGTATGTTTTTGCTCCAGGGAACTTGATGAAAAGTTAAATGACACCTCTCTAATGACCTTTTTTCCCCTCGTGTGTGATTATGCTACTATCCACAGGTTCATGTAAAATCTGTAAAATAGATTTCAGTTTTAGCTTTTGCTATCTTATTATCTTTCAGTGGAATATATAATTCATTTGTTATGGGTTCTATAAACCCTACTAGGTCTCTTATTCTAGGATGAGTAAATTAGTCACATTTCAACTCACCCTTGTAATTATGACTTGATGATTTATATTGCATGTCCCTTCCAATTAAATGTTAGGCTCAGCAATTTTTTTAGCTTCATCCCTGAATAACTTCTTATTTTTTAAATGATTGCTAGATCCTTCCTCTAATAAAGTTATGTAATTTATCAATAAACCTTGGAATTCTAACATCGGATAAACTAGCAGAAAGACAAAAATCAATCATTGTTAACATGTAGATTAGAACCATATATATGATAAGGTTGAATGTAATGGATCATGTCTCTACTCCCAGCATCTAAGATACTGAGGCAGAAGATAACTGCAAAATCAGGACCAGCCTGAGTTCTAAACCATCTTTAGCTTCAAAGAGATGTCCTGATTAAAGATAAAGTGGACCTATTTAGTTCCTGTTTTTTCTTGACCATTGTGTAATTATTGTTCAGTTTTTCCTATGTTATGACTACTTGTTTTGTCTTACTTTTTACTACTAATAAATACTTTATTGGAGCCCAGATTAGCTGGAACTTGCCACACAGTCCAAACCAGTCTTAAACTCAATGTACAATCTTCTAGTCTCAGGCTACTCAAGTGTTTCAGAGCTGTGAAAACAGCAGTTTGATTCAGAACACCAAGAACTTAGGCTCTAAGATCAGCAATCAATAAATGGGACGACATGAAACTGAAAACTTTCTGTAAAGCAAAAGACACTGTCAACAGAACAAAACAACAACCTACAGACTAGGAAAGGATCTTCACTAACCCTACATTTGACAGAGGATTAATATCCAGAATATATAAAGAACTCAAGAAGTTAAACACCAACAAACCAGGTAATTCAATTAAAAAATGAGGTACAAAGCTAAATGGAGAATTCTCAAAAAAAAAAAAAAAAGGAATATTGAATGGCCGAGAAACGCTTAAAGAAATGTTCAACACCCTTAACCACTTTGGAAATTAATCTGGCACTCTCAGAAAATCTAGCTACACCACTCCTGGACATATATGCAAAAGATGTTCAGCCATACAACAGGGACATTTTCTCAACTATGTTTTCAGTAGCTTTATTCATAATAGCCAGAATCTGGAAACAACCTAGAAACCCTCAAAGGAGGAATGAATAAAGAAATTGTGGTACATTTACACAATTGAATACTACTTAGCAATTAAAAACAAGGAAATAATAAGATGTTCAGGCAAATAGATGGAACTAGAAAAGATCATCTTGAGTGAGATAACCCAGAAGCAGAAAGACAAACATGTTATAATCACTTATAAGTGGATATTAGACATATAATATAGGATAATCATACTAAAATCTATAGTCATAAAGAAGCTAAACAACAAGTAGAACCCTAGGGAATATGTTTTACATAATACTAGTTAGTTCATTTTTACTTACTGCAAAGTAATTTGCATACTTGGAAATATGATGGTAGCACACAAGTACAGACCCATTCTTTCTACCAAAAGCACAGCAATTCATATGCATGTACGCATCTAATTACCAATTAAATATAAAAAGACACTGCGACAAAGAATTGAGTGTATTCTTCTCTATTAGAACAAGACCATTCAGAAAATCCTTGAAAAAGAAATTCTGGAATATGTCCCCAAACAGATAACAGATAAAGCAGGTTACTCTTAGACAAAAGCATCAGGCAAGGAATATTCTGGATCCATTCAAATTACAGTGAATGTGAATATTCCTGGCATACTGTGACTGCAAAATAAAGGGTTGTGAGATATTGTAACATTATAAAGGTATATTGTGGCTGGAAGTATCTGTTCATCTGGGAAAGGGTTTAACTCCTTTCCAAGCACAAAGGAAGTACATAAAGGATTTAAATATGAGAATGGCATTTAGATTTAAAAATAGCTGCCTAGACATTCTGTGGACAGATTTCTTGTTAAAGCGAATAGAAAAAGAGCTAGTAAAACTATACATATACTTTACATATATTATATATGTATATAGTATATATATAAAGTATGTGTATAGTATATGTAAAGTATGTATATAGCCTATATAAAGCTTATATACAGTATATATTTATACCTTAAATCATATATAAAATGTATACATAATTATATACATATAATTCATATGTACATAGAATTATATACATTATATATACATATGTATAGAATTCATATTATATATTCATATATACATATAATTTTATACATATATTTGTATAATGTATATAATGTATACAATATATATTTGTATGCTGTTTATAATTACGTATTTTTTATATATATTTACTTTACGTTTATATACTTTTATATATAAAATATATATCCTTTATATGTTTTATATTTACACTTTATATACATATTTATTTATATATGGATATATAGATACATAGATACTGTAGTAATTAGGAAATCCGTAATTGGTAGCATGGGCAAGATTCATTACAAAAGTAATGAAAGTGAATTCTTTATAAATTACAAAATTTTATGATAATTCTAGGATAACCCTAGGAGTTTGAAACATGTGTGAAATTGTACCTTTAAATCACTAAGTACAGTTGCAGCATACAGAATCATTATAACAATCCCCATATTATCTCCATTAATGTTATGACTACTATAATTGCTTGGAGTAATTTGTCTTGTATTTGGGAAGATGTTTGGATGTTACTGAGGGAGATTGGGCTTGTTTGCTGTATTACAATTGGCTGGTTTTGAAATGGGTTTTACAAACTCTAATATGATTTTGTTGTAGGCGTGGAAGAATGACATATATAAGGCAAAGAGAGTAAACTGTGTTCCTTAGTTTTAATCTACTGACTAGCTTGTTTAAGAACCATAAATAATGCTTTCTTCTTTGTTGTTTCTAGTCTTTCCACATTCTCTAAGAACAATGTAAAGACCACAAGCATCATGGCAGTTCCTTTCAGCATCACTTTCATACTTTGCATGAATAATCAACCGAAGGCCTTTGAATGTCAGAGCTGAAGACAATACAGAGGCCATCAGTTGTCACAAATATTGGCCTAATGTTCCCAGTCATAAACCTGAAGGATGTGACTAAAAGGAAGTACCTCTACACTTCAGTGGTCCACTTTAGTTGGCCCAACTACAGCCAACCACAACTCACTCATCAGGTTATCCAGGACAAATTGCTTTACGTCAAGAGGCTGAATTCCATCGTAGTAAAAAGATAACCTTAATCTCTGCCACGCCAAGCAAAGCAGCTGACACGTAAACAGAAGAGCACACTACAAAGCGCAGCATGACTTGTAACATATACTCCTTATGATTCTTGTGCCAGGTTTACTTGTTATCATGGCAAAACAACAGATGAAATTCTGCAATTTCTTACATAAAGGCAGTGAGTGTGGCACATAACCACCTTTGCTCATAGACTCCTGAGGCCTGGTTCTTATGCCATTGGTGGGTTTAGGCAGGAAATTTACAGATACTTATTCTATGAGTCCTAAGATCTTTAAACACAGTTTCAGGAGAAGGCATTAGGTGTTGTTTGTTTGTTTGTTTATAAGAAAGGAGACCAGGTGAGGTGAACAGGGTATTTTTGAAAGCTGAGATAGGATCATTCAACCACTACTCAATAGTTCCAGTAGAGTCTTTCAGAGGCCCTCTGTGGTAGGCTCCTGTCCTATTCCCTGTCTTCTCCTGCTTTTCATGTCTATTACGTTTGCCCTTCTGAATGAGGATTGAACATCTTCCCTAGGGTCTTCCTAGTTGTTTAGCTTCATTAGGAGTATAGATTTCAGTATGTTTATCATATATTATATGGCTAATAACCACTTATGAGTGAGTATATACCATGTGTGTCTGTTTTCTAAGTTACCTCACTCAGGATGATCTTTTCCAGTTCCCACCATTTGCCTGCAAATTTCAGGGATTTCCTTGTTTTTAAGAGCTGAGTAGTATTCCTTTGTGTAAATGTATCACAACTTCTATATTCATTCCTCCACTGAGGGACATCTGGGTTGTTTCCAGCTTCTGGCTATTACAAATAGAACTGCTACAAACATGGTTGAGCAAATATCCTTGTGTACTTAAACATATTTAGGATATATGCTTAGGAGTTTTACAGCTGGATCTTGAGGAATCACTATTCTTAATTGTCTGAGAAAGTGCCAGATTGATTTTCATAGTGGTTGTACAAGTTTACATTCCCACCAGCAATGGAGGAGGGTTCCCCTTTCTCCACATCCTCTCCAGCATGTGTTGTCACTTGAGTTTTTGATCTTAGCCATTCTGATGTGTGTAAGGTGAAACTCAGGGATTTTTTTTTTGATTTGCATCTCTCTGATGACTAAGTATGTTGAATCGTTTTTATTAATATTTATTACAATTTATTCAATTTGTATCCTGGCTGTGGTTCCCCTCCCTTGTCTCCTCCCAATCTCACCATCCCTCCTTCTTTTTCCCCTATGCTCCTCCTCTAGTCCACTGATAGGGGAGGTCCTCCTCCCCTTCTATTTAACCCTAGTGTAGCTGCTCCCATCAGGACTGGTTGCATTGTCTTCCTCTGTAGCCTGGCAAAGCTGTTCCCTCCCCCTCCCAACACACACCCAGGGGGAGGTGATCAATAAGCCTGTCACTGAGTCCATGCCAGAGAACATTTTTTAAGTGTTTCTCTGACATTCGATATTCCTCTATTGAGAATTTTCTGTTTAGCTCTGTTCGCCGTTTGTAAATTTGATTACTTGGTTTGTTTGTGTTAAAATTCTTAAGTTGTTTATATATTCTGGATATTAGCCCTCTGTCAGATATAGGGTTGGTGACTGAGGTATCAAAGCAGAGGCTGAGACACTCAGTGAAGCTTTGGGCAGAGTACATGAAACTTTATGAAAGAAGGCAGAGCTAGAAAGACCTGGAGGAGACAGGAGCTCCAAAAGGAACCAACAGAGCCAAAACATTGGGCCCTGGGGGCTCTTCAGAGATTATACTCCAACCAAGGACCATGCGTGGTGAGGCTGTAAAACCCCTGCTCAGATGTAGCCCATAGACGCACTCTACAAGTGTTCCTTTAGTAAGGGGAACAGGGACTGTCTCTGGCATGAACTTAGTGACAGTACTTGCCTGTGGACTAGGGGAAGGGCATAGGGTAGAAGAGGGAGGGTGGGATTGGGCAGAGATGAGGGAGGGGTCCACAGCAAGGATACAAAGTGAATAAATTGCAATAAATAATATTAAATAGTAAGAGTTAAAAACAACAACAACAAAAATTAAAACCTTGTTCCATCTTATTAAAAAACCTGTAGGGTTGTAACTGCTAAGAAGGAGCTGAATTGACAGTGTCTGGTGTAGAAAACTCCTATTGTCTGAACATGTTTAGGAAATAAAAGGCACATTTTTATTCTCTAAGCTTTGTCCAAGTGCAGCTGATGTAATACTGTGGTTTTGACCAGTTGGCTGTAAAAATCACTGCTAAAAACATACCGCAGGTGGCAATTAATCGCCACACAGGCCCCAGTCCATTATGCAGTGAAGATTGAAAATGATCCTGCTACAAGACTATCCCAGGAAATAACAGTGTCCCTAAGAAACTGCCCTCTGCTGGTCAGCCCACTGTCCTGTCCTTGTTAGATAGGGATATTATTCACAGATGCAAATGAAGTATTTTGAGCACTTTTATATTTATGGTTATATTACTCTGAGATGGTTGGGAGTTTTAATTTTGTGGTTAGTCCACCTGCTGTTTCTTTATTTAAATCATAGTTCTGATTAATCAAAACTATGCTTTGCAGTCAGGTCACACAGATCTCATAAAGCAGGATGCAGGAGTTTGCTGTGGCTCTGGTATGAGATTTATCTAGTAAAAATGCACACTGATTTATAAGTGTGCTCACAAGTGTGGCAGTGAATTAAAATATGATAGCAAGTGGGAAAGGTTCATAGCTTTCTGAATGTGATCATAAATAAAGAATTTCACAACCAAGTTGCTCTATTTAATATCTGTGGTACTCCTCATCCATGAGTGTACTCGGGTCACTCTGTTGGTGGTAACTCTAGCAGAGCAGCGTGAGCTTGAGAAGCTTCATAAAATTGGAATCACAAATCCACAATTCAATCAGCTGCTGCCTATTTTATATACATCACACCAAAGCATGTTGATTCCTTGAAGTGAAAGAAAGGGAAAGGATATTTCCAAAAGTATCAATATTTGTGTCCCCACGAAAATGACATGGAGCTAGCTTTGCATTCCCCTCTATAGATCTTTGAAAGAAGGAGAGAGATGCAATGTAAACTTTAGGGAGAATGTCCCACACTGAAGATCTGCTCAATAGAGAAAATTGAATATCAAAAGAAGCATACATGTGTTCTAAGAGCAATATGTGTGTGTGTCCAAAGTATATTTGGAGTCAATTTTCTCCTCAAGTGATATTTACTAAATGCCCCATGGAAAGAATATTCTCAGAGATCTGACAAAGTAAATTCATACACAGTTTCCCTTACAGCAACTTCTAATATTGCCGCAAAGCTAATACTATTTCAGACAGATTGATAACAAAACAAAATTTGATATCTAGAGGAATCAAACAAATGAGACAGATAAGGTTATAAACGTGATCTTATTTACGTTGAGTATAGAAAGATTCTCTTACAACAGAAGGCAACAGGATAGAGATAAGTATGGCCGCAGAGCCAAATTCCTTTGTCTTTGAGAAAATTTCTTTCCTTTGCATCTTCATGAAATCTTAGGAAAGGCACCTGCTATCATTGTTTTCCAAAATAGTTGTATTGCCTAACTAGATATTCATATTTATATCCATAGATTAGTACTGAACTCAGACATCATCAGAGAAATATCTTATTGCAGCAGGTAGCAGCTAATGCAAAGACTCAGAGAATAAGTGACAGGGATGCTTACCCCTAAATGGGACATTAGGATCACCTTATGTAAGGCACAAAGAGCATCACCGAAGATGTGGCAGAAAGAATGCAAAAGGCACAGAAGAGGGAGAGATTTTGCCAAAAGTTGTTTTCTGGAGTTGACATGGTCATTGCACTTATGAACTCACTGCAGCTGTTGTTAATTGCAAAAATCTGAATGAGATTAGGTTTATCAGCAGTTCATCATGGAAGTGGGACGATTTCATGAGGCCTGCTCTTCCATGAAATACTAGCAGTGGTTCACGATTGCAGAGAGAAATGGGGATGTCGCTTCTTCAGTGGTGTAGCCTCTTGTAAACTGTCCAAGTTACAGTAAACAATTTCCTAATCATGCACACACAAGAAACCCTAATTAACCTTAGTAGGTCACACACAAAAAGAAGACATTTTAGAAGGGCTTTAGGGGGAAAAAAGCAGAGAATAAGAAAGAATAAGAGGGCAAAGCCAACTAATATTTATTATATACATGTAAGATATTTTCAGGTAATATAAAAAGAAAAATCTGTGGTTGTCAAGAGTTTATTTGAAGTAGGACAAATGAATTAACAGTGATGCATGAGAAAATTTGATATGGTGAATCATTTTATATGATATTATTATTTGTGGTCACATGATATTATATATTTGTCAAGACCAATAAAACTTTATAGCAAAAAAAAACCGACCTTAAATGCAAATTACCTGTTTTTGTCAATAATAATGTCTCATTTGTGAGTCATCAGCTGTCACAAATTTACCATAGTCATTGGTGATATTAAAAATAATATCCAATGGCAGAAAAAAGGGCTGAAATATATGAGAATTCTGCTTTCTGTGCAATTTTTCTTCAACTTCTCTAAAAATAAAGTCCATTTAAAAAGACAATGTCTTTTTGCAAATGATCTTCTGAAAAACCTCTGGCAATGAGGTTTATTCTGTCATATTACGGATGACAGTAATGAACTGAAACTCAACTATTAGTCAGTAATAGAAAAAAGCAGTGAACTTCTGACACACTGAAGTATTATGTTTCAGACAGGATCACCTAGTAATTGATAAGAGCCATGTCCTAAATGGACAAATGTACCCCTAGACTCTGTTCTCTCCAATACAGTAGCTATCAGAAACATCTTTATGGCTTGCCCTAGAATGACAGTAGGAGAGTTTAGAATGACATGCAGAGTTTAGAAAGATCTCAAAGGGGCATAATTGGGAGAAAAAAAAAACATCATAAAAGAAACTACAACAAATATGAAAAGATAAAGAACATGGTACCAATTTTTAAAGACTCAGAAAAAACGTTTTCCTGATTATGCTGTTTCTATTACAGCGTTTCTCAAGCATAAAAATAACTTGATTTAAACTTTTCTGTCGTGCTCATAATGAAAGTTCCTGGGTGCTAATAAAAGCAAAAGTACCTTATTCTCTGTGGGCAACTTTTAAGAATCCAGAACCATAACAAATTTCCTAAGTGATTATTTCTGAAAAGATTATGATCTCTTCCTTTGCCAAAACAAAAACATTAAAAAGACAACTTATATTTATCTGTTTAGTGACAAAAACGATAACTTGTAGTCACATGAATTCATTGAATGATAGGAGAATTAATAAGAAACCAAAGCCTTGGCCCTAGGGCCTGCTACAATGAAATGGGAATATTCATTGTGATGAATGAAAATGTACACAACATGAGAAAATATGTGCAAGAAGTTTTATAACTCTTTAAAGAGACAGTACAAGAATTATAGCACAGGAATACAGCATTAATTGCTATGGTAACACGTGAAGTAATGCATTCTGCTCGTTTAAAGAAGAGTATGTCTTTACACATTTTCCATATTTATTCCTAAATGCATCATAATATAAAGATGTGTGCCTTTAAGTACTGCTGTGCTCTTTAAAATTAACAGTAAAAGTCAAGTCCTTTGCCATCACTAAATGTCTACTTCTTACAATGTAAAATGGGTACATGCTAAGCTTTTCTTCCTCCTCAGTTTACTTTGGTGCCAAATCCAGCATAGGTAAATGGTAAAATGTCATATTGAGAAGTACAAAATGATGCCCAAGATGTAAGCTCACAGGATATTATTACTCTGAAAGTGATTCTTTGGCTTAGAAAGGGTACATAGTATTGGAACTGGAAAGGGGATGTGGAGTAAATCATTGAACTTTTCCCCATCGTTCTAGAGTTTTGTTGATAACTTTTTACTTCGGTATATTTCAGGAAATCAAATTATGTGTCTAATTACACCATACTTAATAACAAAACCAAATCATCTGCTTCCCCTCCTAATTACCACTTGTTTTCACAATGTTGCAATGCCTTCAATCCAGTGGGATAACTGAAGCATGAGGAAAGTATGCTACAGTTACTTTAAACCCTATTTTCCTTGCATCTGGGATTTTTCTAAGAAGGGATAAATGTAAAGAATATATGCGGCATTTCTTCATGATAAAGATGTAGGTTTCATATAAATGGCCCATGAAGCTTTTTCTGCACTAAGTTCTCTCTGGTGTAGAATCTTCATTTGAGGAAACACTATGTAATCACTTGCATTACAGGAGTAAATACCTCTTAAGTTGTTTAAAGAACAAGCATAAGCTTCACATTAGTCTCCTAACATATACCCAAAATTGCCCAAAGTCTTCAGTGTATATACTTCCCAGGAAACGAATCCCTCAACACTTATTATGGATAAAAATCAGAGAGACTTTAACTCTCCTTGGTGAACAAAAGAAGTAACGGTGCCTGGCAAAAGCTTGGTAGAGTTTTCTTGTTCCACTTTGCTTATTCCTGCTCTGGTAGCCTTTCAAAATATTTCACACATCCTGGCCCTCATAATGTCGGGAGCTGAGAGTGGAAACTGAAGATTTTACACAGGGCCCTTCAGACTTGCCAGAGCATTTTCTCATGGTAGCCTCAGTAACAGGCTATATTTAGACATTAATAGCTTAGCAGTCTGCAGTGATGGGGCTTTTATTATTATCAATTCAGATAATGAAAACACTACAAGCTCTAGGGTAGGACAAATCTTTTCTAATAATAGAGTTGAATGCTTCTTACTTTTAAATGGGCTGGAAATATGCACACAATACAAAGCTGTTACAATAATCTAAAAGCAAATGTATGCACAGGTACAAATACAGAGTTGTCAGTTTGTACAATCAGGTTCATAGGCATTTTCTTTGTTGCCATTCATACAGGCAGAACTATCTGCTACCAGTGCACTCTTTGGCTAATGACCTATATTGTCCTCTAAAACTGTTCAGCACAGTAACAGTCCTTGCTATCAGTAACTGTCAGCTGCCAAAGCAATCTTAGATTTTAAGATATTATACATTCTATTTAAAGATAGGAAGATAACATCATTTTTTAAATGATTGTTTCATTGGCAAATGAGTGAATTCTTGGAGCTTTAGAGAAGAGGAAAAATAACAAAATAGATAAAACCTAACATTCTCAAATAGAAAGACATCACCATTTACGCAGCACCAGGACAAAATGAGACAAATCCAGAAGGTGGGAAATTGAACAAGAAAACAGACCCCAGAAGCTTCAAAAAGTCAATACTGTGAGATGGAGGGAAAAAATGGCAATGGTTCCATTACAAAAGACACAAGGGGGACATAGAGTTCTAACGCAATATCAAAACTTTGAATCTTGATGCCCCATAAAGAGCTATAAAATATACTTTTGAAAATACTTAGGAAAAATGGGATATGAAGTGGTTTTTACTGATTCTTATTTTGGAATCAGTATTGTTACTAACCATTATTACTAATGCCCCAGTATTTAAGTATAACACCATGTCTGAATTGTAGTCTCAAATTACCCAGGAGGAATACACAAACAATATGATGAAACATAAAACAGTGGAATACACAGAAGCACAGTGTTTGCATAAACAAAATAAACACGCAAAGCAAAGGTTACTACAGTTGATAGTAAGTGGTAGGTATATGAATGTTCACTGTTCATTGCCTTTTCATCCAGCTGAACATTTCAAACCGGCTATAATAATGAAAACGAAAAAAAAATTATGCCATTTCATCTTGACATCTGGACTTATTTCTTACCCATACAGCTCTGGGGCTAGGGACTTAACCATTTTGTACCCCATATTCATCATGTGTAAAAATAAATGATAGTAGTGTCTTTTTCAGAATAAGGTCATAAATGTTGTAGATGTGACAATACACGTGTGCTTCTCAGTACAGTTCCTAACACAGAGAATGTGCTGTAAACAGCATGGTTTCTAGTGAAGAGTAATACACGTACTCCTGAGTTAAAAACCGCAAGAGCACGGTAAATTAGGTTTCCCTTATGACGTCCAGTCAGTCCACCACCAACAAGCTACCTTCTACACAGCTTCCTAGGAACACCTCCTTCAAGCCCAGCGACAGCCCTGTTTTTATGAACACCCCACTATGTACATGAGCATTGAGAATCACAGCACCATGGTCACGAGAAGGCAACCCTCTCTCCAGTGCTGAGTTGCAGCTCCCTCCCCTCTTTTGTGTTGTGTCAGATTTCTTTTTTTTTTTAATTTATTTATTTTTATCTCAATCGCAGGTTAGGTACTTTGAATCCCAGGCGTAGCCCCCTCCCTCAGTCCCTCCTACCCTCCCACTCACTCCCTCATGTCCCTCCTCCCCGCCCCCTCCAAGTCCACCAACAGGGGAGGACCTCCTCCCCTTCCATCCAACCCCAGCTTATCCTGACTCCTCAGGGCTGGCTGCAATGTCCTCCCCTGGGAT
>CM053753.1:13540806-13557702 GCA_028658305.1 Pachyuromys duprasi
CCCAGCGCAGCTGCTCGTTCAGATCAGAGCTGTGTGCTGCTGGTCACCGGGAAATTTCTCCAGGTAATAACTGGGTGTCCCTAGGGTTTTCCCACTTGATTTTCTCACCGTAGGAGTTCCGCTCACCTGGCACTCACAATGCTGGTGTTTTAGGTCCCAGAGTTCAGTCTCCTGGTCGCTGCGTTGTTTCTGCTCTCCTACTCCTCAGACAGTGTTCTCTCGTGGCAGCCATCTTGGATCCCCAGGGAACTATACTTGAGTTCTCTGTGGAAGCATTATTTTCTTTCAACGCCTGAGCCACTGTTCCAGCCACTTAGGGTAAACTTCTAATTTTTCAGCATTCCTTCCTTTAGTCACTGGAGATTTCTGTTTAGAAAGCAACTTTTCCAAACCCTCATTTTTAATGTATCCCTTTATACAGAAATTCAAAACTATTAAATTGGACAAAAAGCTTGGTCCTTCTGGGATGAAGGTAGCAATTTGCAAAACCTCGTCTTTCAGACTTGATAGAAGTCATGCTTTTCTGTGACCACAGAGAGCTTTCTTATTCTTCATTCTTCATCCTCTGTTAAATTGATAGTGTCTATTCCCATTAAAATCTACTTAACCATGTAATGCAATATATTATAGAATAGTAGTTAAAGGCTTTGTAACCATTTTCTTTTTCAATGTAAATCTGAGATTTACCACTTGGTTTTATCTCATAATGTGAAAATTACTTATTTTCTCTTAATTTCTAAAATAGAGCTGATGATATTTTTTCCACAGGAAAATTACTTAGTTGGTACTGGAAAGAGATAGAGCAATTCACAAAACATTATAAATATGCAATAAATGTCATATATCACTGTGCCAAAAGTACATGTAAGAGGAAGCTTACATGCTTCACCAATCTTCCTAAATGGAAGTCATAAAAAGAAAATTTTCTGTACAAATCAAAGAAACATGTTCACAAAAAATTCATATACTGAATCTGCTACTTAAGATCTAAAAGATGTTAAACTCATCAATGCAGCAATTTCCTTAGCTATGAAACAAGGTTTGGACATCAAAGGTCTTCTTACATCTCTCATAATAAATTATTTTGAAAGATTCCTGAGTACAGATGCTTATTACATGTTTAGTTATATTGTAAAATAATGAATGGAAAAACAGAAAATATATTTAAAAGTAAATGGCCTTTAAAAGTTATCCACTTTGTATCAGACAGCATTGCAAGCAATTTTTAGGTACGTATTACATAAATCAAAATTATAAGTGCTAGTGAAGATTATTATTCTTGTATTTCAGAACTAAATTCTATATTATTAGTAATTTTCCCAAATAGTTAACTTTTTTCACTTTTATTTATTTAATCATTTTTAAGTCTGATCCCAGTTCCCTTCTTCCTCTCCTCCCAGTCCTGCCTCATGCTCCTACCTCCTCATTCCTCCCTATTCTTCTTCTCAGAGAAAAGAAGGCCCCCTATGGCATACCAAGCCGCCCTGGCACCTCAATTCGTAGCAGGACTAAGTGCATTTTCTCCCACTAAGGCCAGACAAGGCAGCCCAGAAAGAGGAAAGGGATCCAGAGTCAGGCAACAGAGTAAGAGATGGCCTCTACTCCCATTGTTAGGTGAACCACATGATGACCAAGCTGCACCTATGCTCTGTATGTGTAGATAGTCTAGGTCTAGCCCACACAAGCTCTTTAGTTGGTGGTTGATTCTTTTGGAGTCCCCATGAGCCAAGGTTAATTTACTCTGTATGTCCTTTTGCTGTGTCTTTAAGTCCTCAACTACCTCAATCCTTCTTCACAGTATTCCACAAAACTCCCTGAGCTTGGGCTATTGTTTGGCTGTGGGTCTCTGTATGTTTCTATCAGCTGCTGGATTAAGCCTCTCAGAAGGCAGTTATGTGAGACTCCTGTCTGCAGGCATAGAAGGGTATCATCAATAGTGTCAGGGGTTAGCTTTTACCCATCAGGTGGAGCTCAAGTTGGGCCAGTCATTGATCTGCCATTCTTTCAATCTCTGCTCCATCTTTATTCCTACACTTCTTGTAAGAAAGACAAATTTTACGTTGAAAGTTTTATAGGTGGTTTGGTTTCATTCTCTTTCCACTGGAAGTCCCACCTGGCAATAGACAACAAGACATGTGTCTTGATGGTGGTGTTGTTCTTATACCAGCCAGGGGCAGACAGAAGGCAGTCCTTTGTTCATCCTAGCTTGATGGCTGGCTTGGTGGCCAAAGCTGTTTCATGCCTAGGGCACATAAAAAAGAAAGAACTAAAAGTAACTAAAACAGCATACTACTTAGAACACATTGAAATTTTTCACAATTTAATGGAAAAAAAACACTTTAGTTAATGTTTTTGTTTCTAAAAAAATGACTTATTAAGGGTCTTGACTGCCTTCCACATACTAGCAAGTTTCATTCAAGCAACTTTTTAATAAGTGAGTTAACATGTTGCCTGTTTTATATAAGCGTCCTTGTGTTTCATTATTCCTTTGTGTAAGAAATTCAAAGCACAAACAACATAGAACACACTTTAAAAAAGCAATACTCTTGAAAACTAAATTCTTAGAGTATTCATCACATTGGTTATAAAATGTTTTAAAGAAAAATAAAAACTCTGATGTAAAAGAATTAAAATGGGCACGATCAGAACTTCACAGAAGTTGTAGCAACTGGCAAAGTTGGAAGTTATTTTCATTACACTTAGAATTTCAGGACTTTCTAGCCAATCACCATCAAGTTTTCAACTGCTAGGGTGGTACAGCTTAGAATGCAAAGATCTTCCATGTTCATGGATGTATAGGATTAACATAGTGAAAGTTGCCATTCTACCAGAAGCAACCTACAGATGCAAAGCAATTCCCATCAGAACACCAGCACATTCTTTACAATATTGAAAGAATAATTATCAACTTCATATGGAAAAACAAAAAAACCCAGAATAGCTAAAACCATACAACTTCTGGAGGTATCTTCATCCCTGATCTCAAGTTGTGCTATAAATCAACAGTAATAAAAATGTCATGGCACTGGCATAGAGAAAGTCTAGAGGATGAATGGAATTGAGTAGAAGACCCAGAAATAAACCCATATACCTGCAGATAATTGACTTTTGACAAAGAAGCCAAAAACATACAATGAAAAAAGACAGCATCTTCAACAAATGGTGCTGGTTTAACTGGATGTCTACCTGTGGAAAATGCAAAATAGATCCATATTTATCACCCTGAACAATACTAAAGTCCAATTGGACGAAAGACCGCAATTTAAAACCAAATACATTAAATCTGTTAGAACTAAAAAAAAGTGGGGGAAGAGCCTTGAACACATTGACACAGAAGACAACTTCCTGAACAGAATCCCAACAGCACAGGTTCTAAGATCAACAATCAATAAATTAGACTTCAAGAAACTGAAAAGCTTCTGTAAAGCAAAGGATACTGTCAACAGAATAGAACAACAGCCTACAGACTAGGAAAAGATCTTCACCATCCCTACACCTGACATAGGACTAATATGCAGAATATCTAAATAACTCAAATTAAACACCAAAACAAACAAACAAACAGATAATCCAATTAAAAATGGGGTACAGAGCTAAACAGAAAGTCCTCATTAGAGAAATCTCAAATGGTGCAGCACTTTAAAAAACGCTCAACTTCCTTAGTCATCAGGGAAATGCAAATCAAAATGACTCTGAGATTCCATCTTACACCCATCAGAATGGCTAACATCAAAAACTCAAGTGACAACACATGCTGGAGAGGATGTGGAGAAAGGGGAACCCTCTTCCTTTGCTGTAAACATGTACAACCACGTTGGAAATCAATTTGGCACTTTCTCAGAAAACTGGGTATAGTGCTACCTCAAGACACAGCTAAACCACTTCTGGGCATATATCTGAAAGAAGCTCAATCATACAACAAGGACACTTGCTCAACTATGTTCATAGCAACAGTATTTTTAATATCCAGAAAGTGGAAAAAACCTAGATGTCTCTCAACCAAAGAATAGATACAGAAGGTGTGGTACATTTATACAATGGAAAATTACTTGGCTATTAAAAACAAGGAAATCATGAAATTTGCAGACAAACAGAAGGAACTAAAAGAGATAATCCTGAGTGAGGTAACCCAGAAGTAGGAGAAGATTCCCGGTTTATACTCACTTATAAGTGGATATTATCCATATAATTTAGTAAATACATACTAAAATCTATAGACCTAAAGAAGCTAAACAACAAGGAGGATTTTAGGGAACATGCTTAATTCTCATTTAAAAGTGAAAACAGGTTAGACACCAGAAGGGGTAGAAGAGAGAAAACAGGATGGGAGCCTACCACTGATGTCCTCTAAAAGACTCCTCCCAGGAAAAGATTGAAACAGATACAGAGACTCACAATCAAACTTTGGACATAATGCAAGGAGTCTTGGAAAAGGGGAATATAACAGGACCTGGAAGGGACAGGAGCTACACAAGAAGACCAACAAAGCCAAAAATTTATGGGGGGCTCTATAGAGACTGATATATCAACCAAAGACCATGCATAGAGAGTACAGAGACACCCTGCTCAGGTGTAGCCCATAGAGAGCTCAATCTCTATGTGGGTCCCTGAGCAAGGGGAGAAGAGATGTCTCTGACATGAACTAGATTACCTGTTCCTTGATCATTTCTCCATGGTGGAGTGACCTTGCCAGCCCTCAGAGGAAGAGGATCCAGGCAGTCCTAATGGGACCTTATAGGCTAGGGTCAGAGAGTAGGGGAGGAGGACTTCCCCATCAGTGGACTAGGGAAGAGAGACATGAATGTAGACACGAGGGAGGAGGCTACAACTGGGATACAAAATGAATAAATTGTAAAGAAGAAGGAGTACGAAGAGGAGAAAGGAGGAGAAGAAGAAGAAAGAGAGAAGAAAGGATGCAAAGTACTTATTATATCTCATTATTTCTCTTCAGAAATGATGATAATATAATTAAAAATGTGCATTCATCAAAAAAGGTTATAATTTTTAGTCTTTTTTATGAAAACATCTTGCTAAAGTATTTTATGCTTTACAGTCTAGATTTACATATTGTTATAGACTTGTCACAGTTTTTTAAAATACTGCAATTGAAGAAAATGCCTGGAAATAACCACACTTTACCCTGAGCAAGGGTGATTAATTGATGAGAACTTCAGCCATTTTGAAAAAGTAGAAATGACCTTCTGAGTAGACATCCCTTTTTTACCTCAATATCTGACCTTATAACCTTGTGACAATCTAGTGAAACTTTCTGGAATATACTAACTTAACAGAACCCCAGTTTGCACCAAATAAAAGATTAAACTATGTTCTGATAGCATCTGAAGCCCATAGCTGAGCTTTTGTTGTCTTGAAACATCTGTCTTACCTGGTATCTCCTTCTGTGCATTTGAAAGTTGACTTGATTCATATGTTTCTTTGTTTTACTATAAAATTTTCATCAAACTGAAAATTCATATACCATATTAGAACCTGGGATAACTTGAATCTATGTTCCTTAGACATGGCCACTCATATTTGGCTCAAAAAATTCTCTTATCCCCTTTACAGCTATGCTTTGGCACTGTTAATAGCCAGCAATAAATTTATTACTTTGTATTCACTGCACCTCACATGTGTGATAGAACTATTTAATCAGAGCTTTAATGTTGTCGTTAAAACCGTTTCAGCCCAAACAGAAACTTAAATGTGTTCTGATTAAGCTAAGTGCCTGACAAAATTAATGGGAAACATAAAACATCTTTAAAAGTCAGAATGTTTTTCAATCTGTACTGAAAATGGAGTAATAGTTTGGAGAAGTACTGTTGTTCTTAATATAAAGAATTAGAAAGTCATTTAAGCAGCATTTTGATTATAGTCAACCTAATTATGTATAAGTATTTTCTTATTTTATTTATTATTTCTAAACTTCCTGCAACTATACAAATCTTTTATGGCTCATCTAGAAATTTTTATTTTTTTATTTTAATAAATATATTTTTTTATTAATTACAGTTTAATTCACTTTGTATCCCAGCTGCAGACACCTCCCTCACCTCTTCTAATCCCACCTTCCCTTCCTCATCTCCTCCCATGCCCCTCCCCAAGTCCACTGATAGAGGAGGGTCTCCAATTCTTCCCTCTGACACTAGCTTATCAGGTCTCATCAGGACTGGCTGCATTGTCTTCCTTTGTGGACTGGTAAGGTTGTTACCCCCTCAGGGGGAGGTGATCAAAGAGCCAGCCACTGAGTTTATGTCAAAGACAGTCCCTGTTTCCATTAGTAGGGAACCCACTTGGACACTGAGCTGCCATGGGTTACATCTTTGCAGGGGTTCTAGGTTATCTCTATGCATGGTCCTTGGTTGGAGTATCAGTCTCAGAAAACACCCCTGTATCCAGGTTTTTTGGGTCTGTTGCTCTCCTTGTGGAGCTCCTGTCCCTTCCAGGTCTTTCTATCTCCCCCTTCTTGAATCAGATTCCTTGAACTCTGCCCAAAGTTTGGCTATGAGTCTCACCATCTGTTTTGATATCCTGCTTGGTAGAGTATTTCAGATGCCCTCTGTGGTAGGCTCCTGTCCTGTTCTGTTTTCTCCCTCTTCTGATTTCCGTCTTGTTTGCCTTTCTGAATGAGGATTGATAATCTTACCCAGGGTCCTCCTGAATCCTGTCCTGAGGTGTTAATCTCAGAAATCAGAATACCTGTAGAAGATATCAATATATCTGAAGTAAGTTATTTTGCCCTAATAATTCTGGTTTTGGGAGATGATAATAAATATAAAATTAAAATCGACTTTCTAACTTAAGAAATACTATGCTTCAGAAAACAATTTCAAAACTCTTAGAATTTGTAATTAATAAGTAAATATCATGCACTATCATTTATAACTTTCAAGCTATTGGTTGTTTAATTAATATTTATACAAAGTCATAGCTATAGTCTGTCTTGATGTCATTGATAGATATAACTATTGTATATTCATTAAAAGCATGCCATAGCTGAGGTGAAAAAATTCTAGGAATGTTTGTTTCCAAAAAATTTTACTTAGTGCTATCAGGATACATGGAAATTTTTGTTTAAAAATATGACTTTCTATAAAAACATTTTCAAAGTATCATAAAAAATGAACTAAATGTGTGGTAATATTTCTATCATTCCGCAGCTGCCAGATTCTCATTTACACCCATCAGAATGGCTAAGGTAAAAATCTCAAGAGACAACACATGCTGGAGAGATGTGCACAAAAGGGAACCCTCCTCCACTGCTGGAGGGACTGTAAACATGTACAATGACTATGGAAATCAATCTGGTGCTTTCTCAGAAAATTGGAAATAGCACTACCTCAAGATCCAGCTATACCATCCTAAACATATACCCAAAATATGTCCCACTTTTCAACAAGGACATTTGCTCAACTATGTTCATAGCAGTTTTTTTTATAATATCCAGAATCTGGAAGCCTAGATGTCCCTCAGCAGAGGAATGGATACAGAAATTGTGGCACATAAAGAAACAGAATACTACTCAGCCATTAAAAATAAGGAAATCATGAAATTTGTAGACAAATGGATTGAACTAGGAAAGATCACCCTGAGTGAGGTAACCCAGAAACAAAAAGACACACACGGTATACATTCACTTATAAGTGGATATTAGCGGTATTATATAAGATAGCCATACTAAAAGCTACAGACCTGAAGAAGCTAACCAACTAGGACGACCTTAGGGAGCATGCTTAAATCTCATTCAGAATGTCAACAGGATAGATACCAGTGGTGGAAGAGAGGTAACAGGAAGGGAGCCTATTGTAGAGGGTCCTCTGAAAGGATCCCCAACAGGGGATCAAAGCAAGTGCAGGACTCACAGCCAAACTTTAGGCAGAGCGCAGAGAGTCTTATGGAAGAAAGGGGTAGGGAGTAGAAGAACACAGAAGGGACAGAAGCTAAAAAACCTGAGCCCAGGGGTCCTGCAGAGACTAATGCACCAACAAAGCATTATGCATGGAGAGGACCTAAACCCTCTGCTCTGATGTAGCCTATTGGCAGCTCATTCTCCATGTGAGTTCCAGAGTACGGGAAGCTGGGGCTGTCTAGGTCATTAACTCGAGTTCCTGCTCTTTTATCACTTGCCCTTGGTCACAGTGGAAGAGGATCCAAGCAGTCCTGAGGAGACTTAACAAGCTAAGGGCAGTTGGCAGAGGGGGAGACCTCCTCCTTTTCAGCGGACTAGAGGAAGACTATGGGGGGAAAGAAGAAGGGAGAGTGGGACTGGGGGGAATTGAGAGAGAGGTTTTCAATTGGGATATATAATGAATAAATTATAAATAAAAAATAAAACAGAAACAAAATAAAGAACCAAAATAAATTTGGCCTCAGGGTGGCTTTAAGCCCTTTGGGTTGGTTATCTTAACACTTCTATTTAGAATTATTTATTTGCAAAGCACCCTAACGGTCTTTAATTAAAAACAAAACAAAACAAAAACAACAAAAAACTTATCCAGATGTCCAATGCTGCTTTTGGGAGACGGTAGGTCCTTCTTCAATTCTATCAAAAAAATGGAGAGAAATATCTTCAATAAATATATATTTATGGTTATGTATATGTATTACAGGAAATACAAATTGTTTTCATATGAGAAACTTATAGTAATAATCTAATAAGATAAACTTTAAAACACATCTATACTGATATTTTGAGATTATTACTATAATTATGC
This sequence comes from Pachyuromys duprasi, assembly GCA_028658305.1. Lineage (NCBI taxonomy): Eukaryota > Metazoa > Chordata > Mammalia > Rodentia > Muridae > Pachyuromys > Pachyuromys duprasi. Next base: position 13,549,521 of record CM053753.1, read on the forward strand.
ACTAAGATTTTTATTTACATCTCAGTACAAACCTGCTTGACAGCTTCCACTTAATAAAAAATTTCCCCAAGCCAAGTGTATTTGGATATTTAGTTTTCACATTTCTATATTTAGTTTTCATAACATAATCAAAATAACAAACTTTGATCAAAATAAAACACTTTAAAATATTTAGTTTTGACTATGTATATACATGCCTTGAACATGGGATAACGATTGAAGCATAATCTAAACACATGAATGACAAATCAGGCCATACGGAATTGCTGACAAAGTAATCGCTCTACCAGGGAACTTTTCCTGAACTTTGCTGACAGATAATTGAACAGGTTCTTATTACTCAGCAAATGGCTCAGCTAAGTCTTCAAGCTGACAGGCATTTCATATGTGACTGGACTTTTAAGACTTCTTTACAATTTTTGGTACAAAGAGCACAGAACAAACCAAGGACTAGGCCACCAAAATCTACCAGGAGTTTTTAAAAAATAAAATAAAAAATGACAGCTGGAGTGTGCTTCATGAATTAGGGGAAAATAAAGGAAAAGAATAAGGGGAAAATAAGGGCAAAAAGTTTTTTTCCTTTATTGAGTTGTTTGGATGCACTATAAGTAGTCTCTGCTGGGGACAGTGGAGGGGATCCTAGAATTGATACCTATGCTAGAAGCTGCCAGGGTTTCCCAGTATTTTACATGTGAAGAAACTTACCACAATGGCCTCTTGAGACCCTTTCTCCCAAGTGACTGGCATTTAGTGGGATTCTTGTACCCAGCTGACTCACTTTAGTTGCTGATTACGCATGTCAGTGCAAAGACATGGGATTGCCCTTAAAAGAAATAAGAGATAGCTTAATCTGGAGTCATATATGAATGGCCATGGCTTGGGAACAAAGACTTAGGCGACTACAAATTCCATGTTTCACCATAAGTAGCCAATACACCTCACATTGTCCCTCAAAATAGAGACAGGAGAAACATATCCAAATTTATTTTATGAGGCTACAGTTACCGTGGTACCCAACCAACTACAACTCATAAAGACAAAGTCCCAGCTGTCCCTGTCTTATCACCAAACCAAATTTATAGTACCAGGACAGGTTCATACCCAGTTGAGTTGCTGCCCAAAGATGTGCAGTGGAAATCTCTAAACAACCCAAGATTTTGCCAAGATAATATATTATTCTCCACAAACTGATGCAAGGCTTAATTTCTGAAGAAAACATCCACATAACTCATTGAACATGGAGAGGTTAAGCTGGTACCTACATTGAATTTTCACCCCTATTTTCTAGTGTCTTTGGTAAAGGAAGTTACGCTGCAGGCTACCAAAAAAGGAATGTACACATCATACCAGATATACAATCTTTGATCTACAATACTCTTCTGTCTACAAAATATGCTAAAAGCAAAGGCGGCACAAATCTGTGAGAGTAACTTAACTCCTACTTTACGAGATGGAATTCATACCCACCACTGCTTGGGTGACTAAGAACTGCAGATTATATAGCTCAGAGACTTGGAGTAAAAGTGAATACTATTGGTCTTAAAGAAAAAAGTAATAATAAAATGACTCTTGGTGAAATTCTTCTATACTCAGAGTTTAGTGCCCTTTTCAGTCATAGTCAGGGAAGCTTCCTTCTGCACAGAACAAACACAGAAATCCACAGCCAGGCATTATGCAGAGAGAAAACTATGAACGCACAGCTCTAAATGAGATGTTTCTATCAAATCCTTCGCCTCTAAACATAGGGAATTCCATGGAAGGGGCAGGGAGAAAGACTGTAACAGACAGAAGGGATAGAGAACACCAGAGAAACAGACCCCTCTAAAATCAGCTTAGTAAAGCTCATATGAACTCAGAGACTGAAGCCAAAAGCACAGGACCTGAATGGGTCTACACCAGATCCTCTGCATACATATTTCATCTTTCAGCTTAGTATTTTTATGGGACTCCTAAGTTTGTGAAAAAATGGTTCTCTGATTTCCCTGCCTTCTCTTTACTCTTTCCCCCATCCCATCCCTTTTTGTTTTTTTGGTTTGTCTTGTCCAACTTCAATATGACAGTTTTTGTTTTATCTTATTTTATTTTGTTAAGCTTTATTCTTATCTCTTAAAAACTTGTTCTTTCCTATGAGAGACACAAAGGAAGTGGCTTTGAATGGGAGGGGAGGTGGGTATGAACTTGTAGTAGTAAGTCTAATCACAGTATATTGTATGAAAAAACAATCTATTTTCAATTGGGGGGAAGAAAATGAAAAATAGACAAGTAGCTGTAAGAACACTTTAACTTTATCTGGTCACATCCTCCACTCAGCCCTACAGTAGGCTTGAAATCTATGAAGTCTCTGAACCCTCCTCATTCTTATTAACTGTGGTGGCTTTCAGGATCAGGAAGTTAATGCAAGGAGGAAATTTCCAGATGTGAGGCTGAATGTTGAAGGGATGGCCTAGCATGTACACAGAACCTCTCACCCAAGGCAAAAGTCAATAGTGGCAGAAATATAAGGAAATGGTTTTTTGATTACTGATTGACCACTAAATTAGCCAAGGTGAGAGTGACTCCACCTGGGAATAGAAATTACTCCTGTGTTGAAAAGGTTCTGAAATCAAATACCTGTGAAGGTTGTCTACCTCTATGTGAATATTAAGTACTCTCAAATTACAGCCTTTAAAATGGTAAAGCCAATGGCACAGCATTCTATTTCTATTGAGAAAGACTATGAGGCAATGTTAACAAATGGAAGAAACAAAAGTGGACCAAAAGTGATAATGATAATTTCGCTTAAATGGTGAACTTGGAGAAATTTTTAGCATTTCTCTATTCTGTTTTCATAGACTAAATTAGAAAATTAATTTGACATCTGCTTCAAAATTATTGAATACAAACAAAATGGAAAGAAGCGTCTGTAAACTTTGCTCTTTTGTTTCCTTTGTAACCTGGCATCAGTTCAAAGAGTCATGATAGCATTCAAAAGCATCTGCTACCCAAATGCTAGTGAAAACTAGTATAATTTTAATAAAAGTGATCTTTAAAGTAGATAAAGGTATTAGATCATAGATAACATTGCATATTCAAGATAAAAGATCTGATTGGTTCAAAAATAAGATCTTGAATTACTGTATTTTCAACCTGATTAAAATTTCTGCCTATTTCCAAAGGCCCTTTCTCAGCATGCACAAGTTACAATCACCAATACAAAAGTGTAGCTGGTACTTGAATTATGACTCATCATAGCCATCATGTTGTATATGTTAACACACATAGGTACTTTAATTTGTAGAATGGTAAAAAGTACAGGTAATAGATGTTGAAACTCAACACACCAGAATGAGATAAACATATTTCTCACTTTAATTTATATCTAATTAATTTTGCTAAGGTAGAAATAATAGCTCTTCATATAAAAAAAAGAACAGTCAGGAAGGACTTAAGAGTTATGGCTCAGGGATTCAGCTAATCCCTTCCCTCTCCTCCTGCTTCTTGAAGGCTGGTTTTGTTTAGGTACCTTCAAATAATAGAGCTTTAGAGCCAGTGCTAAATGGCCTTAAATCCTTTCTCCTCAGAAATATGTGTGCATATTGATAGATAGAGGCAGTGAAACCTTAGAGATTCACAGCTCTGCTAAATAATTCTAACAGAATCATACTTTTAGAAATTAGTCTTGGAAGTTGTCTCTGGTCAGTTTTGCTCACCTTGCTTACATCTAAACAGGATGTAGACACCAAAGCTAACTTCTGGGAAGTTAGCTCTTAACTTTTTGTTTGTAAAATACAGATCCAGGCTTGCCTACAATAATTGGTATCTGATAAATTTATTTCCTACTTTGAGGAAAATGGGTATTTTAATGGAAGTGAAAAAGTTTTCCACGGATTTTCCTAAAAAGTTCTTAGCCAGCTGGATGGAGGATGCAGAGAAATTTATAGCTGGTAACCTCCTCTTGTCATGAGTTTGTTGAATCTAGCACTGATTCTGCTCCACTAGAAATGTCCCCACCAAACATCATAATGTTCCCCTCAAACATCATAATGCAGGAAAAGTGTTTTCCCAGTGCTGGTCCTGTGTGACATCCCTGTGTGACATGTCTTTGCCTTCCTTTGTTGTCACTGTTGCCCTTTACTTTGCTTGGCCTGCTTGCCTCCCCATATTCTAACCATTATTTTAGGACTGATTGCTCTTATGAACCTCAGAGTTTTAGAAATATGAAGATTGGCAGCTTTACTATATGATGGCTAAGGATACCATGAGTATTTTTACAAAATAGAATTGTGTCTGTGACTGGTAAAGTTAATTAAAAAAAAAGAAAAGTTATGGAAGGTAACTTCATAAAATGCTTGGTTTCATAATAGCTTCCCATACAAGTTGCCACATAGGGAGCCATACAACAAGCTAATTGTGAACCAAGAAACAGTTGGACTGAATGAAAACCAAAGAAGAAATAGCTTCAGGGGAGAGGTTCTCTGAGGCTTAGAGGGCTGTGTTTAGTGTTATAGAAAGTTAATATCTGATGTGTCAAGGACTTAAAAGCAAAAAGAAAAGAAAGCAAAAAAATCACTTTGGGGAAGAGAAGAGCTACAACATGCATGACAGAACTCACCGCAATATAGTTAATCTGAAACTGTCTACACACAAATCTCATATAATAAAGTAATATAGTTTAGAAATTCGGAAAAGTTCAAGATAGAAACTGTTTAGTACTGAATACCACTCATCAGTCAATACAAAGTTGGCTTATGAGTAGAACCTAAATAAGAGATGCGTACACCAAAACACAACAGTCTCCTAGAAATAACAAAGAAAAACATTCCGAATGCCTGCCCATGAGCCACTAGGATTTACAGAGCAACAAAGATGAAGATTCTGGAGTTCCAAGCAAACTGACAGGCTTAGAAACACAGGTATATCACTTCCCAAGCAGAGGTGGTATAGTGTGACATTAACATTCTAAGATCAATGGGAAAATTTGTTTGTAATCGGGCTCAGAATTTGCAGTCTAACCCCTGAAGCTAACTGAGCACTCATTGCTAAGCCTCTTTTACTCTCCAAGAGAGGCTTAAGAGCTGTGGGATTAGCTCACAGTGCATGTTATCTGTGTATCCACCTATAATTTACCATTATGCTCTGACAATTCTGGTCTCAATTCATGGTTGTATTCTAACATGCTCATGTTAAAATTTCTCTAATATTTAAAGCAGTTTAAGATTAAGGAAACGTAGGAAAACATACTAAACAGGTTTCAAATTTATGATAATTCATGGTTAAAAATAGCTAAGATTTTGCCAACTATCTTCTCTTTAAAACATTTAACAAAAATCAAGCCTGAAAGATGACTCCATGGTTAAAATAACTTGTTCTTACAGAGTACCTAGGGTTAGTTCTTAACACCCAATGGCAGGGAGCTCATAACCACGTGTAACTCCAATTCCTGGTGATCGGCCCTGTCTTCTGACTCCGTGGGCACCAGGCATGGATGTTTTTAAGTATTACTAGATACATACACACACACACAGGCAAATCAGTCATGTACAAAAAAATAAAGAAAGAAATCTAAATATGATTGTTAAAGCATTTAATAAAGTAAGTTAATGAAAATTCAGCACAAATTTAACAATGCCAGATTGCAGGGGGAAATTTCTTCTACATGTAGATAAATGTATTTAAGTTCAGGAAAACTATTGTCTTTATTTCATGATATTTCAAGATTTGTCTCAGAAGAAGGAATAATTTTAAAATCAACATTGTAAATTATCTGCTCCCATGTGCTAATTTCAGGTTTCTCATTTATATTTGCTTACAGTTTACCATGAGAAGCATTTTAATAATAGTAAAAGGCATGAAGTAAAGGTGATTTCAGCCATAATTTTCCTCATCAAGTTTCCAAGGGCCACTATCAACTTTTCACTGAAAGACAGAGTGAGGAAATTTAGGCATGATGAACTTTGGAGAAATATTTTCCAAACCATACCATTTAACATACCATTTAAAAATAATTGTTAACATTATCTTTAAAAAGAACACTTCAAATTTACATTTGAGAGTATAGAAAGCTTTTTTTTTCTTTTTAATTAAGGAGTGTATACAAGTAAAAAAAAATGTACATTAAGATCCTTCATGTATACCTCCCCCTGAGGAGGGAACAGCCTTACCAGGCCACAGAGGAACACAATGCAGCCAGTCCTGATAAAACCTGATAGACTAGGATCAGAGGGAAGGGGAGAAGGAGCTCCCCTATCAGTGGACTGGGGGAGGGGTACAGATGGAGAAGAGGAAGAGAGAGTGGGGTTGGGAGGGGAGAAGGGAGGGAGCTATAGGGGGGATACAAAGTGAACAAATTTTAATTAATAAAAATAAAAATAAATTTAAAAATAAATAAGTAAAATATTTACTTTAAATATTTTAAAAAAGATCATTCATGTAGGAAATACAGATACACTTACAATCTTTGTGGCTGTATTTTTCATTCTATAAACATACTTCTAAATAGATGTCCCTATTGGTGTCAATTTCAATATTGAGTTTGTTTCTGTGAGCACAGAAGCTCAAATATCATTTTTATTTTATTTTATATGTGTTGACTTTTTATTTTGTGTGTGTTTTGTATGGTATGGTGAATATATTTGATGTGTATACTTATCAATTTGAGTGTGTGTGTGTCTGTGTGTGTACATGAGGGTGCATGTGTACTATGTGACTCTACATGTAGCAGAAAGAAATTGACTTCAGGTGTCTTTCCTCAAATTGCTCATTACCTAACTTTTTGAAACGGTTTGTCTCTCTCTCTCTCATGAATCTGAAGCTCATGGATTTATATAGGATGACCATTCAATTAGTTTCAGCAATAGTTCTGTCTTTACCATCTGCCACCTTCAGGCTTGGCAATAACAGATTATTTGGGTATTGGAGATCTAAACTCTGGTCATGGTTCTTGAGAAGAGAAGAGGTGACCACTGAGTCATTTCTCCACCCCTGAAATTTAACTTAAAAATTTTGATATATGCTGCAAAACAACTCCACGAGGCAATAATCAGCCCCATTTGTTTAGGTAATTTTTGCCAATACTGTAACCTAAAATAAACCTTGTAGCTTTCATTATTTGTCATTAGTAGATTTTTCTGGTATGAAGAAAGAAAAGAAGCTGCGTGTGAGGAGCACTGAGGCCAGCCTGGGTTATGTAACCATACACCATTTCAAGCAAAACACAACAATAAAGGTGAGAGTTTTAGCCACAAAGGTGTGTTTAGCCACAGAGTTTAAGACATCCAACCAGATATGAGCTTTGACAAAAATGAAACTATGGAATGAAGTCTGTTAGCCTTTATAACAGTTATTGAATACCCCTAAACCTGGTTCATGAGACTGTCCAACACCTCTCCTACACCCATCATAATTCTTGAAATAAAAGAGAGGTAACTAAAAACCCACTTTGCAGTGTAAGCTATAAACCAGACACCACCTTATGACATTTCAGAGTATATTTTTAAGGCTGCTTGATTTGGGTAGCTTGCAGATTGCATTTTCAGAAGCCTCAAGAGAATATTAATTTCTTTTGTTAATTATCTGGCTGCTTCTGTCTCGGTTAACTTACAAATTCACTTCTTTTTAGAAGATTGACGATAAAGAATTCTTTCTGAATTTTTAAATCATAGGTGAGGACTTTAAGTTTCTAAAATATTTAAATAAGTAGTGCCATGCAGCCATTAGACTGTGTGAAATAAATGTTGGTAGTAAAAAGATGATACTTACAGGAACCAGGAACGTATATTAAAGACACAAGTGATACTGATAGACTAGATTGCCTTGAAACTGGAAGACTTTAATGCCCATATTAATGCACACTAATAGCCTGTATTTTCTAACTAAAGAAGCATATGTAATGTGATACTTACTATATAAGAGACTGTAGAAATGTGGTTGTTTAACTTGGCCATCTCTGATCTTTCCTGGTGATCTGTTTATCAGATTCTAATAAGAAAAGCATCAAATGAATGAGACATGGAGGGGTTCCTAATGTTGGCAAATATCTCTGAAGTACTAAACTACAGAAAATATTTAAAAGTACTTTAAGGAATGGTAATCTAGTTTATATTCAATTTATTTCATTTCCCTATAATGCCCTAAGGAACATATTCCATTTGTTGCACAAAAGCCAATTACACTAATGGGCTGTTCATAAGAGTTTCCAGATTTC
>CM053753.1:13558202-13576583 GCA_028658305.1 Pachyuromys duprasi
AAAAAAATCATTGAAAAGAACCCAGGTGCGGTAATGCACACCTGTAATTTCAGCACGTGGACAGTCTGTGTGTTCAAAGCCAGCCTGGTTTACAAAGAGAGTCCAGAACAGCCAAAGCTACATAGAGAATCCTTGTCTAGAAAAAATGAACAAACAAAAAGAAAAGAAATATAGCAATATTTTAACAAATACAAACCTCACAATTCACAAAACATGAATTCAAACTAGGTTGCAGGGCTGGCGCATAACTCAATTTTGAGTACTTTCCTGGCATATAAAAGGTCCTGGTTTTGATTCCCAGCACTATAAACAGAAGAGAAAATGAAACAACAGAAAAGCCAGGTATGCCTCATAACCCTAAGCAAAATAAGGTAAATTCAGAGATGCAATGAATCATGCAGCTTCTGGACCTTTGCTTTCTTGTCTTGTATTGAATACTGTTTCCTCACAGTTCCTGGTGGAGTTGTGAACCTCTTCAGTTCTGAGTGCTGTACAATTTATTAATTGCTTGCTGTTCAAATAAACTCTGCTTTATTATTTATTTATTTATTTTTGCAAGACATACCCATGATTTCCATTTAGTGTTCTTTACAGCCTCCAAAAGTTATGCATCTCCATTTGTAAGTAGACTACTGCCTGCTTAAAACACCTCCCCCTGATGGGGGTGCAGCCTTGCCAGGCCACAGAGGAGGACAATGCAACCAGTCCGGATGTGACCTGATAGGCTAGGGTCAGATAGAAGGGGAGGAGGTCCTCTCCTATCAGGGGATTAAGGGGGGAAGATAGAGGGAGGGTTGGACTGGGAGGAGATGAGGGAGGGACTACAGTGGAGATACAAAGTAATAAATGTAATAATAATACAAGAAAAAATCTTTCTATTTAGTCTCTTTTATCTCATCATATGGCTCATCCCTTTCAGTAATAAATGAGTCGTTCATTTTTTTTGACAGCTCTAGCAGTACAAAAGTACTAAATTCTGTGAACTAAATCAGGAGTGTTTAATAAACTAATACTACACTACTGTAAGCCAAGGAGCTACTTTACAGAACTGAGGCTGTAACAAGAACAGGCATCTCTCCCTTTTTTTAGTAAGCAGTTACTTTAAGGTCCAGTTTGCCTAATGAAAGATCTGTATTGTAAGCTGGCTAAAGGATTTCTTTCTCCTTTGATTTAAGCAAACCAAGATCTAAAAACACCTCATTTTAAGACTAGGTAATCAATGGCTCTTATGATGTTTTCAATCATTTTTCACTTTACAGGCTAAAAAAAAGTAGACTTTGAGATATATGATAATGTTAGCAATACTTTATGGAGCAGAGTGACAGTCGTTTTCTTTTTTTAATATAACTTTTTATTTATTACAATTTATTCACTTTGTTTCCTAGCTGTAGTGCTACCCTTGTCCCCTCCCAATCCTGCCCTCCCTCCCTCCCTCCCTCCCTCATCTCCCTCCCATGCCCCTTCCCCAATCCACTGATAGTGGAAGACCTCTTCACCTTCCATCTGACCCTAGCCTATCAGGTCTCATCAGGATTGTCTTTCGTAGTCTTCCTCTGTGGCTTGATCAGGCTGCTTCCAGCCTCAGGGGGTGGGGGGTGATCAAAGAGCCAGCCACTGAGTTATGTCAGAGACAGCCCCTGCTCCCCTTTTAGGGAGCCTGAACTGTCACAGGATACCTCTATGTAGGGGATCCAGGTTATTTCCATGAACTGTCCTTGGTTGGAGTATCAGTCTCAGAAAAGACCCCTAGGCCCAGTTTTTTGGTTCTGTTGTTCTACTTGTGGACAGCCATTTTCAAGTCTATATTTTTCTGTATTCCCATACTCTCCCCTCATGTTTCTCCCTAACAACTAGCTGTACCAAGCAGTATACGCTCATTCCTCCTCCTTTTGTCTGTTTTATAGCAATCTCTATTAATTTCACTGATAATAGATCAATTTCAATTGTACAAAAAAATTACTGTCTAAAGATCCCATACCTGCACTTTATGTTACTAATGTAAAAAAGAATATTGTGTCTTAAAATGTTGAATATCATCATTAATATAAGAAAGTTCATAATTTAAAAAATGCTTTTGTGTTTCATATTCTACACACCATAACTAGAGTAGCAAGATTTACTCTGTTTTTTTTTTTTTCTGTGCTTTCTTTTGGAGGTAAATCTTATATTTCTGTTTTGTTCTGTTCTCCTTCTTCAAATTGGAGGACTCCCACTAACATGCCTTTTAAGTGTGGATGGACACAAATACTTACAAAGCTTTTGTTCATCTAGGAAAATCTTTCTTCTTGATTTCTGAACAGCAGCTTTGCTGTGTGTACCCTGATGCCATGCTGAGAGCCTCGCCCTCCCTTATCCACCTCTGTAGCCTCTGCTGAGAAAAGGCCAATACTCTTATCTGGGTGATGAATTATGGTATTTCACTGTCTTCTCTTTTTCTTTGGCACTCGACAGTTTAACGATAATGTGTCTTTCTGTGTAGTTCATCTTGAAGTGATTCTATTTAAAGTTTTTTGACTATAATTACCATGTTCATATTTTTTCCTTCAAATTTAGCAAAATTCTTGGCCATTATTTCTTCACATAAGCTTTGCGCTTTCTCCTGTATTTTCTAGTCACTTTTTTTGGTTCCTTGTGATTTTATTTCCAGCACTGTGGACTGAATCCAGGGCCTTGTGCTTCCTGGGAAACTGCTTGGCCACTGAGTCACACCCTAATCCCCTCACCTATTTTCATTTAGACTTGAAGTTATTTTAAGTTTTTTTTTCTACATTGGTGTTCTTTTTTAAGCTTCATCTTTGCTCCCTTAACTCATTGATTTCAAATTATTTGTCTTCAAATTTGATCATTTTTTTCTTCAGTATGAACAAGCCTTTTGTTGAATCCTTTTAATGAACATTTTAGTTTATTCTATTTTGCCTGCATTATTTCACTCTCAAATGATTTCATAATACACCCTTTTAAATATTTTGTTGACCTAATGGAATTTTATAGAAGCTATTTTAAATTTTTTATGGCAATTATTTTAAGTATTTTGTTGGAGACTTTTGGTAAGTCTGCATTTCTTTCTTGTTTACTCCAAGTTAATTTTATTTTTTAATTTAGCTATTGCTTTCTAGTTGCTTTTTATTACATTTATTATTGTTGTTGTTATTATTATTATTATTGACATTATTACCTTAGATTCATGCACTTTAGAGAAAGAATCACCTCTCCCAATAGTTTTTAGTTGTGTTTATGTAAAAGAAATGTTTTACAACACATCTTGTCTATAAGGCTTAACTCCTCAAATATTTTTACGTGTTGCTCAGTAGCATCATCTTTTGAAACTCTTGATGCAGCAGGTAGCAGCAGTCACCCTTTACCCACATGTCCAAGCTCTCTTATTTGTTCTTCAGGATCCAAGCCAGGTAAAATATCAATCAGACACTTATGTAGCCAAAAGGAGATCCAAAACACTGTACACTCTGCCCACCCCTTCATTCTCATCCCAGGAGACAGGTGCTGTGCGAAGAGTTTTTCCCCCTTGGCTTTACAAGGCATAACATATGGCATGATGACCAGCTTCATAAAACCATCCAATCTTTCCTTAAGAATTTCTTCTTGGCTTCACAATGGCAGAGGCACTGTGCCTCTTAGCTGGTCTCTGAAGTTCCTGCAGAGGTCCTCTGGTATAGGAAGATATACTCTTGTTGACCAAGTTACTGATTACTGTTAAGTTTAGCTAATTAGCCTGCCTTAAAAAACTTTGAAAAGCTTGTGAAACCCTCCTATGTACCCTTCCCTGCTTTCTTCAAACACATGGCCTCTTTTTATTAATAACAAGGCCCTGGGTTCAGTCCACAGTGCCAAAAATAAAATTAAAAGGACAAAAATTTAATTTAAGTGTTATTAATATATACACATGTACTCCTAAAAATATTCTATACATACTACATATATATATTATATATATGTACACACACACTTAGTCTATATTATGCTACTGTGTACATGTTTCCAGTGCTGACTATTGGCACCAGACAATCAGTTAGTGTGCTTTTTCCTGAGTCAGACCATTTCTACTCCCAGGTCTTCCCATTTGCTTGTAACTCTTTGGGTAAGGTTGAAGTTTCATGGGACAGTTTTATTACAGCTTAAAACCCTATGCAGGCAAGCTGTAAATATGAGCAGTTCCCTTGAGAAAAGAGATAAAAACGAAGAGAGAAAGCCATGCCTTTATGAATTAATCATGGGAGTTTATACCATGGCAGAAGAAAGGTAACAAAGAAATATAGGTGAGTTCTAACATCTTTGGCTTGAAATTATGATCTTAAGATATAGAAAATAAGTTCTATCTCATAGTTGTTATCAAGTCTGCAATGGACCTTCTTGATCAAATGATTTACTTCATTTGTGGGACTGGATAGATAATATTTGTTTCCCATTCATGGTTACTATGTTTGTTTGTTTGTTTTTATTTTCCTTTGTTCTTGTCGCTGTCTCTGTCTGTCTGTCTCTCTGTTTGTGTGTATGTTTATGTGGGTGTGTGTTGCAATTACAGTTTCCGTTTCAGTTGCATACTTCAGTGCACCCATATGCGGAAGCCAGAGGGGAAGATGGAGAACATGGGTGCCCTGCTTTGTCATTTGCCACCTTACCCCTTTGATAAAGATCTCTGAATAAACATGAAACTTGCAGTTTCTCCACCTGGATGGTTGGTTGGTAAATCCCACAAATCTAACTGCACTGCCACACTAGATATGCAGGTATTTGAGGAATGGCTAGTTTTCCTATGGATGCTGAAGATCAATCCTAGCAAGTGTCTTTATGTTTGTACAGCAAGTGCTCTTATCCACGGGGCCACTTCCTCAGCCCTTGATTTTCTTTCTTCTAAAGACTTATTTATTTTTATGAGTTTTTTCCCTGCATGAATCTACCCAATCTGTGTGAATATCTTTGCTCACTGAACCCAAAGACAGGAGTTAGATTCTCTGGAATTAGAGCCATCCTTGTGCTAAGAATCAAACCCAGGTCCCTTGTAAGAACATTAAGTTCTTGCAACCTCTGAAACTTCTCTCCAGCCAGAACATTTCCCTTTTATACTAATAAAAGGATACATTGTATCTGTTCCCAAGGACTAAATTATTTCATGTTTTTAAAAACATGAAATGGTACAAGTGTTTGGAAGTAGAATTGGTTGGATTTATTTCTCTAGGGAAATTTTATATTCACACCAAGTGCATTATTTATTTACTTTATGTTCCCACAGAACTAAAGCATGTCTGGAAAATATGTGGAAACTATGAGGTTAAAATGTGGTTCCTATGAGGTTTTTAAATAATACTGATAAAACAAATGTAGATGAGAAGAAATAATAGGGTAAAATGAACATAGATGAGAAGGAATAATACATACTAAACACAGAGGAGCAAACTAAGAAGCAGAGAAGTGTCTGAAAACCCCCAAACTGATGCATTGTTATCAAATATTTCTTTTAGATCATAGGTAAAAATTTGAAAAGGAACTACATCGGACTCTTTTTGTCAGTTTGATTTAAAATTGATTCATTTAGTCATATCTACTAAGATCTGACTGAAAAACACATGTCAGGATTTTATAAGTTATAATGCCTCTACTTCTGTTAATGTCAAAATCGAGTTTAATATAAAGTTACAGTTTCTACAGATCAAATTTTTATAATTCAGATAAATTTCTAGACATTTAAAATATGTGTCCTTAAGTGAAAGTTTGAAAGCATCTTTAGCATGCAGAGTCATTAGTTCTTTCCTTGCAATGGAGAGTTACAATGGATAAAAGCCTTAACATTAAGTCCTTGAGCATATTCAGTTAGCATTTTGATTATTCCCATGAAAAAGGAAACAAATTCACAGTAAATTCTCTAACATGGTTAGGATTATGATATTATAAACATGTCAAATTCCTTCAATCCACTGACATTGGGATATAATTTTCATTTTAGTTTGTTATATTTCTTTTTGAATGTTTACCCCAGATAAATGAAACGAACTGTTTTCTTTAGAGGTTAGAGCATCTTTTGTCCATATAACCTTCACATGATCTCAAGATGCAGAGCTCTCTGTTGCAGCTTGTATTTTAAAGAAGCAACTTCTTCAGTGAAATTATTGGGACCTGTGGCTTCATGTGCCCTAGTCTTTCTATAACGTGAACATTTTACCTTGTGCTGGTTTTGAATTTCTTTTAAAGTCTAAGCCCATAAATTTAATATATGACACACTTTATTTAAATTTCCTCTTGGGACAAGTGTTTTGAAGTAGAATTGGCTGGATTTATTATTTCTCTAGAGAAATTTTATCTTCACACCAAGTGCACTATTTATTTACTTTATATTCCCAGAGAACTAAAGCATCCTTACTCATAAAAAAAATGATAAAAAAGGGAAATGCAATGGGTTGTAGTTCCTGATACAGCCCCTTCCTAAGTTACATATAATTCTGTAACATAAAAATATGAATTTGTCTTTGTATTTCTAGAAACTGAGTGGCAATGATTATTATTAAGTAGCACCACTGTCCACATGTCCATGAGAAAGAGTACTACCTGTTTGGGAGGTTCTAGAATATTCTTTCTCTTATACCTAGAAGTGCTAGATGCCTATGAACAGAAAAGGTGGTGGGAGACTCTGCTGCAAGAGTAATCTATAAGAGGAGGCTGGTGCTGTTTTCTCCTGCTATGCCTGGGAGCATCTCTGTAATATTCATAAGGAGTCCATGAAATCCAAAGACACATAGAGCAGAAGCGTGGTAGGCAATGTTGGCACACTGGATGGTGGGAAATGCCCCTATGATTAAATTGGGCAAAATCATGTAAACAAAAGGAAACTTAGTAACACCAAATTTAGGAACCATGCTTTTTACATGTTTAAAATAGGTTCAGAAAGCAACATAACTAAGTATAAGAAGTGGAAGAGAATATTTCTGAAGTCCAACAGGCCACATTATGAAAATAAAATATCTGGTAGGATATGGAGGAAAGGAGAGATGGCTATCACCTAAGTGAGCTTTACAGACAAAGGTAGTTTAGTCATGGTGCACTTGAAAAATGTTTTAATATTCTAATAGTGACTAATAAGAACAAATGCAACATTTTATATATAAAAATCTTATCCATTCTCGAAATATTTTTGTGCTAATATTCATTCTTTAGCCTGGGATGGAAGCAAAAATGAAGAGTAAGAAAGTAGGACTGAAAGAAAGCTACTAAAAATGACCAAAGAAAGACCAAGACAGGTGATACAAGTTAGTAATGGGGACAGGGACTGTCTCTGACAGGAACTGATTGGCCTGCTCTTTGATCACCCCCCTCCAGAAGGGAGAGTAGAAGACAATGCAACCACTCCTGATGAAACCTGGTAGACTAGTATCAGAGGGAAGGGGAGGAGGACCTCCCTTATCAGTGAACTGGGGCGGGGGGGGCACAGGTAAGGAAAGGGGAGGGAGGGTAGAACTGGAAGGGGAGGAGGGGGGAGCTACAGGGGGAACACAAAGTGAATAAACTGTAATTAATAATAAATAAATAAATTTAAAATATAAATAGAATCTTTGTCAAAGACAATAGTCAGTAAGGATGGCATGATCCTTTTTTAATTGTTTCTGACTCCCCTTGCACCCTGCTTACTGATCTCATTTTTCTGGCCATGGTGGTTACACAGGCAATTCCCATCAGCCTACATTTTAGGGTAAATATTAATCTCACCAATGAAACTTTCAAAAGACCATTCAGTTAATTCTGGTACTTATTTCCAGCCTAGCTCAAGGAGGAATTGCTTCTGCTCTCATGATTAGCTTTGTCACATGCGACTTTCCAACTGCAGTGCTGTTAGATCTCCTAGAAATTACAAAAGAAGCTCTCTCTTATATGTTCATGCCTTCTGGGGAGTAAAGATGACCTTTGGGACAGGGCCATTTGTGGATTGACCATATATATCATATGATTAAATATATTATAAATAGAAATATTATCTATATACTGAAATCTTAATCCCATAATAGATTAAAGTGTGTTTTTATTTGAAAATAAAGTTGCAGAAGTAATTAGCTGAGTCCATCCTGGTTTCAAATAATAATCACTATGGTGGGGCTTCCTTTAAGAGGAAAGAAACAGAAAAGGAGATGGACTTGGGAAGACACAGAGCACAACATGTGAAGATGGACACAGATGTTAAAAGATGAAGGATGCCCAGTGTTCCTAGTTGTTTCCAGAAACTAATAGAAAAGGGGGCAAATTCTCCCACAAAATTTTGGAAACAGAGCAACCCTATTACTCTATCTTGGTTTCAGACTTCTAATCCTGTAAAGAATACATTGATGTCATTTTTGAAGCAGGGAGGCACTGGTATGCTGCTACAGGATTTCCAAGATATAAATATAACGTGTAACAAGACGACATTTCTCCATCCTCAACCTCTGCCTATCCTCCCAGGCAGCCTGTACCACTTCTCCAAGATTTTACGAAAACCTTCATCCAAGAGTTCAAATGTCTTTTCTTCAAGGCTGACTCCTTCAGGAAGATTTAATCATGGAATAACTCAATTTCTAAACACATATCAACATGGGAGAAGATAATCATGCATCATGGTGCTGGGATTAGAAAATCAGTGGATATGACTCTGATGAACCTGACAGGTATTAATACATATGGGTTGGGGGATGCATTCTTCCTAAACTGCCTGAGCAAGGATCTTAATAAAACTGTTTTTTGTTGTTGTTGTTGTTTCGGATTTTTTGTTTTGTTTTGTTTTTTACTGGAGTAATACACAAAGGTACTGGAGTAGTACCTTGGATAAGGTTCAAGAGCCTGCCCAGAATTCATTAAGTATCTGGGTATAAGGGTACATTTCTGTCATTCTAGCATTCTAGAGGCAGAGATATGAACTGCCACAACTTGAGGGCAGCCTGGTCTACATTGTGACTTCTAAGCCAACAACAGGACCCTATTTCAAAATAACCCGAAGCAAAAAAATCATAGTCTTGTCCATTTTCTCCAAAGATATTTCTCCTGAAGACATGTATGATACTTAGAAAAGACAACTTTGGTATGAATTAATCATCACTCAAAAAAACTTACCTCAGTTGACAGTGGAAAACACATTGATTTAAAAAGCCTTGGAAAATGGTGACTGCAGAACTATAAATGGTGATCTTGGTCTAGCTGTTAGAAAAGGGATGTGGCTGCTGCTTCTGTGGAGGCAGGCGTGGCTTTTCCCCCTTCCTTTTAAAGTGTATCACAAATCCAACAAGTTTTCTCTTATAGCAGTTGTTATGCTATGATTCTATCATCTGCTCATGTAATCTACATAAGCTAATATTATTCATCATCATCTTTCTCATAAACTCAAAAGACATAGCAGAGAAATACAGTGGTGAATTCTGGCACCTCCATACCCAATGTGTATACTCATGCTTTTGTGTTTTCAAAACACCTTATTTACTACACCAATGACTCTAAATTTTATCATAAATGTGCTGAATATTCATTAAAGTATTTTGTGACAGAAAAAGAAAAATACCACATTTCTAGCTTTCAAATTCTTTGGCTAATGGAGACAAATAAAGACTATGAAATGGAGAAGTGATTAGCTATAGAAATTAGCTATAAATAATCATGCTTCATTTCAAAGTAAAATTGCACTGCAGAAAGTGAAGCAAAGAAGACTTTGCTAAAGATTATTGCAATCTTAGTCAGAAAGGATAGAAATTACAGGCTTCTTTGTGTGAACACCAACCCAGTTACAACTATGAATCATTGACTACAAAATCAACATTTTTTTTTTATGGCTCTTCATATGAGTTCAGCAGGTAAGGAACTTGCTTCCCAGCCTGAAGTCATATGCCTATCCTGGGGCTATATGACACACAGAAGAAAAACATCAACTCAAGCAAGTTGTCCTGTGGCTTCCACATGCATTCATGCTATATGTGAATGTATATACTGTGCACGCACAGACACACACACATGCACGATAGAAAGACAGATGATAGATAGATAGATAGATAGATAGATAGATAGATAGATAGATAGATAGATAGATAGAAAAATAATATTATTGATTTACTTTTTAATCTCAGAAACTAATATTTAGCATGGCCTTCATGTTTTAGCAATAGATTCAGACGAAGGCACACATGATAACTACCAAAAAATTTCAAATATGTGTTCGCATCTTCATTCTTATTACTCAGCTTCTCAATTTTCTCTTACTTGATTTATATCTAACTGTAGATTTCACAACAATCTTCACAATTGAAGTGATATATTAATGAGACAGATTATGTTGAACAGACCCAGAAAGAAGTCACAACTATACCTATACCAGTTGGATGGCCTTGTGCAAATGATTCAACCCTTAAACGATTCAGTTCCTCTGCTGGTAAAGTGCTGATAAATATGCTTACTTTATGGTATTTCTGTGGAAATTTAATGAGATTAGTGAAGATCTGGACACTACTCCAAAAATATAAGTTAATGATTATGGCTAGTGACTAACCAGGGTAGTCTTAGCATTCCCTTCAGGTGTAACTGGAAATCATTTAGCTGGAAGCTATTGATTAGGAACTGAGAAAAATGAAAAACATAGAAACTTGTGTTTCAGTTAGGAACAAGAGATGCTTGAATTTGCTCAGTTATCTTCTTCCAATTGTATTTTCCACAATGGCACCCAGATGTCCCTCAGTTGAGGAATGGATACAGAAATTATGGTACTTTTACACAATGGAATACTACTCAGCAATTAAAAAGGAGGAAATCATGAAATTTGCAGGCAAATGGTGGGACCTGGAAACAATTATCCTAAGTGAGGTATCCCAAAAGTAGAAAGAAACATATGGTATATATTCACTTATATAGACCTATAGGATAGGAAGGTCATGCTGAAATCTATACACCTAGGGAAGATAAACAAGAAGGAGGACCCAGGTTGGTATGAGCAATGCTCATTTAGATGAACAAATGGGATTGACATTGAATGGAAGAGAAAATATGCAACAGGACAGGATCATACCAAAGAGTGCCTCTGAAAGAATCGATATAGCAATGTATTATAGCAGATATTAAGACTCACAACCAAGCCTTCGACAGAGGACTGGGAATACTAATGAAAACAGGGGAAGTTAGTAAGACTTGGGGAGAACAAGAGCTCCACGAAGACCAAATTGAGCAGGGCACAGGGGTCTTTTATGAGACAGTTTCTCCAACAAAGGATCACGTATGGATATGGCCTAGAACCCCCGCTCAGATATGGCCTATGGTAGCTCGGTGTCCAACTGAAGACCCTAGTAAGGGGAACAGGGACTGTTTCTGTGATGAACTTGATGGCTGGCTCTTTGACCCTCCCCCATACATGCCAGGGAGTAACAGCCTGGCTAGATCCCAGGGGAGGACATTGCAACCAGCCCTGAGGAGACAAGATGATCTGGGGTCGGATGGAAGAGGAGGAGGACCTCCCTTGTCAGTGGACTTGGAGGGAGCAGGGGAGGAGATGAGGGAGGGATGGGGAGAGTGGGAGGGAATGAGGGCGGGGGCTACACATGGGATGCAAAGTACCTAACCTGTGATTGATATGTAAATAATAAATAAATTACATTTTAAAAAAGATATAAAAGAACAATTTTGCTAAAATACACATCATAAAAATTAAAATGTTTTGTCCTCAAAAATATGTGTTTTAGCAATGTTCTTTTATACTAATTTGTTAAAGGTTATTCTCATGCTTTATGTGTTCTTCTGTATAAGTGCTGCTTCCAAAAATCAGGGTAATTTTCATTTGATCTTCAAAAAAAGTTGTGTTACTCTCTCTACTCTCTCTCTCTGCATGTTTGCACACATGAACACATAAGATAGTGAGTGTGTGGTGGTCTGTGGACAACTTGCATGAATTAGTTTTCTCTTTCTGTTTTGTGGGTTACAGGGATTAAACTCAAGTTACTAGGCACAACAGAAGGAAACATTTATTATCTATAGAACCCTCTTCTCATGCCTAACACAATTAAGTTATATTTATTTGAAACAAATATAAAAACAGTAATAATGATCAACTATATCCTCTGTGTTTTGGATACCTTTGTGGTCACATTATCACAATTGCTACTAATATTCTTGATCTTTACTATAATCAAAATGTGCATAGAAATTATGTAGTAATATAATGAATTCCACTATCTTTTATTTATTGGAAACTAGAGTGTCCAAAATTAAATCTGTTATTACTTTTACTATCTACACAAAAAGATACTATTTTGTGGTACTTCTTCTAAATTTAAGTGAGAAGGGACAAGCATATGACTCCAGAAACAAAGAAAATATACTTAAAAGGCTCAGGAAGTAATACTGCAAGGATCAGGAAGTTTAAAAAAAACGTATAATCTTTAAGGAGATGCTTAAATCTACAACCAAGGAGATTCAAAGGAATGCCTGGGGAGCTCCCACTAGGGAGCTGTCTGTAAGTTATGCATGGAGCTCAAAGGTCCATGAGCATCTTCTGTGAGTCATCGTTGCCACAGGGATGGAATGTTCAGCAATGAAAATGCCTTTGACCTATTCATACTCCTATAAGTAAGCCCTTCTGTGCTTCTGTAAGTAATACCACTAAGTTTGTATCACTAGATTTGGATAAAATAATTTCTTTAGTTTGTTGTTCATTCCCTCTATGAGGTGAATAGACCTTTCTTCACACCTTTCCAAGAATAGTCACATAATAGATATAAACAAACAAAAGATCTACATGTGAAAAGGCTATCATTTACAACTTATCCTATGTGGAGTTAGACAAGGGTAGGTCAGTCTGTGCCCTATGTTGGACTGTAAGTTATTATATAATGCAAGTTAAATTCAAACCCTCAGTCATCCTGCCCAGTGTTTGGATTATAAACATGTTATATGTGTATTTTATCTTTTTAAGGGTGATATAAAACAGTATTTTATTATTTAAATGTGTAGTTTTTCTATGACTCTATTTTATACAATTAGTACATATAATCGAATATTCAGAAAAGTAATATAATGATAATGATTATTCTCTTCAGCTCTCATCAGTGTAGGGAAGTAGTCCACATTTAACAAAACAAGGTGTGTTCATTTTCCAGAGGATCTTCATAGAGTTCTTATGAGTAGTGTTGTTCTAACCCTAGACACACCAACAGTAAAACAGTAACAGTGTGGAAAGACTGAGCTAAAGAACTGAGCTCATCAGCAGATTTGCATATAGTTAGCAGTAGATTAATTCAAGACTTGCTAGTAGCAGAGTGTGAATGTCATTAAATTATTTTCTTTTGCTTCATACAGATGGCTTTAAATCAACAATTTGATTTACAATATGAGCCTCATATTCATGATTGAGTGGCAGGTTGTCATTTGTTCTTAACACTATTTTCATATTCTGTTTTATTAAAAAGTGACAACTCATACCATATACAGATGAATACTACATATCTCAAACTTTCATTAAAATATTCACCAAGGTCTACAAAGCTAAACATAGCATCAGCTTTGAGAGAAGGAAGACAAGGACTGCAATGATATAAAAAATGGGAAGTTTCACTCACTCAAATTAAAAAATGAAACAGAACAATTTAAATAAAACAATGATACCTAAAAACATTTCTAACAGAAAGTTTTCATATCAATGTAATACACCATATTTTAAGGGCCATCTCTTTAGCAGCAATTGTGAAAGGAAGTGATATAGACATGAGGGTATGCGGGAATGAATAAATAAATAAATAAATAAGGACCCGTCTCTCAGGAAATACTTCTGCATTCACATCCTTTTCATTTGGGACAAACTTCTTTTGAAAACACCACGTATAAACCAAGGAGCTATGTGAATTCTATGAAAGAAGATACAGTATAGTTTACTGTATCTTCAGGGGAGTGTCCATATGAGATCCTTAACTTTGTATACTCATAGAAAGACTTATCAAATATATTCAAGATCCACAGCTCCCTGAGGAAAAATTAAGATCTAAAGTTTATCACTAAATTCAGTTTATTACATTTACTGAAAATTTCTCTTAAGTGGGTTAAAATCCAAAACAGAGTCCTGCGTATTGATGTTTGTTAATAATCAGCAGGGAAGATGCAGTGCCAGGAAGATAAAGGCAATTTCCCATTTCCTTCCAAAACAGCCTCACAAAGAGAACTCTGAACAACAAGAGAAAACAGTGGACTAGCTGGGAACCTTGGAATGCAAAGAATAACAAGGTAATGAATTCTAAGGAGTCTCTTTTAAACTTTATGTCTCAGACTTAACACTAAAGAAGCCATGTACAGTTGAATACCAAAGGGGACAAGCTTAAATAGAAGGAAGTTAATCAAACAAGAAAAAAAATCTATGACCAAATGTTCTCTACCTTCCAATCTCATAATAGCAAGATATAAAGTGTATGGCTAGTAATCATTGTATTTCCACCAAGTCCTATAGAAAACTGATACCCAAGCTAACATTTGCCAGAAAATCTAAAGAAATGACCCAGATCCATCCTTACTCTTCTGGATACTAATGAAGTATCACTATCCCTCGTCTAAAGAGGTCAGAAAAGAAGAATGTGAGAAAAAATTAATTTCATTAGTAATGAGTCAGCAAACTACATTGTGATGTTAAAAGTGAACTCCAGAATTCCTGAGGTGTCCTCAGGTACTTTAATGGTGCCTGAGAAGGCAGTGGGAAGCAAGGACATTCGCTGTTGCCTAGCTGTGAGACCAAGCTCCTTGCTACACTGTCCCCACACTCTATCTTAGAGAAAGCTAACACAGGGCCTATAAGGGATTTGTAACCAGAAATGCATCAATGAAGGACTAATAGAATTCTGACACTGGCTCATACTCAGAATCAATAAATCAATTTTAATTTCACTAGAAGAAAAACAGGGAGGCTGTACTTGCATCTCCATCTGCCAGTAACAAAAGGAGGTTCTTCCTTTTCCAGTGTAGTAGTTTCATAGGCAACTAAAAATAAGATTTGAATAAGACTCATAGTCTCATAATGCCCAATATTTTCAATTTTAAAATTTACTCATGCTAGTAACCAGTCAGTTTTCAGACTGAAATCATAGCATGATTAATTTTGGCATCAATATAAAAGAGACACTAGAGTTATCTGATGTTTTACATCAACCATTGTAAAAAGAAATGTATCACATAGCAACCATGAATGCTTATTTTTCAAAAAATAAAAATAGAAAACCTTAGCAAAATCAAAAGCTATGCAAAAAAGCAAATGCAAAGTTTAGAAATGAAAGTAGAACTAATGGGAAAATTCAACCCACAGTTGAAGTTTGGATATTCAGCCTTCCTGCCAATAGAAAGGCAGGAGGTCAGTGAAAATGCAGAAGATCTCAAGGACTCAATAGACCTTGGGCTCTAATTATCATTAGCATCAGTACCACCCCACTAAACAATAGCATCCTATTTTTTTACAGAACAAAATTCATATCCTAAAACATCATAAAACAAGCCTCAAAACAAATTTAAAATTTAGTCATATATATATATATATATATATATATATATATACAGATTTATACATATATGATTAAATGTGATTTGTGAAATAAGTTGAGGCAGGCCTTCTGTTAGCCTTAACTGAAAGCAGGGTCCTGAGGAGAGGTGCATTGTTTGAGAGGGGCAATCATATATGATTCCCGTGGCATCAAACTGAAAACCACCAACAATAACAGCAGGGCATAAGAACCCACCAACATTTAGAAAATAATATAATTCTCAATAATCCACAAGATAAAAAGAAAATATGAAGGAGGAAAACAATCCACATCAACTAAATGAAAATACAAAATATCAGAAAATATCTATAATTTTAAAGATACTATTAAAAATACTGATCAGGAAATTTCTAGCATTAAATAAGTTTGTTAGAAAGGAGGATAGGTACACTCAATGATCTGACTCTTCATCTCAAGAAATTAGAATGCTAAGTAAACCCAAATCCAAGACAAATAAAGATGAAAATGGCAACCATTAGAACCAAAAGAAAAAAGTAACAGATAAAAATCTATTTTATCTCTTTTTCTTTACAAAAAACAATAAAATTGGTAAAGTCCTGTCATGACAAAGAAAGAATAAAAATGGAGAAACTTTAATTTCAGCCATAAAACAGAATGACTTATAAGCATAGAAATTAATACATAAAGGAAATAATATTAAAACCCACCACATATATCATTGACACCTTTGCTGGAATTGACCAGAATCAACAAGAATAAGACACGCACACACACACCCCTGCATGTACACACACATGAAGGTGCCCCCCCCCCATACAGAAAGCCAAAGGTATCTTTCATACTGTGCTTTTTTGTGTGGTTTTTGAGATGGAAGATATTTAACTGGCTGTCTTTGATAATTAAAAAGACAAACAGAGATTGAAGAAATATGGAAGATCAAGAGAAATGCTAAAAGGCAGATATATAAAACAAAACAAACAAACAAAAATCCCCCAAAACTTAGAGCAGTAAGATGGATGCAGATGTGTGTAGCAGGAATAGGAGACATGCTTGCCTGGTATTCTGTATTTTCCTTTCAAAGGTTGTGTATTGTGCCCTTCTGAGAGTTCCGGGAAATAAACCTCAATCTGGAAGAGGTGGAAATATGTCTGTCCTTATTTGTGCATTCCATAACTGTTCATGTATCAAACTATCACAATACCCCATAAAAATGTGCTTTCACTTAAAAGTAATATTCTGGAATAGATGGAAAGGTACAGTATGAACTGAGGTATGTTCATGCACCCATTCGCCTTAGACATTGGTTAATAGATAGGCAGACAATGCCTTTGTTTGCAAACATGTCCTTGCTCACTTCTATGGGATTTTCTGCAATATCAAATAATGTACCTCTCTTCAGAGGCCTGCTTTCAATTAAGGCTAACAGAAGGCCTGCCTGGGCTGCATTTAAATGCCTCAACTTATTTAACAAATCACATTTAATCAGAACAGTGTAGTTTTAAACTTATAAACATGTTTTTTTTTTCTTTCTGAAACATATTCTATTCTGATGTTTTTCAAGGACAAAACAAATGGAAGAGCCAAGGGATGGATTTGCTCACTTACCTTTGCACATGAACTCAATTCAATACAGAATGTTTTATGAGATGAGTCATTGGAGATTATGACCTATTTTTAGACAGACGCTTTTGTAAATTTCATACACTGTGGTAGAAGAATATTTTAAGTCCTAATTGAACTAAGCCATCTCATTACCTGGCTGCACTGACCAATGAATGTTGCCATGACAACGATGCAATCAAGTCAGCAGGTCCTACTGTGAGAATTTTCTATTCCAGACACTTTATCAAGTTCTATCTTGTTCATCCAAAACACTTAGTAATCAGCCATGGAATAAAGAAAATGATTTAGTGACACAAAAAACAGGCTCCATGAGGAGAAAAAATGGGAAATGAGTTTTGGGAAAATAATACCATGCCAAAGTATGTTGACATGTAATTACTAAAAAAAAAAAAAAAAGATTTTTTTAATGTGACAGCACATTAGGTTTTTCAATAACAAACAAAGACCACTAAATGTATATATTGATTTTATTATGTTAAAATATAATGCATTTTCAAATAGAAATCAGAGCTCAGTCAAAAATGTGGCAAGCAGCCCTGCACAACTGATCACTGAGATAATATAGCTTGTTCAAATAAAAGGTTTGTACCCAAATATAACTAAGAAATTGAAGGAGACTGTGTGCTAAAAGAGAAGAAGCTCAAGAATAAACTCTTAAGACCCAGAGTACAAATTTATTTTAATTTATATATCAATATAGAGCAATACATTTTAAATTCTCATTTCTCTTATGTATTGGTTATGATGGCTGTTTCCTTAGTTTAAGTGAAATATAGATTTTTAAATCCTAAAGCATTATAAAATTGTGATAAGCTATACTACCTAGCCATAGTAATAAATCTGCATGGTATTGGCATAGAAACAGACAGCTTGATCAATGGAACTGAACTGAAGACCCAGAAATAAACCCACACTCCTATGGGCACTTGATTATTGACAAAGAAGTCAAAACCATACAATGGAAAAAAGATAGTATTTTCAACAAATGGTGCTGGTCTAACTGGATGTCTACATGTAGAAAAATGCAAATAGACTCCTATTCATCACCCTTCACAAAACTCAAGTCCAAGTGGATCAAGGGTCTTGATATAACCAGAGATTCTAACTCTATTAGAAGAGCAAGTGGCTTGTTTTCTCCTCTATTCAATGTCCATCCTATTTCTTCATCTAAGCAAGCATTGATCATACCAACCTGGGTCCTCCTTCTTGTATATCTTCCCTAGGTGTGTATATTTCAGCATGACCTTCCTATCCTATAGGTCTATATAAGGGAGTATATACCATA
>CM053753.1:13577083-13596238 GCA_028658305.1 Pachyuromys duprasi
AAAAAGGATTTTCCAAGCAAACAGCCCCCAAAAGCAAGCTGGAGTAGCCATCCTAATATCTAATGAAGTCAACTTTCAACCAAAATTAGTCAAAAGAGATGGGGAAGGACACTTCATTCTCATCAAAGGAATAATCCACCAAAAGATCATTGCAATCCTGAACATCTATTCCACAAACATAAGTGAACCTGCATTTGTAAGAGAAACGTTAAAGCTTAAATCAGACAAAAGCTGAAGCAGCAAGCACAGGGCCTACAAAGGGTCTATAGCATGCCCCCTATGTATGTATTAAAGATTTTAGCATAGTATTTTTATGGGACTCCTGAATGTGAGAGTCTAATCTTTTGCCTGTTTTGGACTCTTTTTCTTCTTTTTGGTTACCATGACAAATTTTGATCTGATGGTTTTGCTTTATTTTCTTATGTTTTATTTTGTCATGTTTAGTTGTTATCTGTTAACATTATCTGTCTTTCATTATGAGAGACCGAAATGGGATTGGTTTAGAGGGATAAGAAGGTGACAGGGATGTAAGAGGAATAGAGGGAGGGAGGATTATACTCAGAATATAATGAAAAAGAATTTATGTACAATAAGAGAAAAATGAAAAAAATATTAAACATTTTAAAGTAAAACAAAACAAAATAATGAGTCTCCAAGTGCTAGTTTCATCATCAGAACTTAGCAGAAGTTGCTCCTTAAAGCTGCCATGTCACACTTCCTGCTTTTTTTCTTATCTAGTATTAGAGAAAAACTGGTTTAGAATATTTATGCCAGACCCTGGAACTCTTCTCTTTGTTTATGATGTGATGTGTTTTTTTGCATAATTAGATAACTTTTAAAATATGGCATCTAGGACTGGTGAGGTAGCTAGTTCTGTGAGTGAAATTGCCAGCAAGCTTGAGAAATAGAAGTCTCATCTCCAGGACCTACATCCTTAGAAGAGGAAAACAACGGACTCTTGAAAGCAATTCTCTTACCTCCATGCAAGTGCTGTGACATGAATATGCCACCTCCTCCCCTCACACACACACACACACACACACACACACACACACACAAATAAATACATTACAATCTAGTTTTAAAATCATAGGAGGGGGCACCTTCTTAAAAGGTAGAGCAGAGTCCAATGAAAATTGAACTCTATTAAGGTATAGTGATTATCCTCTTGAGGGGCATCTAAACAGAAAAAAAAATCTTCCATAATCATCTTGAGATATATCTGGTAGGACTTTAAGTTGGTCTGTCTTTCAATTATACAAGCTCTTGAAAGAGTCTGTCAATGTTAACATTAATAGAGTGTCCTTGTTTTAATAGGCAGAGGGTGGAGGAAGCAGTGCAGAGCAGGAACATAACATAACAGTGAGCTTGACTATATATTCTGGATGGATGCTAGTTTTTTAGTTTATTGGGACTGACCTGGCTTGAGGTCAAGGCTAAATTCTTCAAGGTGCAGATATTTATTTTTATTTTTATATAAATTGTCTGAGACATAATAGACTTTTAAAAGAGAACCCTGTTTTCTTTCTTTCATGATGTTGCCATATTGTCATGGTGTTTTATATTCTTGAATGGGCCATGGAGCAGAAATATAAAGTCTTGTCCTTGGGCACATTCCTTCTTGATAAATTGTTAGCCAGGTTACTTAGGACAACAGTATGAACTTTTTCTAATATCATCTAAGGGGGAATATATTAAAGTGGAACCTATATACTTCTTTTTTTTCAGGAATGTATCCATGAAATATTCTGTACTATTACTCAAAGACATAATGTTATGTCAAAATAAACTCCTATATTGGTAATGAAGCTTGCAAAATGTTTAGTAAAACATTACACAACATGCACAATGACAAATTGTAATAGGTATAAATTTTATATACCTTATCCAAAATGCTCAAGATCATAATGTTTTGAGTTTTGGATTGTTTGGAATGTTCTGAAATATTTTGTGAAGGCAATGAGAGATCTTGTGGATGCTAAATGAATGAAATCCATTTCAAACCCTTAAACAACATAGCATGCCACTTAAGTAATATTCTGCATCAAGCAAAACAACGTATTCTGTATCTGTTTCTAAGAATGACAACAAGGTGGGCATGGTGAAGCTGTAGAGGTGAAAAGGAGACAAGTTAACATAGAGCATGGTGATATTAAGCTATTTTCTTACCTTTTTTGAGACAGGGCTTTATTTTGTAAACTAGGCTTGCAACTTACTATATACTGACCAAGTTAGTATCCAATTTGGGGTAATCCTTCAGTCTCTATCTCAAAAGGAGTGGGAATACAGATGTGCATCACCATATCTACCCTTAATTTTTGAACTTTTCCTTTTAAGCATTACATGAACTTTGGAATTTAATTACTATTAAGGAGTTTTCAAAAGTATTATTAATCTATAACATCCACTTAATACTTTCATACAAAAGGTAACCATAGCTAACTGAAATTACATGAAAGAAACTTCAAAACAAGAGGAGAGATTAGTACATAATTCAGTGAAACTTAAATAAAATAAAAGCCCCAAAGAGACAGGGAACAGTGTGAAGGAACCCTGGTATTTGAATGTGATGTAGGAAAGAAAAGTAAAAAAAAAATGTAAACACTGTAAAGAATGTTATAAGTCTTGAAAGTAATTTCAACAATTCATTTCTTAATTTGTATCAAAAGCTCAAAAAAGTAAGAGCATTGTGGAACCCTGTTATTAAGGTCAAAGTCTGGCATTTCTGGATAGCCTTTGAGCTCCATCTATGCTGATGAACTCCCATTCTTAGCAGGGTTCCTTTTTCACTTGATCTGAGGAACACTAGATCCCGGCCCTCACCCCAGGTTCAACCCTTTCCTGATAGGAAACTTGCTCAGCAATTATCTAGGGATTCCTTGTAATACTTACCTTGTCCTAATAAGATATCTTGGTGTCTTGGCTTTTAACCAATGACCATTAACGCCCTCAACTATAAAATAATTAAAATTTTACTTTTCTCCTCTTATGATAGGGCTGTTTTAGTACATGAAAACCCAGTATCTCTGGCACTCCTAGCCCCAGTGAATCAAAACATTCATCCTCAAATTTCCTTTCACTGTCCAAGGGTTGTCAGTCCTTGATTCATGAAATGAAGACTCTCTTGTGCTCCAGCCATCCATTTACCATAACCAGCTGAGAGGTGTCATTTATTCCAGGAAAGATAAGGCTCCCATCCTCTCTGGAAATTCAATAATAAACTCCTGGGGCTTAGCCACTAATGAGGCTGGCCATAGCTGCCTTGGTCATCCCTAGAGCTTGCCCAACTGTTTCAAGGCCTGTCTTCCAGGCCTGCACCTCTAGACCTGCCTTCTGGTTTGCCAATGTAACCAGGCATTGGCTTTCTCCCACACCGCAGCCATTAATACAGTGGCTTGACTGAAGGGATATAACACTCCAATGTCATCACAGACTTTTGGAAACTCCCAAATTTCCTCTGCCCTCTGGTACCAACAATCTCATTTTAAAGGAGCTAACAGTAACACTCAGTGGAAAATTCATTTCTACTTCTCCCCAATCCCCATGAGACAGGAAGCCTTGTCTAGTACAAGAATCTCTCCCTAAAGAGCTGTAGCTATTCCTGAGAGGAAATGCAATACTTTGGCTTATTTGCCAATTTATGTCCTATTGATCCCCTTTAGTTTCTTATTGATATGGCTAGGGTTTCAAGTACTATATTGTAGAAAAAGGGTGAGAGTCAGTAGCCTTGTCTTATCCCTGAAGATGTGATGAATTTTCTTAAATGCATTTTTGGAATCTAGTGAGATGATCATGTTTTTTTTTTCCAAGTTTGTTTATATGGTGGATTGTGTTGATGGATTTCTGTATTTTGAACAACTGCATACCTTGGATGAATTCTACATGATCGTGGTGGACAATATCTTTGATGTGTTCTTGGATTTGGTTTTTGTTGAGAATATTTGCATTAATGTTCATAAGGCAAATTGGTCTGAAATATGATTTCTTTGTAGGGTCTTTGTATGGTTTAGGTATCAAGGTAACTGTGCTCTCATAAAATGGGTTTGGCAATGTTCCCTCTGTTTTTATTTTGTGGAAAAGTTTGAGTAGTATTGGAATTAGCTCTTCATTGAAAGTCTGGTAGAATTCTGCTCTGAAACCATCTGGGCTTGAACTCTTTTTGGATAGGAGATATTTAATGATTGTTTCTATTTTCTTAGAGGTTATAGGGCTATTTAACTTGTTTATCTGTTCTTAATTTAACTTTGGTAAGGGTAATCTATCAAGAAAATTGTTCATTTCATTTAGATTTCCCAGTTTTGTGTAGTACCGGGTTTGAAGTAAGACCTAATGATTCTTCAGATTCGGTCACTGTCTGTTGTTATGTCTTCCATTTCATTTCTGATTTTGTTGATATGGAGACGGTCTCTCTGCCTCTTAGTTTGGCTAAGGGTTTGTCTATCTTACTGATTTTCTCAAAGAACCAGCCCTTGGTTTTGCTGATTCTTTGACTTGTTTCCTTTGTTTCTAATTTATTGATTTATACATGAGTTTAATTATTTCCTGTCAACTGCTCCTCTTTGTTGTGTCTTCTTCTTGCTCTTCTTGTTCTTGTTCTTCTTGTTGTTCTTGTTGTTGCTGTTGTTGTTGTTGTTGTTGTTGTTGTTCTTCTTCTTCTTCTTCTTCATCTTTCTAAAGCTTTCAGGTGAGCTGTTAAATTGCTCCTGTGGGATTTCTCCAAATTCTTTATAAAGGTGCTTAATGCTCTAAAGTTTCCTCTTAGCACTGGTATCACTGCATCTCATAAGTACAGGTATGCTATGCCTTAATTTTCATTGAATTTTAAGAAGTTGTTAATTTCTTCCCTTTTAACTCCCCTGAAACAATAGTCATTGCATAGAGAGTTGTTCAGTTTCCACGAATGTGTAGGCTTTTTGCTATTTCTATTTTTGTTGCAGTCCAGCTTTAATACATGGTAATATAATAAAGTAAAAATATTAATTCAATTTTCTTTTATCAGTTGAGTTTTTCTTTATGACTAAGTATACGGTCAATTTTGAGGAAGGTTCCATATGATGTTGAGAAGAAAGTATATTCTTTGTATTCAGGGAAGAAAGTCCTGTAGACATCTATTAGGTCAATTTTATTCATGAATGTTGAATCCTATTTATACATCCATTCTGTTAACTTGTGTCTTTTTATTGGAGAGTTGAGTCCATTGATGTTAGTGACCAATGTTTTTTAATTCCTTTTATTCTGATGTTGGTGGTCGTAGCATGTTTGTGTGCTTGTCTTCTTTTGGTTTTGCTGTTGTAAAATTATTTATATCTTGTGGTTTTTTAGTGGTAGCTGAACTCCTTGGTTTGGTTTTTTTCCTTCCAATGTCTTATGTAGGGCTGGGTTTATTACTAGATATTGTTGAAACTTAGTTTTCTCATGGAATATCTGGTTTTCCCCATCTATAGTGACTGAAATTTTTGCTGGGTGTAGTAGTCTAGACTGACATCTATGATCTCTTAGGGTCTGCATGACATCTGCCCAGGCCCTTTTGGATTTTATAGTCTCTATTGAGAATAGGTGTGATTCTGATAAGTATACTTTTTATGTTACTTGGTCTTTTTCCCTTGCAGATTTTAATATTTCTTTGTTCACTACATTTATTGTGGCAGGAGAAATTTCTTTTCTGATCTTATCTAATTGGTGTTCTATAAGCCTCTTATATATTTAAAGGCATCTCTCTTTTTTAGGCTGGAAAATTTTTCTTCTATAATTTTTTGAAAATATATTCTGGGCCTTGGAGATGGGAATCCTCTCTTGTATTCCTACTATTCTTAGTTTTTTTTTTTTATGCTGTCTTTCATTTCTTGTGTCAGAAATTTTTTGACTTAATGTTTCCTTTGACACCAAAGGTCACTGGTGTCAAAGCATTTCAGAGTCAGCAGTGTGACAACTTGGTAGCCCTAGGGACACTGCATTTATCGTGCTCAGATTTTTCAGGGTGCACCATCTTGGAAAATCTTGCTCTTATTCTCCACCTGATCCCTACAGGGAGACCAGTAGAACTGTGGACCAACCGCAGGCTGGGATCCTGTCTCTGGTATGCAGGGGCCATCCTCAGAGAGATGGGAGCAGGAGTCTGGAGTCAAGATGCTGGAGCCATACATTTCTGGAACTCAGGAAGTGAATTTGAGTAGGTGGAAGGCACTGAGTGCTGAGAGCTTAGGACTTGTGTGTGTCTCTTGGACCCTGGAGTCATCTGAGGGTGTCCTAGAACTGTGAGTCTTTAGCTCCTGGGATGCCCCCTCTTAGACAGTGTTTTTTAATCAATCAAAAGTCCAAAAAATGAAGTCTTAAATGTGCCCCATGTTTGGAAAAAGAAATAGGATCTCTAGTTTTTAAGGACTATAACATTTGCACTCATTTTGAGCCTATCTGACTTCATGGGCCCAAGAGAGTTCTTGTCCATAGTTCTCTTCCTCTGGCAGATAGAGAGTAAAAACCTTTTCTCTCCTTTTTGGAGGTCCTGTTCAAGCTCCAGAGGCATGTGGTCACTAATTAGGCAAAGTATTGGTGTAATAGACAAAGTGAGGAACAAGCATTTCTCTCTTTTAGACGTATCCTCTCCAACTAGTGCTTCAGCAGAGGATCATGTTTGTAATTCTCTGAAAGGAAAGAAGCATTTTGTGAAAGCTGTTGAATCTAAAAGGTCCAGGGATGTAATCTAGCTTCTCCCCAACACACCTTTCACTGATTACAGACCATTAAGAGAAGGGATGGTTTGTTCTGACTCATATTTCAGAGTATTTATTTATTGATTGTGTGTGGGGGGGTGGGGGGTGGAGAGAAAGAGAAAGAAAGAAAAAGAGAGGTGTGTGAGTAGACAAGCTTGTTGGGAGGTCAAAAGATAACTTTGTAAAATGTGTTTTCTTTCTACATTTCCAGTTATTGAAATTGGCTTACTAGGATTTTGCAACACTCATCTATCAGACCCAGAGCCATCTTACAGACCCAGAATTAAATAATTTTTTGGTCCATAGTCATTTTGGGCCATAGTGAAGCAGAATATCATGGATGGGATCACACCTTAGGACCAAATTGTTCACCTCATGGATACAGAAACACATAAAGAGGAAGAGAAATAAAGATATCATTTTCCCCACAATGGCTCATCCCCACCTTTCTTTCTTTCCTCAAGTCCCAACTCTTAAAGGTTCCCACAACTCTTAAAAATGTCAGCAGCTGGAGAACAAGCCTTTAAGACAGAGAGTCACAGGGGACACTTAAAATCCAATATATAAGGGGACTTTTATATGGAAATGTCTTTTAACTGGTTTCTCCCTGAATGACACTAAAATATAAGTGTAAAAATTTAACATTTCTTGCAACCAAATGACTCCCTAAAGCTTGTTTTATTTGATGGTTTTCAAAATAATTATTTCTGTTAGAGCTCATTTTCAAATGAAATTTCCTTAAACAAATTCCAAGCAATAAGAGACATGATTATGCCTTCACTGATGCCAGGATGTCAGTATCATCTTCTTTCTGCAACTACATAAGCTCGTAGTTCCCCTAAGACTGCCTGGACCACTTCCCTTTGCTAGAAAACCTCTGTGAAATTAAGAAAACAAAATTAACAAAAGAAAGATCTGAATTACCTTCCCACTACTATTAGTTATCTTTCATTTTTTATTTATCTTTCACTTTAAAAAAATGTGTATGGATGGTTTGTGTGTGTGTTTCTGTTTATATGTGTGTATGTATGTATGTGTGTATGTATGTATGTTTGCATGTATGTATATACATATGTGTCATCCTGGGGACAGCTTTTACCTTTGGGTGTCCAGGCATCATTCCAGGCTGGTCGAGAAGGAATGAAGCTTAGCAGAGGCAGATGAGTTAAGCAAGATCTCGGTCAGTGTTGGTGCAGGAGAAACAGCCTTCTCTAAAGTAGTTTTCAGTGAAACAGCTCTCTTTATTGGAGTTGAATGAGGGTTATATAAAACTAGGTGAGTGGGTAGAGGCTATTAGGATGAGTGTACATTATTGGCTGAGCCCGAGGTGCTGGGGTGCTTCATTTCCATGAAGAAAATTCCAGGTGCTTGCTGAACAAGTCCTTATGAAGCGAGATGACATTTAGCCTGAAACCTGGCCATCAGGCTATATGACTACCTTAAGGGTGGCAGGGGTAGAGTCACAAGGATAACTTCTCTGGGACATACAGCCCCGGAGCAAGGAGAAAGCAGTGTTACTCCTGACAGTCTTCAGATAAGATTTTTGGGGTTTGAACATGTCTAGACCTCACATGCTGCAGAACAGCTTCCATATTGCATTGCTTTCCTGGCCCCACATGTATGTATGTATGAATGTATGTATGTATGTTTATATATGTACATGTGCCTTGTGTCCTAAGAGGCTGGAAGCAGGTATTGATGGTTGTGTGCCATGGTCTAGGTGATAGGAATAGAAACCATGTTCTCTGAAAGAGCAGCCAGTTCTCTTAATTACTGAGCCATCTCTGCAGCCTAAATATAGTAACCTCAGGTTCAAAGTTTATTCTTACCCATGTGTCTGGGTTTAAGAGTAAACTGTGAAGTAGAAAGCTCACCTAGATGCCTGTTACCAAGAGACAAGCAGAAAGATGCTGGTTTTCATCAGTGTATTTCTTTGCAATGCTGTACAGTTGATTTATCTTTAGGGAACCTTGTGGGTGACTGCATACTTAGAAGCCAAAGCAAGAACTAAGACAGCACAAACATTATAGATAGCTGTGCTATAGAGAAGATTCTTTTCTGTTGTGATCAGCATCTCTTGATAGCTCTAGGGTTTTATGTTGATGGAGATATTGCTATTGTTTCATTGTTTAGGTTGTGA
Source organism: Pachyuromys duprasi (assembly GCA_028658305.1). NCBI lineage: Eukaryota > Metazoa > Chordata > Mammalia > Rodentia > Muridae > Pachyuromys > Pachyuromys duprasi. Next base: position 13,585,934 of record CM053753.1, read on the forward strand.
GGACTCAGGATGTTTATTTGGAGGAAGATATAAACAGCATCAGGATCTTAATAAAATGTCAACATTTTGTTGAGCATACTCATGAATTCAATATTTTGCATATGTTGAGTATAACTTTTGGTCCCCCAGATACAGCATGAGAGCGTCCCTGTCCTTCAGTGTCAGTATTCTTAAAATGAAATAAAGAATATTATTTGTTTTAAATTAATGCACATTAGAGCATGACTGAACATTTAAAATCTTGATTTTTTTTAGTTTTACAAAAATTTGTTTTAATGATTCTTTTTGGTGATAATAATAATGCTGATAATAGGCATCTTTTAAGTGCATTAGTCACTCATTGAAGTTCAGACAAATCATGTAATATCAACTCTCCCAGCTTTTAGTTAGATGTAAAGGCCATATTGAAGCTTGGCCGATGAAAAATGTTGGTATTGAAAAGCTGCTTTGTTCCAGATCTGAATATCTCATAAATATTCTTGATCTCTGCATGTGGTGTGAACATTGGTCTCCAGAAGTGCACTGTCCTATCACAGACAATAAGGCTGCACAGAACTATGGACAGAGTGTGGAATCCTGAGTCAGACATTCTAATGTCAAAACTTAGTTGCATGGGTGGCTGAACAGCTTCATAATCTTGAACAATTCACTCCACTTTCTTCCTTTGTGAACTTGGGGAACAGTGTCTCCTTTTGAAGACTGAAATTACTGTGATGATTAAGTGAAATTCAAGCTAGGATGAGAAAAACTGTGAATTTTAAAGTTATGGTTCAAGAATACAAGCATGTATATCAAAAGAGGTTGATAAGCACCTGAATGGTGGAAGGGAGGAGTTAACAAAGCTTCAGAGAATGAGTGAGAAAACTCAGGGCATTAGAGAAAGGATCCCTAGGCTTTGGTCAGTACCCCAAAGAAAAAGAGGTGGAAAGGAAAGAAAAAAATTACACTTCTTTGAATGCCTCAAAGATGGAGGCAGACATGATACTACATGATGGAAGCGCAAGGCAGCTGCAGCATGGAAGATTTGGGGGGAAGGGTAAGTATATTATCTCATTAAGCAATAATTGTTCCTCTGTCTCCTCAGCATGGTTTTAGGTAAATCAGCCTTCCTGATGAGTTGTCTCTTGGAGAGGAGGTTGGCAGGTACAGGTGCAATAACACTTAAGGTAGGAGACAATGCTTGTGCTATTCTACTGTTTGGTGCAGATGAGAATGTACCCGTTTCCATTCGGGGGGTCAGAAGTATTACATTCTTTAGGCCAGGAGAAAGTAGCTTTCTCTTGGGCCCCAAAAGAACTTTTATACATGGTGCTTTGACACTTAAGGAGTAGAAAACCTGATGTTTAATTTTCTGCTATTGTCAGGGAAACAGAAGGTGTTGGCTAAATTCTCAATGGCCTTCAAGGCTTCTGTAACACTATCTTCCTGCCTGTATTTCAGTCTCTGTCAACCACAAGCAACAGTGGCCAATGCTTGCTTTTGAATGAATAGAATCTGCTTGTTCTCCACTGAGGGGGTTCTTTGATTTCTTAAATAAGTAGATATTTCATGAGTACTCATATTCGTATCTCTTATCTCTCCATTTCCTCTTCACTAGTAGACACCAAAACGACCCAATTTATCTTCCATTTCATGTTTCTCAATGAGTCACAAATACTTTAAAAGTTGGTCACAACATCTCACTTAATCTAGATAAATCCCTCATTATTTTGCAAGTGATATGTTTCCCAGACCACTGAAGACTCTTTTACAATCCATCCAATTCATGGTTAAGAGAGTCTGAGAAACAAAGTTTGGGATGAGGGAGAGAGGATTTTGACTGAACAGCAAGTTAAGTAGCATGTGTACTTTGTGATTCTGACTCATTTTATTTTATTTTATTTGTTTTGGGCTAGCATAAAAGTATCTTTCAAATGGAGTAACTGACATCATTTTGCCCTTCAAAAAATAACAACTAAATAAAAGAACTTCCACAGATATTCCTAAAAAATGTAAGTCATGGCTACTGTGAATCTTGTGTTCTGCTGTCTTTTTTCCTTTTGAACTACAAAAATAACTAGTTGGAGAAAAGATGTCATGTGGAACTGAGCTGCTTGGCCTCAATCTGTTCAGTGTGGCCTGGGTGGTATTTACTGAGGGGTTTTGAAGGGATTACAAACACTGGCAAGATTCCTGTGCAGCCTGATAGGCTTTTTTTTTTTTTGTAGCTGAGCAGAGGATGGGAAACAGGGTAGCTAGTCTTAGGACTTTAGGTATCTGGAAAGCAGCTTGATGAGCATCCCAAGATTAAGTCCATATAATGTGGTCTGTATGCCTTTGATCAAACTTACACCCCAGATTACTGAGAGATGTGACAGTAGTTACCAATGCCCCTCAGATGTAGATGCTTAAAACACCTGTGCTACTGGCTTGCATTTCTTTGCCTTTGATGGCTATCCAGGCTACCTGACCACCTGGTAATTTGTTAAGCTAATAATTCATTTGTCCTATTAAGTATTACCAAGTTTTTGTGAATCAATTGTACATCTTTTTAGACTACAAATTAGACAGGGGGAGCATGTCCTTCCTTCTAGCTCAGGCTCCAAATTCTAAAGGCTGATTTCAGTGCCTGGTGTGACAGAATGAGTCTTTGAAGGAGAGCAAAGAGTGGAGATGAGCAACATTCCTTAAGGATGGGCAGACTGTTAACTAACCCGGGCTCCCTGCTATAGTACGCCTTAGCCTGAATGGCATAGTTGAGCTGGTCAAAAAGGATTGAAGTAAACTGGGGAGGGCTTTTGCTGGGCAGAGACTAAGTTGAACCTATGGTTTTTAAAGAAAGATTTCTGTGTTTCTTTCTTAAGCTTGTCACATACCTTAGCTGACCATACATGTTGGGGCTTCCCTAGTGTTGTCAGCTTTCCTTATAGTACCAGCTCTCCAAGGCCCATATCATCCTCATCCATTAGAATTTCAGATATGTGTTTAGATTCAGGTAACATTTACAAGACACTTGTTTAGACTTGAATATAACTTGCACATGTAGGCAAATACTTCAAAATCTACAAATACATGAAACACCCTTATGCCCAAATCTTTAGATAAGGGATCCTTAACTTGTAGTTGATATTTGATTTTCATAGCAACTCTAGACTTTAGGTACTGATCTCCCATTTTACAGAGAAGAAACCTGGCTTAATGGGTCACAGAGAAAACTTACACATAGTTGTTTCAGCGGCAGCTTGTGAGAAGGAATAGCATAAATTAATGCTGTCTTCAGGAAAGCCAGCTTCCCTGGAGAGTTAGAAAGACAAGGCCACAGAGTTACCTTACAGGTCTTTTCAACACATGTCATAAGCCACATGGCTATGGCAGCAGCCAGGGACATCTGTCAGCAGAAAGGCTAGGCTTGGCTGGCTCCAGCTGGGTTAGAGTCTCTTGGGGAGACCTGTCATCTAGGGGCTGCTGGCTTGTTCTGCATCCTCTCCTTGCTCTGTCTTCACACCCTCTCTTGCAAGATACAAATACCCCAGGATGACTGCGATAAGCACAGAGTATTACACAGAAAAGATAGTGTGCACAGAAGCACTGCAGTGAACAGAGGCAACACTGATGCAAAACAGTTGTCTCAGGAAAGTATGCAGTTTCTGAACAGTTTTGCAAAGACAGGAGTGCTGAGCATGGAACAGAAAGAGCAGTATGGTTCAGAGCTACAATTTCAAAGAGTATACCAGGACTTGTGTGTTTTTTTTTCTTTTTGGATGTATATATTTTCTCCTTTATTAACAATAGATTCTTTTCACACACAATATATCCTGATTACAGTTCCCTTTCCCTCTACTCCTCTCAGTTCTTTCCCACCTCATTTCCTATCTGTCTCTCCTTTTGTCTCTCATTAGAAAATAACAGGCTTGTAAGTGATACTGACAAAATAAAATATAACAAGAGGAAAGAAAATCCATCACAGGGGAGCTGGGTAAGAAAATCAACAGAACGAAAAGAGCCTGAGAATCAGAGACCCACTCATTTACACATACAGGAGTCACATGAAAATACTAAACAGAATGCTATAATTTATATGCAGAGGATCTGGTGTAAAGCTGAATAGGCCCTGTGCTTGCTGCTTCAGTCTTTATAAGTTCATATAAATTTTGCTCAGTTGATTTAGTGGAACTTGTTCTTCTGGTGTCCTCTATCTGTTCTGGCTCTTACACTTATTTCTACCTCCTTGTTTGAGGGGTTCCTTGAGCTTGGAGAGGGAGGACTTAGAGCTGTGTTGAACTGAATACGGATGATACTGAAAAACTGAACAGAACACTGTCTTTGTTCTGAAAGCAGTGAAGCAAATACTTGTCCTCAAAATGTAGTTGGCTAACAGATGCCAAGAGCATGGGATCTTGGAGTTGCTTCTTATTCTATCCTCGGGTGAGTACTCATGATTGACAGTTGTAGCTTCTTGGTAGAAACTGACCCACCCTCATCTGAAGAAGATAGATCTGTCAAAGTGTATGGAAATGAGTCAAAAGCAGCCTCAAAACTGGGCCAACTGAGAACTCTTTCATCTTCTCCCTTTCTGTACTTGGAGGAAACACTCACAACAGTGCTTGGCTTGCCTCAGGTTAGAATTTTTAATGTGTTCCTGGCTGTGAAAATATGGGATAAAGAGAGGCTAACACTATTCAGAATCAGCTTTCCTCATCTCTGAAAATGTCACAAGGGGTTTACAAGAAGGAATTATCAAAAGACCATTGTTCTCAGAAAAGGCCCACTTTTACCTCAGGTCACAAGGATGTGCTCAGAGAATGAAGAAGTTGGTTGGGAGACCTGAAAGAGCCCTGAGTTTCAGCAATTTCCGTTTTGCCTCTCCAGTAATTCTTCAGCCCATGGGACATGTCTTCTACAACAGGAAACATGTATGCACATACAGAAGCAGACAGTTCCTACTGCAGAGTTTGCAGACCCACTTTGCTATCTTCATATGCAAAACTGAAACTAACGAATGTAACTGTCAAAGTGTGAGGCTATTGCTGGCTAGATTGTGGAAAGGCCCATTCTTTTTTTCAAAGCATATAAAAGATTGATCATGGACAACATTTTGTTCTATTCTTTATGTATTTATTCATTGTGTGTGTGTGTGTGTGTGTGTGTGTATGTGGCGGTTCATGTTTTAGGGAGTTACATATATTTTTGTGTGCACATGAATGGAAAGGCCAGGGAGCAACACTGGGTATTTCCTTTAGGTTTGGATTACCTTATTTTGGATATAGAATCTTTGGTTATCTTATACCTCACCTTGTATGCTAGGATGGCTTGCCACTGAGGCAGAGAGATACGCCTATCTTTGCCTCTTCAAGCCTAGAATGGCAAGGGCATGCTACCACACATAGTCTTTTCTTCCTTTAAATTGAGTTTAGGGAATCAAGCTCAGGTCCTGATGACTTGACATACTACTACTACTACTTCTTTTCTTCTTCTGCTTCTCCTTCTGGATTTTTGGCTATGGATCTACAAGAAAAATTACAGTATTTCTTGAAACCACTGGTCATAGGGAATTGTTGAAGGGTAGTAATTTAGCTAATTAGAATTTACCATGAGAATCCATTCAACTAATTTTATATTTAATAAGGAATTTAGGAAGATGAATTTAGGAATGATGATTCCACTAGTTCAAATGGATGAGTCAATGTTGGAAATAGAGATAACTGCTCTGGTACCAGTTAGTGAATACTGTTATCAATCCATGACAGCAGTTATGGAGAATAGACTATTACTGCCCAGTGAATACCCTCTGTGAATCATGGAGAGCAACAATGGAGTATGACTTGTCTTCACTATCTAGCTGCAAGATTTCAGATGTAATTGATTATATATTTTCCATAGTCTTACATGAGTTACTTACACTGCTTATGTGAGTAACTGAATGCTGTTTAAAGAAATATTATGACAAATTTTCCATATTGTAAAAGCCATGGACTGAAACTTCAAGGGGTTGGTGTACCTCAGTGAAGTTAGACTGTTGGATTCACAACTAGAACAAAAACCACTTGCTTTAATTCTCATTTAAGAGCAATTATGCTTCACCACTTTGGAGAAGTATCTGACATGTGCCAGAGAACAGGCAAGAACAGGACTGTGGACTGGACCTGGGGCACATCTATCATCTGTTAGCAGACCTATTCCATGCAGTATAGGAATGGCTAGCCTGAAACTGTCTGATTTTTCTTGTACTTGAAGTCTGTAACTTTGATGAATGAGGCAATCCCAAGATGAGGCCTATGATAGGCAGGAGAGCCAACAACATTCACCTGTGATTAAGTGGGAGGGTAAAAAGACTGACAGAGCCCAACTGATGATGGTTTGACTTGGGACTTTTTATTTCTACAAGAGTGCAAAAGCAGACACACATAAACATTCTGCTTTTCATTTTCAGCAAAGAATTCAATACATCTGAGTGTGTGCAACATTGAGTTGTTTGGTATGTATGTTGCAGGCTCATGTAGATGCCAAAGGAGGATATTGTCTGTCTTTCTCCATCACTCTTTTCCATATTCCCTTGAAACAGTGTGTTTCAATGAAGCAGAAGATTGCCTTTTTAAAATTTTTATTTTTTAATATTAATTACAGTTTATTCACTTTGTATCCCAGCTGTAGCTGCTTTCCTCATTCGCTCCTTCATATCCTCCCATACCCGTCTCCAAGTCCACTGATAGGGGCGGTCCTCCTCCCCTTCCCTCTGACCCTAGCCTATCAGGTCTCATCAGGACTAGCTACATTTTCTTTCTCTGTGGCCTAGTAAGGCTGCTCCCCCATCAGAGGGAGGTGATCAAAGAGGCAGCCATTGAGTTCATGTCAGAGATGCCATGGAATGCCATGGGCTATATCTGTGCAGGGGTTCTAGGTGATCTCCACACCTGGTCCTTGGTTGGAGTATCAGTCTCAGAAAAGATCCCTGGGCCCAAAGTTTTTGGTTCTGTTGCTCTCCTTGTGGAGCTCCTATCCCTTCCGGGTCTTTCTATCTCCCCCTTCTTTCTAAGATTTCCTGCACTCAGTCCAAAGTTTGGCTATGAGTCTCAGCATTTCCTTTGATGCCCTGCTGGGTAGAGCCTTTCAGAGGCCTTCTAAGATGGCCATTTTTATTATGCAGCTTGGTCCACTAAGTTTCTGGAAATACCTGTTTTTACTCCAGCTTCCAGTGCCAGAGTTACAAGTACAAATCTAGCCATGCCTCGAATTTTTCACTTGAGTAATTAGGACTCACACTTAGGTCTTCATGCTTGCACATTAAGTGTTATTGCCCACAAAGTACCTGCTCACATCCTGCTGCTTAATTTTATTCAGCTTCATGCTGGTGTAAATCTTCTGAAAACATTGCTTTCTTTTGCAAGGAGTTATTGACATAGTACTTGAATATTTATAGAATAAAGTGTGAATTTTGATGGATGTATATATTATGTATATATATATATAATATGTGTGTATATATTATGATAAACTCATGGTATTTAGATTATGTTTTGAAAAACATTTATCACTTCCTTGTGATAAGAACTGACATATTCTCTTCTGTGTTTTGAATTACATATAAACTTTTGTTAGTTATAATCACCTACACGTATTCTTGCTATCTGGCTATGATTTTGCACGTATTAAAAATCTGAGGCCCTCCCTTGTTTCCTCATCTCGCTTTAGTAATCACTATTGTAGTCTCTATGTGCACAAGCCAGCTTTTCAGGTTTCACATGTAAATGAAAATAACAATATTTTGTATATATATAAAATCATTTCAAGAAACGTAATATTTGTGCTGTTAGTTTTTGCCAACTTAATAGAAATTAGAGTCACCTGGGAAGAGATTAAGGAATTACCTCTATCAGATTGGCTTGTGAACATGTCTGTGAGACATTTTTTTTAATTGCTGCTGGATGGAGTGGGGTCCATGACTGGGCAGGTGGGTCTTAATTGTATACAAAAGCAAGCTGAGCACCAGTCAGCAGAAGTCAGTGAGTAAAGAGTGTTTTTTTAATTGTTTTCTGCTTCAAGCTCCTGCCTTGTGTTCCTGTCTCATTTTCTTTCAGGAAGGGTACATTATATCAATAGAAAGCAATGCATCCTTTTGCATGCCTGGCTACCTATTTCTGTCTTCACGTGAAGAAATTGTATCTTTTCTGACTATGGATACTACTCACCTCCTCGACAAACATCCCATGATCCTCTTTCTGGGCATTGGAGCTTGATCTCACAATTAGAGAGGACAATGGGGCCTTAAGAAGAGGAGAGGCCATGGAAACGCATTCATCCTGTTGTGTGGTGGATATGAATCAGTGAGCAGCCTTAATTTTTTCCATCTATAAAAGGGTAATTTTATTTTATCCTAGAGATCATCCATGTGACCTCATGGCTTATTGTTTATATATCTGGTGAATAGTACATGCTCTAAAAAAATCACTTTTTATTCACTCTATTATTTATTGAAAATGCCAAGTTACTAATGCTGAGACAATACCAAGTTTAGCCAACTACAACAATCTGCAGGCCAAAATATCCTGTAGCTAATGTAAGAAACTTGCTGTGATCAAGGGTGGGTTAATCTGCAGCAACCAGACTCTAGGACACAATGGAACTTCCCTGCCTCAGAGAGGTTGGATCACTGTTGAGAGGTGTTGGTGTGTTTTGGTACATCTAAGGACATTTCTCTTACTCTGGTAGGTAAATGCTCTAGCAGGCAGATGCTACCATGATTTCAAGGAAACTGGTGATGTATTGCTAACAGAGCCGTCAGTTGCCAGGATGGGGCACCAAAGTTCATGCCTCACAGGAATTTAAGAGAGAAATCACGTGCCTCCATATCGGGGAAGACACATTTCTAATGTGAGTTCATTTCTCAAGGAAATCGATCAAGCTCAAAACTACATAAACAATATTTTATGATGGCAACTGAATCTCTCAGCAGAGAAAAATCTGCAGGAAGACAGCACTGAAAAGACTGTGCCTCGTACAAGGCAGCGCTCTAGTTTACTGGGAAGTTTCCTAATACAAAGAATGGGACAAAAGTGTGTGTGGGAAGATTGAAAATTAAGAATTTAAAGCATTTTTTGTCTCTAAGTCAGAAATGCAGCTTCATAAATTCTACTGGCGAATAAACCAGATTTTTTTCTTTTCCTATTTTTCTTTTACTGAAAACAAATTTTTATCCTCATATAATACATCCTGCTTATGGTTTCCCCTCTCTCTACTCATCCCTCTTCCTTCTCCCCTCCCCTCCCATCAGGGTCTATTTCCTTTCTGACGCTTAGAAAACAAAAAGACTTCTAAAGGACAATAATAAAATAACTTAAGACAAAATTAAAACTAACAATTAGAATAAGACAATATCAACAAACAAGAAAGATCCCAAGAAAAGACAAAAGAAACAGATATAGATAGAGAGGCACATTTAGAAATCCCAGACCCTAGAACAATCAGGCCTAAGTGGGTGTCTAGGGAGGTAGAGAGAATGTCAGAATCCAAGGGGGAAAGAGGACATGAAGGAAACAAGGTCCTCCAAATCAACAGTATTGATGCACACGTGAACCCACAGAGCCTGAGGCAACATGCACAAAGCCTGCACATGTCTACACAGATGAGATCCTAGAACTGAAAGAAGTGGACACACACACCCATCCCTAACCCAGAAGCTATCTCCAATTGATAACCATTGCAAATGAAAATTTAGTTTTCCCAAGAAAGTCTTACCGTTGAAACAAACTAATCTCAAGGGAAGGCCGAATGGCTAGCAGTAGATGACACAAAAAAATGAAGCTTCTTTGGTGAAGCCTCTTTGGAGGGTCCTTGTCTAATCATTCATGTCAGACCTTCCTTTTTTAATGTTAATTTTATTTAATTTTAAATTGTTTTACTTTCATGTTTGTAGTTTTCTAATGCAATAGGCCAGGGGTCCACAAACTTTTTAAAGTGGGGGCCGGATCATGGTCCCTCAGAGAGCTGGAGGGCCGGACTATATGAACTACTAATTCCTACCCAAACTGCACATATCTTTTATAAATATAATGAAGAACATTTATAAATAAACAGATCACATACCAGTATTTCAATGGGAACTGTGGGCCTGCTTTTGGCTATATATATTGTATATACACACACAGTGTATAAACCCCCATTAGTCCCTGATGTGAATACTTACCCCTTGCAGGCTTTTCTAAGCAGACCAGCTCAGTCCCTGATAGTTCAGTTATATCTCCCTATATAACGCCCAAATTGATATGTTCAGAATCAGCATGTGAACACTGAAAAGGAAATGCAAAATGCATATAAAATTTTCAATGTAAT
>CM053753.1:13596738-13619298 GCA_028658305.1 Pachyuromys duprasi
GAGCAGAGAAATACAACAGATTGTATGCCCTCACTAAAATGAAGCTGCTGGTTTCTTGAATGTATTCATTCTCAGTTCTGTCTGAGTCCCAGCCAAGCCAAGTCTGAAATGCTGGCCAACCTTGGCTGGCTCCTGGGTTACATGAGACACTGTGGGCAGCAGTATCAGTTAATCTTTGTTTGGGAACTCATGGAAGAGAAAGTGGGACTGACTGGCATTTAGGGAATGAATTTTCTCCAGTATAATCATGCTTGTTAATTAAAGCTGCTCAAACTGTCACTATAGGCAGTTCCAGAAAGATTGTGTTTGCCAGGGAGAGCAACACACTGAAGTTGGTTTGACACACGTGCTCAGGCATTAGTTAACCTGCACCATCATCTGAACACTTCACAGTTAAATACATATGGGTCAATAGTCTCCTTGCTTTATCATTAGCAAGACCCAAGTCATTTTGATCCCTTTAGGTCTCTGTAAGAGAAGGCCACAAAAATATTTTGAAGAGCAAGCAAGTGATTGGAGAAGGCATACATATTCTAGAATTGCTATTAGATTTCCGATGAAATCATTCAATGGCTGTCACCTGCTACAGTCTAAAGTATGGGTTGGAATACAGTTCCTTCTAGCTTGAAAATGACTCAGATTCTATTAATTAAATATTATAAACAATGGACTTACACTTTCTGAAACTCAAGATGCTAATAGTTGAGGACATATGATTATATACGTCAGAATCTGAAAGACTAAATGAGGTAATATAAAGTAAATTTCATATATAGCCAATCATTGATACATACTGCTTTTAAAGAATATGAACTATTTTTAGAAAACAAATAACATTTATAGTAGAAGTAGGTAGATACACTTTTACTTATTTGTATGATATAATATTCTGAAACAATCAAAAATCATACTCGAAGAACTATTTAACAGCATGACAATGTTTATATAAGAAAATTGTACAAAAATGTAAGGTATTAAATTATGTGTAAAGCTTATCACGTTAATTTTTAATATTTATTTTTTGTTAATTGAAAATTTAATACATGTTTATGCTTTAATCAAATGATTATCCAATACCAATGGTCAGCCCTTAAAAATACATAATAGTAACTCTAGTCAGACTGAGTAGGCTGTATTTATGTATTTAGTAATATATACATGCTATAATAATATTATACAACATATTATATATTCATAAATATGTATGTAACAACAACTAAACAAAGAGGCTGTGAATTAAAAAAAAGAGCCAGGTGGGGTATACGTGATGGTTTAGGAGGGAAACAAAGGAAGGCGATGGTAATATAATTATTTTATAATATAAAACTAAAAATTAATAACATGAATTCATCTATATCCTCCCCTCCAGCTTCTTTCCTATCCACTTACCATGTTCCCCTACCAACTTCATGTGCTCTCTTTTTTTAAAACTCACTGAGTCCACCTGTTGCTGATTGTATGTCCATGAATGAAGGACTATATACTAAGACATGTTCTTATAGCACCATCAGTTTCCAAATCTCTCAAGCTAATGATGGGGTTTCAAGATGCCCTTGCTCATATGTGCTGGGACTTTGGCTGCTTGATTTGGCTCAGGTATTATACATGCAGTCTCTGTGGATGTGAGTTTTTGTGTGTATTATTACAGCTATGCTGTCATGACTGAGCAAATTCTATTTCATTGTAGACATCCATTATTTCTACGTCTTACAATTTTTTCACCGTCTCTTTTGTGATGGTTCATGTACTTTGAAGGGATAGAGGTATAGATGCGAGTACCTTATCATCTTTTATTCTCTGTATGTTGACCAGCTATAAGGTTCTATATTAATCACTATTTACTTTGAAAAGAAGCTCCTCTAATAAGGATTGAGTTTTACTAAACTATATGTATGAAGATAAAAAATTAGTAGCACTTTGAAATTGTGCCCATTCAGTAGGTGACAGTTGCTGAGGGAATAAACTCTCCAATCAACCAAACATACATGTCTCCTGCAAGTTATATAGGGAGCTCCATGGTTGTAGGTTTTTTATATGTCTATGTATATTGAAATGGGCTTTTGATGTTGTTGCTACTTTCAAGGCATTTTGATGTCTTGTAAATGATTTACTGTTTATCTTATAAGTAACCCTGATAAATTCATAGGTTAATTTTTATACTTGGCTGGTATAATTTCCTTGATGTATTGTCTATTCCCTGTCTGAGATGAACAGATATTGGTTCATGCCCCTTCCCCCAATTACAAAATGCACTCCAAATAGTCAGGATATAGAAAGTTATTTACCAGCTAATAGACTTTTGAAAAGTTTGTAAATTGAATATATGGCCCAGGGTCAAGTATGGGTTCCTTCTTTTCAAGTTGTTAATCAGTGGTTTTCACCCAAACATTTCAAGTGTACAGAGAATGAGAGACAGAAGAGAGTTCAGCTCTAATTCATTTCCTTCTTCTCAATGCTCAATAATCGCTCTGAAGAAGGATGGTTGTGAAGTCTTTCAGAGGCCCTCTGTTGTAGGCTCCTGTCCTATTGCTTGTTTTCTCCCTCTTCTGATGTCCATCCCATTTGCTATTCTGAATGAAGATTGAACATCTTACCTTGGGTCCTCCTTCTTGCTTGGCTTCCTTAGCTATAGAGATTTTAGTCTGATTATCCTATATTATATGTCTAATATCCACTTATAAGTGAGTATATACCATGTGTCTTTCTGCTTCTGGGATACCTCACTCAGGATGATCTTTTCTAGGTCCCACAATTTGCCTGCAAATTTCATGATTTCCTTGTTTTTAATTGCTGAGTAGTATCCCACTGTGTAAATGTACTAAAATTTCTGTATCCATTCCTCGACTGAGAAACATATGGATTGTTTACAGCTTCTGGCTATTACAAATAAAGCTGCTATGAACATTGTGAAGCAAATGTCCTTGTTATATATTTAAGCATCTTTTGGATATATGCCTAGGAGTGGTATAGCTGGATCTTGAGGTAGCACTATTCCTAATAGTCTGAGAAAGAGCCAGATTGATTTCCAAAGTGGTTGCAAAAGTTTACATTCCCACCAGCAATGGCAGAAGGTTCCTCTTCCTCCATGTCCTCTCCAGCATGTCACTTGAGTTTTTGATGTTGGCCATTCTGATGGTTGTAAGGTGGAATATCAGGGTCATTTTGAATTGTGTTTCCCTGAAGACTAAGGATGTTGAGCATGGCTTTAAGTGTTTTCTGCCATTCGATGTTCCTCTATTGAGAATTCTCTGTTTAGCTCTGTACCACATTTTTTAATTGGATTACTTGATTTGGTGCTGTTTATCAAAACATATGCTGAGACTCATAACCAAACTTTGGGCAGAATGCAAGGAATCTTATGAAAGAAGGGGGAGATAGAAAGAACTGGAGGGGACAGGAGCTCCACAAGGAGAGCAAAAGAACCAAAATATCTGGTAACAGGGGTCCTTTGTGAGGCTGATACGCCATACAAGGACCATGCATGGAGATAACCTAGAACCCCTGCAAAGATGTAGCCCATGGCAGCTCAGTGTCCAAGTGGGATCCCTAGTAATGGGAACAGGGAATGTCTCTGACATGAACTCACGGGTTGGCTCTTTGATCACCTCCCCCTGATGGGAAGCAGCCTTAGGATTCCACAGAGGAAGACAATAAGCCAGTCCTGATGAGACCTGACAGACTAGGGTCAGATGGAAGGGGCGGAGGACTTCCCCTATCAGTGGACTCAGGGAGGGGCATAGGAGAAGAAGAGGGAGAGAGGGTGGGATTGGAAAAGGTGGGGGAGGAGGCTACAGCTGGAGCACAAAGTGAATAAACTGTAATTAATAAAAATTAAATTAAATTAAAAGGAAGGGTAGTAGTGGAAAGAGTGTAATAGGCAGTGGCAGAGGATGACTATGATGGAATAGTGTTTTCCAGAAACAAAAAAATCAGCTGTGCATGTAAATTCATAGCAGTTAGAACAGCATGAATAAAACTGTTACATACTAAAGCCAAATACAACCACATCATGAATGGAAGACATAGTCACAGATTGTTGTTGGAGTTAGAAAATTTTAGAGGAGTTAGAGAATGAAAAGACTAAAATATATTGTAAGAAGTTCTTAAAAAATGAATAAAAAAGTGACTTTCCTCTTTTTAAAACCTAGTATACTACTGCTTGTCTCAAAAAGGTAGATGAGTATGCTAAATAGAGGTAGAGGCCTGAATTGTGGAGTTAGAAGATTATATGGTTAAATCACATCTCTTCCCTCATTAATAATTAATAAATTTATGAAAACTACTAAACCCACTCTTTTCTTATATGCAGCAATGAGACTGTAATAACTGTTTAGCATGTTTATTGTGAAATTCCTTGCAAGTAGTGATGAAATATTAAATGTCCACCTCTATCAGTGATGACAATGAAGCTTCCTTAGAAAACTGCCATTTCAAGCTGGATAGATAACACCAGACAATTATTTCATTTTTCAATTTCCAAATGGGTAGGTGATAGAGAAAAGGCTTTACAAATCATAGTGCCCTTTTGGAATTCATCATAGCTAATAAATAGCCAAGATACTTCAAAATATTTTCATATCAGGGATATGTTATATAGCTGTTTTATAGGTTTATTCAACTATGCACAGAGCTTGGGCAGATGAATTCCCTGGATTCCATTGACAAATGTATGATGTTAATGTCATGTAGTTTGGACGTATATAGAGCTTGGGGTTGGAAGATCACTCCCTAT
Source organism: Pachyuromys duprasi (assembly GCA_028658305.1). Classification (NCBI taxonomy): domain Eukaryota; kingdom Metazoa; phylum Chordata; class Mammalia; order Rodentia; family Muridae; genus Pachyuromys; species Pachyuromys duprasi. The sequence goes on from CM053753.1 coordinate 13,601,471, forward strand.
CTGGTTTTCTGCCAGCAAGTCCCCTATACCTTGAAGCCAACGGCTCTGATGTATAGCTGGTATAGGATTTCTGTTTACTTTTCCTAGAAGTGAAGAACACAAGAGATAACATTTCTCATGCACCAAAATGTTAAATAATTATTTTGTATACATTTTTTTCAAGAGACCCTTTTCATCGTAGTTAAAGCCAATGTTTTCCCTTTGTAAATTTGCAAGCAAAGATCATTCTTTGGACTGTATCTTGTTTTTTAAAGTCAGTGGTATGAAATGAGTGTTTTATAAAAAGACTTTTCCTCCAGCTATGACAATAGTCCATATTTTCATTTTGGATTCACTAAGACCATAGCTTTAGGTTAAGAATGATCAACCTCTACTTTATTGCTCAGGGATTCTTTTTTATCCAGAAGCAAGACTATTTTGCTTATAAAATGGCACATAAGATAAATATTCCTGTGCTTTGGAAATGGAGGTGGGCAAAGATTATAGTTTACAGAGAGGACATGCACACTACCTTATCCTCAACCAAGTGTTAGGAAAGCTTAAAGTTATTACTTAACTGACAAGATTTGATGGTAAAACACTTCCAAATGAGAAGCTCAGTTAAAACTGGTGATAAGAATGGTCCCCATGGTGCTCCTACTGACACTCCAATCTCTTAATGTGGGCATGCCATTCAGGGTTGAAGAACGGTATCAATTTTTCCAAAAGGAAATATATCTTTAAATTAACCACACAGGTGGATATAAGCACTGAGATGGCATTACCCATTCATTAAGTCTTAAATCATATGAGGTTATTCATCAAAATTCGGTTGTACCACTTTAATAGTGCCTATTTCATACTCTTTGGGTTGATGCGCTATTTAGCTTTCAAATTCTCTTGCAGAAAATGGGAAAATGAAAGCAGATTCACATACAATAATATTTTATTGCAAGGTTCTGATTTGTTCTGTCTTGCTGATAAACACCTCTGAAGTGGGAACTAGCAGTGACAGCACCATCCTTATCATCACTAATCATTGTTACTACTATTATTTGTTGTTATTTTTGATCAGGTCTAATGTTATTTAACTCTAAATCAACACCTAACGAGGTGTTCTTCATGATAACCAAAGAAGTTCATGGAAATGCCCTGAATCAGAAGTAGATAAGATTAAACTATCTCTTGTAAGCTTAGATTTTTTTTTTCAAATAGCTACTTTAAGGTTCTTAAACACCTATACCTTCCCCTCCCAACCTTAGGTAGGAGATTAGTAGGGAAAGTGGCTGTAGACCGCTTTTAGCTACTTCCTGCTCAATTGGGTCTTTGGGTTCTCAGTCAGCAGGACACCAGCAGTCCAGTGAAACGGCAAAGCAGCAAACCACAGTAGCAGCAGCAAACAGCAAGCAACAGCAGCAGCAGTGGTACCACTCAGAAGAAGAGGCAAGAGTCTGCCCAAATGGCAAAAGTCCATAGAATCTGCAAATCTTGTTCAAAGCAGTCTGAGAAGTTCTCTGGAGCATTTCTCTGCGAAAACCAGCAAAGTGATCAGAACCATTGCAATGAGTAGAGATGTGCAAAGCATTGCCTCACTGTTTGTGTGCTTCTATTTATCCTTTCTCAGAGTCAACATGAGTATGGTTTCCAGTTCGTAAAGAACATGCCCCTCATATGAGGTGGTTTCGAGCTAACAAATATCACTCTTTGTTTCAGGGGGAAGCTGTTTTCTGTGGGGAAAATATTACCACATCCCACAATTGGAACCAAAACCAAAAAAATGTATTCACATGACACAACTGAGTTTCCAAAGAAACTAGAAACTTCCACTTCTTTTTTATGGTCTAGTTTTTAGTAATCATTTTTGCCACAAGATCTATGGACATAATAATAAGTAACTTGGTCTAAGTTTGATACTAGATAAAGTTAGCCAAGTGATAGCAGTAGGTTTTCCTCTAGGTCCTATAATCTGTCTAGCTTGACTTGCTATCAGTTCCAGATATGGGTTTCATTGTGTAGAACCAGCTATAAAGCCAATCAGAAAATGGTTGGTGACTCTAACGATGTTCATACCACATGTTGGCCATGTCTTGACAGTGCAACCATAGTTGTAGTTCACAGGTTCACATATGAGTGAGAGTGATTATTACTTCTCTCCCTGACTGCTATGGAAGGTAACTAGTAGGAAGTAAATTTCAGATACCTAAAGACAGGGTACTCTGGAATGGATACAAAGAGAGCTGAATGTTTTATCCCACATTAGTAATAAAATATAAGCAGACTACATGAATCCCAGTTTCCTCTTTCTATTGGCAAATGATTGCTAGCTTTGTTAAAATCATAGACCTTGCAATACTATTGAAATTACTTTTTGTCTTCCTCTACCTATTCTTTCCAGTACTCATTTTTTTCATCAGTTGAGTGGAGATAATGATACTGCTATTGAGGGAAACATGCAGAAATATTCATCAACTTGTTTGATACAATTTCATAGTCAACATTAAGTAAAACCTAGCCTTCTATTTTATTAAATTGGGTGTGGTGAAGTAACCTTAAGCTTTTGCGATGGTTTTCTGAGTCTATATTTTAGTATCTATTTTAGTACTTTGTGTGTATCTTTTAGATAGGATTTAACTTGCAGTCAGATAAGTTAAAACATAATATCTTGAAAATTTAACACTGGAGCCTCTTTCTGTCACAAAAGAAGTTTCTCTGATGCAAGGTGAGAATTATGCTTATCTCTGATTATAGGCGGTCAGACATGTGAGGGGCAAGAGAGAGGAGAGAAACGGGCAAAATTATACAGTTACGCTTTAATTTTTAAAACCACTAAAAAATAAACTGAAGCCCCGAAGAACATATAAACATAATGTATTACAATATAATATATGTTATAATATATAATATATAAATAATAAATAAATAATGTATACTATATGAATATATAATATATACTATATTATATATATAATGAGAAACAGGAGGTGTAACAGCTTATTGCCAATATTTTAGCTATTGTTAGTGTGAGAAAAATGGGATGTATAGTGTTTGACATTATGGCAACCAGATACATTGGAGAGTAGCTTGAGTTGGGGCTTTAAGCCTGTCACATACTTATATTCTCTTCTATTGTGTGTGGGTTTTTTTTTTCTTCACCTTTCACTCTGGGATTGTCATTAGGGCTCTGTGGGCTCCTGCTTCCTCATATGAAAAAATACTTACTTTATATGAATGGTGTGATGAATAGGGGAGACCAATGCCAATCACGTAATTCAGTGCTAGGTTACTTGAAGATGCACAGAAATGTGCTTGTACTAAGAAATATTATTAGGACATCAGATAGAAGAAATTACCTGAAATAAATAACTATGGGGTAAGCAGAAAGAAGAAAGAGTGTGGGAAAGCAACAAAACAAATTTCAGAACATAACTTGTAACTCTGGGATTTTTCTGATTAGTTTTTAATTTGAGTAAACTGCTTTTTTTCAGTAACTGTTATTTTAACTGTTATTTTCACAATATTTTGTTTTGTTTACATTTCCCTTTTATTCAAGAAAGTCTGACATTTGTTTTTAATCTGAAATATATAGTATTTAAGTTCTTTGATTTCTTTTAAAAAATATTCTTCTTCATATATTACATTCTGCCTGAAGTTTCCTGTCTCTCTACTCCTTCTAGCTCCCCACCAACCCTTTTTGCCCCCAAAAAAGTAAGTTTGTGATACTTCTTTCCAAGAAAAAGAATCTTTCGATTTCCTGTGATCATGATGTTTATTCAAATTACCAAGGGCTCTCAGAGTGGTAAGAGACAAACAAGGTCATATGTGGAATTTTGCCAAGCACAGGGTTCTGCAAGACTGACACTTATATCTCATTCAAATCTTAAGCAGAAAAAACTAGTGGCCAACAAGGTCTCAATCCCTCAGCAAAAAAATCCTGGGGTCAGAGCCGGAGATTTCTTTCCCAGATGCCATACAAAACATATCTACAAAATTTGAATGTGCTTGAAACCACAGCAGCAATACAACACAGATCCATAAATGGCTGTTTCTCACAGAGACCTGTAAGTTAAGGTACTAAGCACAGGATGGTGCATGGTGGCACACATGATTAATTCCAGCACAGACAATGTCTGAGTTTGAATGTGCTTGAAACCACAGCAGCAATACAACACAGATCCATAAATGGTTGTTTCTCACAGAGACCTGTAAGTTAAGGTACTAAGCACAGGATGGTGCATGGTGGCACACATGATTAATTCTAGCACAGACAATGTCTGAGTTTGAGGGCAGCCTGGTCTACAGAGTGAGTTCTAGTATAGCAAGCACAACACAGAAAAACCTTATCTCAAAAAAAGCAAAACAAACAAAAACAAAAACAAACAAACAAAAACAATCAATCAACCAATTAACCAACCAACCAACCAACCAATCACGTTATTACATTTATTTACTGGTGGGATGATGTTGCAAGTCTTTAATTCTAGCACTTAGGAGGCAGAGACAGGTGGATCTTTTATAATCTCAAGACCAGCCTATTCTACATAGTGAGACACTATCTCAAAAGAAGAAGAGGAGGAGGAGAAAGACAAAGAAAGAAAAAAATTAAGAAAGAAACCAAGTACACGTAGCCACAGAAACCAGAGATGAGGTATCCAGACTTCCTGAGACATTTCTATGGAACATGTTTCCTTCATTGTCCTCTGTGTGAGGTCCTATGAGCTACTTAGTACTCAAGTTTTACTCATCTTCTTCCCAACAGCTTAGGTTGACTCATCCCCCCCGCCCCCAACATACTCTGTTTTAGCCAGATTTTGGGTTAAAACAAAAAATAAAAAATGGTACAGCTATTTCCCTAATTCTGTACTCCCTACATAAAAAGCGTCCCCATTATGTATAGAATGACACATTTGTTACAGTTGGGGAACTTATACTGACACATCAATGTCAGATATTGTTTTGGTAGCAGAAGTTCCTCATGAGATATTTGGCTTGATTCATGCAAAACAGACATGTAAGCTAGGGGAATTTCTCAGTCTGTGAACTGTGCTCTCCATGTCTTGAGAATGGATGTAAGTATTATTTATACAGAGCATCATGAACCTAGTTCATGAACCTAATCATGAACCTAGTATATAAACTGTATATACTCCATTGTTCTAGCTATTATTTCAAAAACAAAACCAATCATAGAATGTATATTTTCTAAGAAGAAAACAGTGATGGCTCTTAGTTGGTTTGGTGTGGTTGGTTGCTGTGGGTCACATGTGAGCCTGGGTGTGAAAACCAGGAAATTTCAGGTCTCTGACAGTATAAGGACCTATGTGACAAGAAAAGCACATTTGGTCTGAGTCCCAGGAGAAATAGTGTTGAAATCATAGGACTGGTGAAGGATTAGAAGAACAAAGACCCATGTTTCACACCTCCTTGAAGCTTACTTTTAGGTAACAGGAGTAAATATAGGATACCCGACTAACCATTATATATAGGTGTGTCTCTGGACATAGTATGTTAACCTCTGATTGTCACAGTGAAGGGCATCATCCCATTCCCTTAGGACCTAACAGACAAGAAGGCAGGGGAACTCACCATATAACTGACTGAGTAGAGACATTTTGCTCTTCTGTTCTGGACTGAGGTTGGTTAGTTTGCTTTTTAATTTAATTTTTGTTGCATATGGGTATGATGTGTGAACAAATATGTATATTCATGTTCACATGTATATGGGTGCATGTATGTGTGTACAAGTGTGTGCAATATGTATACAGATTTATGTGAGTTGATATTAGATGTCTTAATTGTTCTTTACTTTATTTACTGAGCCATGATCTGTCACTGAACCTGCTGCTAACAAATTTTGGCTAATCTTCCTAGCCAGACTGCCTTCAGGATCCCTGTCTTTGCCATACCTGTCTTGCTTCCACATGGATTCTAGAGGCACTCCATTCCTTACACTTGTAGGCCGAGTCTTTTGATCCCCCTCTCTATTGCATCAGGCCCCGGACTGAGAGTTAAATATCACAGCTCCTGTCTCTTGAGCCTACAGACTCAGCCTGGTATAGGAGCACCAGCTTCTCTGAGCTTCCATCTTGCCACACTACCTAATTCCTTATTTCACATTCATACAGTATCTGTTTTTCCAAAGAACCTTGAGTAATATTGCTATTACACAGGTCAGACATGAACACTATGTGTCCAGTATGGTCATAGGCTACACGGGGATGGAGGTTCCCAGGGAACAAATATGACCTCTGCTCTCATGCTGCAGCCACAAATTATAATAGAAGCAACAGGCCTCACTGAAGCAAAATCAGGATTGAGTTCAAACACATGAACACACATGGGCACAAAGGGAACTCCCGATGCTGAATTGGGGGAAACTGCTGAGAGTATTTGTCATATATTTTCAAAGCACAAAATATGTGCCAGTAGAGAGGGGGAAATGTGTTCATGACAGATTTTTTAATCTAGATAAAGTATTTCAGCAAAATAATAGCACCTTGCATATCATACTGGAGACTGTATAAAATGTGTTAGTTACATATTATGTCTTCAAAAATCAGCTTATTTTTAAAAGAATAGTCAATGATATTGATAGTACTGAGTTTAGAGCTCCCGAATCCAAACACTGACTTCAGCTAGTGTATCTCCTCAACATTCTGGAGACGTAAAGAATGGAAATAGAAAGATGTTAGCTTTGTGCTAGCCAGCATTGTCCAAGGAATCAATAGGGAATAAAATTGTCCTTCAGCACTCATGAGAGGTTGGTTTCAGGCTTCTCCATAGATAACAAACACCCATACATAAAATACTGATGCCCCATATGTAAAGTGACAGAGTAAAACCCATTCATTCTTCTCATATATTTAAAAATAATCTGTTATTAATAACATCTATTATAATATAAATGTATATCAATGGTGTCTAAATATATGTTATACTGTATTGTTTCTTTGCAAGAAAGAAAGTCTACATGGTTGAGTACTGTTGAAACCCCACAGATGTAACCAAATTTTGTCTCTGTTGCTCGTTGTATCCAGTGATATGGAACTCACAGATGTGGAAAAAATGACTATCGAAGAGTATTTGATTGGGCTGGCTAGATAGCTCAGCTGTTAAAAACATTTGCTGCTCTAGCCTTAAACTCAGTTTATTGCATCCACATAGGGGTGGAAATAGGAATCACCAACGCTGTAACTTCAGCCCCAGAGAATCCTATTTATGCTTCTGGCTTCCACAGATACTGCACATTTGTGGCTCACATATAGAGAAGCACACACCCATGTACACATAAATTAAATAAAAATAAACAAAACTTAAAAGTTAAAATTAAAATGAAAATCTGAGTATCTAGATGATTTTACCTATATATTTCCAATCTGTCTGACCAGTTTGGAGAGGGGGGTTGTAGGAATTGACTCACATGTTCATGAAATCAACAAGCTCCGTGATTTGCTCCCTGTTCTGTGAAAGCTGAGGTTATGTCCCAAGAATGTAAGATCTAGTCCAAGAGAAATATAAATGACATATGTGGTTTAAACAAGAAAGCAGGAAGGAAGCAAGTGTGGTCTACTTCACACTTTCTCCTGTATTCAGGCCCCTGTGAATCACAGGATACCCACTGTAATGCTTAACCTTGATTGTTAGCTTAATTGGGTCTGGAATCTACTAAAAGAACTGTCTTTGAGAAGTGATCCTGGAAGGATTAGCTGAGTGTGGAGATAGTGACATTCTCTCAAAAGAGATATCCCATTCCAAATACAACTTGATTTTTGCCCTGTCCACCTCTATCTGTTGTTGATGAGTACACCTACCTTCTGGTTCCCCTGTTTTGGCCCTCTTCTACTGACATCCAAACCTATCATCTTCTTTGGGATTCCAATATGGACTGAAAAACAGTGGCTCTCCTGGAATCCTCCAAACCTTTGTCTCAGATTGAGAGTGCTAAGGCATCCATCCTGGTGGACAGAACAGCTACTAGGTTTCAGTTTTTTTCAGTATCCTGACAACCATTGTTTGAATGCTCAGCGGGTGCTTGGCAAGCCCATTTACTTGAACTCTCTTTAACATATATTAATTCCTGTTGCTTCTTTCCTTTAGAAAATCTTCACTAATTTACCCACCTACACAGGAGAGGGCAGTCTGCTTTATCCAGTTTCTTGATACAAATTCTAATCTCATTGGACATACCCAGCGAGAATGTTTCATCTGGGCATCCTGTGGTCAGCTGAGAAGCTGCATATAATCAGCTTCCCAGGCTGTACCTGCAGCTTCCCAAGGTGAGGCAGAGGCATTCTCTGCCACCATCTGAGGGCAGACTATTCTGAAAGATAAAATGCCAAGGCCTACTATGCTCTCTTTGTGTGGTACTTACATCCATATCACTGCTGAGGGGGGGTGGGAAGCAGGTACACTTTGTACTTAGATTGTCTCTTTGGGGAAAGCATTTGATGGAGCTACTAATAACCTCAATCTGGTGGCTTTATCTGCCTCTATCCCAAGCCACCCCTCAAGAACTGCAACTGTTCAGTTCTGCAGATACAATTGTGAGCTGAAAACAAATAAATGAAATTTGGTGCTTTGTGTTATTACAGCTTCAAGGTGAGGAATCAGCAGAAAGTCTGAAATAACAATTTCATTCTTTCTGAGCTCAGATGATTTTAAGCTCAATTTCCCAATATATAAAATAGAGATGATAAATTAAATCTCATTTGAAACCTCATAACATATTATTTATGTCCCACTATGAGAACAAAAAAGATTTCTGAGTAATATCATTTGTAATATCCAGACAGCCTTGAAGATGGAGGCTGTACTTGAGCACTGAAACCTGATTAGAGTTTGGCTAAGATTAAGCATGAAGAGAAATGTTTGAACGGAATACAAACAGCAGTTGGCAAATTGGTGCAATGAGCAAATAATGTCCTAGGTTTTAATACTATCTGTACCTTTTTCTTATTAGAAAAAAAAATGACAACATTTGCTTCTAGCAGGATGGCAAAATAGATACCCTAAAATATTTTTAATGAAGGCAGTTTAAAATTTTGAATTAAAATTTAAATATTGGATATTCTGAAAAATCAAGCTATTCAAAGGATAAAAGCTATAACAAAATAGTAACTTAGAGCAGTATGAAGCTATTTTATTTTATTTTTTTATGGGTAGGATTGTTTGGGGAGTATTACATATATGAGCACATGTATATACCTGATGCCTGAGGACATCAGAACAGGGTATCAGATTCCCTAGAATTAAAGTTTCAGATGGCTGCGAGCCATTATGGGGGTGCTAGAAACTGAGCTGTGTCCTTTGCAAAGCAGCAAGTGATCTGAACCACTGAACCAATTCTCCAGTACCAGCAAACAACATAGACTTGTGAGTTATTCTCAGAACATCAGTGACTTTCTGATGACATTTTTTTTGTGACCTTAAAGTCAATGATGTAGAGGTATAGAGTTTTTTTATGAAAAAAAAGGCAAACATAAAGCAGAAATTTCTAGTAATGCCATTCACTTGTGTTGTCTATCTGAATATGAAGAAGTCAGCATTCCCTATAGCCTTAAAAACTTCAGGAATATGCAGCCTTAGATACAAATACTCTCATACTTTATATCTGGTCTTTGCATCTGAGAAAACGGGAAAATAATTTTGCTTGGGGTTTGGTAAGGCATAAGGCATAATGTGAAATTTTTAAAAAACACATTTAGTCTCTCAGAGAAAGGATTTAGGTTAAAATGGTTCTGAGTGAGATTTGTTCTCAGGAGCTTTGAAGAAGCAAATACAAGCGTCCTAGGGGTCTCTCACTTTTGTTAGATACCAGAGAGACTCCCCAAATATTTTAAGAAATATGAGCTCATTATTAATAGTAAAGAACAAAACATGGTGGAATTATATCAAAAAGATTAAGAATAGGTATATTTATGTGCAATTATTTTTGCCATATTTGAAAGACTTGAAGAGAAACTAAAGCTAATAAGTCAAAGGCAAAAGTTAATTAAATTTAGAAACTAATACCCATAATTAAAAAGAACAGATTTTTTATTTTTAAAGATTTATTTATTTACTTACTTATTTACTTATTTAATATGATTGTGTATTACTAAGTGTGTGGAGGAGCCCACAGAGGTCAGTCAAAAGAGAACAACTGATTCTCTGGATTTATAGGCAATTCTGAGGAACTCTGTGGGTGCTAGGGACTAATCTTGGGTTCTCTCCAAGAGAAACAAATGCTCTTGACCACTGAGCTAACTTCCCAACCTGAAACAGATATTGAAATACTCAAAATAATAGCACAAAACTGCAGATTAGTAGAACCGATGATCACTGTGTGATTTTTTTTGTTTGTTTGTTTGTTTTTGTTTGTTTGTTTGTTTTGTAAAGAGACATCCTGACCAGGCCAACTATTATAAAGGAAAACATTAATTGGGGCTGACTTACAGGTTTAGAGGTTTAGCCCATTATCCTCATGGCAGGAAGAATGATGGCATGTGGGCAGACATGGTGTTGGAGAGGTAGCTGAAAGTTCTACATCAGTATCTGCAGATAGCAGGAAGAGAATGTCACACTATGCCTGGTTTAAGCCTCTGAGACCTCAAATCCCACACCAGTGACAAACTTTCTCCAACAATATCAAGCCTACTCTAACAAAGCCACACTTCTTAATAGTACCACTTCCTGTGATCCTATGGGGTCATTGTCTTTCATATCACCACACATTCTGAAAGTGGGGAAACATGAAATTAGAGAACAACACAGAGAAATATAGCGTTGAATAAGACATTTTATGTCAAAATTTAAAAAGTAACTTATATCTACACTCTTAAATAAATTTCAAATCACAAAAATTATTACCATTGAAATTATATGGTTCTTGAAATCCCTTGTTTGAGCAAGCAATTTATTAACTTGATTTTTTTATCAACCCCTAATGTATTAATTATTTTGTTATGTAATATTGGACAAAACAAAGGCAAGTACATGAAACATTGTGAGGAAAATCAATATACGATAATAGTTTACATGGAAAAGAAAATTAAATGAATAGAGTTTTCCTCCCTCACTTTAGTTGATGATAGCCATTGGTAGATAGCAGTAGAACAGGAAATATACAGAACCTTACTTGATCTGATATTGTGAGAGTTCCCAGAAGACAAGAGAAGTAAGAAATTAAGATGAAAATAGAAAGCTGTCTGTACTGCGTAGTTTCAGTTGTTGGCTTCTCACAATCTAGAATCATCTCGGAAAAAGAGAACCACCGTGAGGAATTGCCTCCATCAGAACGGCCTCTATTGTGTGTGTAGGTATTTTATTGAATGCCAATTGGTGTAGAAGGGCCTATGCCACTGTGTGTGGTGCCACCTTTGGGCAATTGCTCCGGGGTTCTATAGACAACACAGCTGAGCATGAGCCAGTGGGAGCAAGGCAGTAAGCAGCATTCTCACATGGTTTCTGCTTTCAGTTCCTGCCCCGATAGACTGTTGCCTTAATCTATAAGATTAGGTAAAACTTTTTCCTTGAGGCGTTTTTTGTTTGTTTGTTTGTTTTGGTTTGGTTTTTTGTTTTTATGTTTTTGTTCTCTTGGTTTTTTTGGTAATGGTGTTAATCACAGTAAAAAAAAATTAGAGCAATATCAAGGAAACATGTTCAAACAAATTGAAGGGGAAGGAAACGCTTCCTGCATTAAAACAAAAAAATTATCAGAGACAGAAAGGAACACTAGAATTATTCAGGCCTAGGTGACCCAGATGCCATGTGGGGTTGTCTTGGCTTGGTTACTATGTCCTCAGTGCTTTTGATGAGTCACAGGGATGAGCTGTATCCAACAATGAAAGCGGCACCAGATTCTAGAATTAGATCAAGCATAACACACACAGAGAAAATATTAAATAAAAAGGAACAATGAACCTTAGGAGAGAATCAGATTCAAAGATTGCTTTAATGTACTTTCAGATGTATCTGATTGTCTACAAAAAAATTGCCTACATAAATTTTATAGCACTCTGTCCAGATAAACAGATCTGTGCTTTGCAAAGCACAGAAGGAGCTTCCTTTTGCCACAGATGAGAACAAATACAGGGATGCACAGCCAGACATTATGTAGAGTGTGAGAACTTGGAACTCTTGATCTTTTTATAATTAATTCATTCATTCTTTTACTTTACATCCATCCAGATTATAGACCCTCTCTCCTTTCCTCCTTGTCGCACAGTCCCTCCTGCTTCCTCTACCCCCCTTTTCCTGAACCTCAGAGAAGGGGAGCTACTGCCCTACCAACCCTCAACCATCAAGTCTCATCCTGACTGGTCTGTTCTCTTTCCTTGTTGCCTGGCATAGGAACTCCATCGGTGTAAGTGATCAGAAAGCAGGCAACACAGTCCATGTCAGAGACAGCCTGGCTCCCCTTACTAGGGCACCCAAAAGAAGCCTGAGCTGCCCATCTGCTACATCTGTTTAAGGGGCCTAGGTCCAGTCTATGCATGGTCCTTGGTCGGTGCTTCAGTCTCAACGAAGCCTTTCTGGGCCCTGGTGAGTTGGCTCATTTGGTCTTTTTGTGGATATCCTGTCACCTCCAAGTCCTTCTATGTTTCTCCTTATTTTCCAAAAGACTCTCTATGCTTTGCCCAGTGTTTGACTTTGAGTCTCAGCATCTGTTTTGAGGGTCTGCTTGGTGGAACCTCTCAGACCATAGCTATGCTAGGCTTCTGTACGCAAACACAGCACAATATCATTAATAGTGTAGTGGCTGGCTCTTTTCTGCAGGTTGCATCTAAGTGTTGGGGCAGGCATTGTTTGACCATTCCCTCAATCTCTGCTACATCTTTATCCTTGCATATCTTCTAGGCAGGGTAAATTTTGGGTAGAAGCTCTTGTGAGATTCCATCTTACACCCATCAGATTGGCTAAGGTAAAAATCTCAAGTGACCATTCTTCAGTTTCTTTTATTTCTTTCAGTGATTTAATCATTTCCTCTCTGAAAGCCACAAACCATTTGGCTATATCTTCCTGTATTTCCTTATGGATGGCCATAATCTGTTTGACTTTATCTTCCTCTAATTCTTTACACATTTTATTTGTTTCCTCTATTAATCTCTTCATAAGCATAGCTATAAGGTCATCTTCTTGAATTTCTCTTATGTTAGAGTGTCCAGGGCTACTTGCTCCAGGATAACTGAGTTCTGGTGATGCCATATTGCTTTGCCTTTTGTTGGTTGTGGATTTATGCTGGCCTCTACCCATCTGTCTGTCTCAGGTGTTGTCTGTTAATTTCTGGTAAAGGAAAAAAAGGAAAAACAGGAAAATACAGCCAGACAGGTGAAGGAAATCAACAAAATGGTTCAAGATCTGAAGATAGAGTTGGAAAACTTAAAGACAGCAAAGAGGAAATCATGAAGAGGGGGTACTTAGGAAAGAAAACAGGAACTACAGAGACAAGCAAAACAAACAGACTACAAGAGATGGAAGAAAGAATCTCAGATGTAGAAGATACAATGGAAGAAATCAGTGTATCAGTCAAAGAAAATAATCTAAAAATTTCCTGACACAAACCATCCAAGAAATCCAAGACAACATGAAAAGACAAAATCTAAGAATAACAGGAATAGAGGAAAAAGAAGATTCCCATCTCCAAGGCCCATAAAATATTTTCAACAAAATCATAGAAGAAAATTTCCCCAACTTAAAGGAGAGACATATAAGCATACAAGAGGCTCACAGAACACCTAATAAATTAGACCAGAAAAGAAAATCCTCCTGCCACATAATAATCAAAACAATAAGTATACAAAACAACAACAAAATAATAAAAGCTGCAAGGGAAAAAGGCCAAGTAACATATAATGGCAAATCCATCAGAATCACACCTGGCTTCTCAACAGAAACTATGAAAGCCAGAAGGGCCTGAATGGATATCATGCATATCCTAAGAGAACACAGATGCCAGCTCAGGCTACTATACCCAGCAAAACTCTCAGTTCTCATAGACAGAGAATTTCAACAATACCTACACACAAATCCAACATTACAGAAGATACTAAATGGAAAAATACAACCCCAAAAAACTAACTACTTTCAAGAAATCACAGGAAATAAATAACCTCACTACAGCAAAACAAAAAGTAGCCAATCACACAAACACACTACCATAGCCAACATCAATATCAAAGGATCTAACAGCCACTGGTCATTAATCTCTCTCAACATTAACGGAGTCAATTCTCCAATAAAAAGACACCGAATGGATGTGTAAACAAGACCCAACAATCTGCTGTATACAAGAAAAGCACGTAAGTCACAAAGATAGACATTGCCTGAGAGTAAGGGCTGGAAGATGGTTTTCCAAGCAAATGGACCCAAGAAGCAAGCAGGAGTAGCCATTCTAATATTTAATAAATATGATTTCAACCAAAATTAATCAAAAGATATGGGGAAGGACACTTCATACTCATCAAGGGAAAATTCCACCAGGAAGACATCACAATCCTGAACATCTGTGCCCCAAATACAAGGGCACCCACATTTGTAAAAGAAACATTGATAAAACTTAAACCACTCATAGATCCCCACACATTACTAGTGGGAGACTTCAACACCCCAATCTCAACAAAGGACAGGTCCAAAACACAGAAATTAAACAAAGAAACAATGTCTCTAACAGAGGTTATGAATCAAATGGACCTAATAGACATCTACAGAACCTAAAAAGAATTTGGCATTGTTCATTCTGTTTCTATTTTTGTAGAATGGTTTGAGGGGTATTAAAATCCAGTAGAATTCTGGACTAAAACCATCTGGGCCTGGGATTTTTTTTTTTTTGCTTTCTTCTCTTTATTTTTTAACATTTTTATTTTATATTAATCACAGGTTATATACTTTGTATCCCATCTGTACCCCCCTCCCCCATTCCCTCCCTATCCCACCCTTCCTTCCTTCATCTCCTCCCTGCCCCTTTCCAGGTCCACTGATAGGGGAGGACCTCCTCCCCTTCTGTCTAACTCTAGCTTATCAGGTCTCTTCAGGAATGGCTGCAATGTCCTCTTTTGTGGCCTAGCAAGGCTGCTCCTCCCTCGAGGGTGGGGAGGTCGAAGAGCCAGCCATTGAGTTCATATCCAAAATAGTCCCTGTTCCCCTTACTGGTGTACCCACTTGGGTATTGAGCTACCATTTGCTACATACAAGCAGGGGTTCTAGGTTATAACCATACTTGGTCCTTGGTTGGAGAGACAGTCTCATAAAAGACCCCTGTGCCCTGGGATTTTTTTTGATTGGGAAGCTTTTTAGGCAACTGCTTCTATTTCTTTGGAAGTTATATGGTTATTTAAGTTGTTTATCTGATCTTGATTTAACTTTGGTAACTTTGGTATCTATCAACAAAATTGTTCATTTCTTTTATATTTTCCAATTTTGTGGAGTAAAAGTTTTTGAAGTATGGTCTAATGATTATTTCCTCCATGTTTGTTGTTATGTTCCTCTTCTTATTTCTGATTTTGTTAATTTGGATATTCTTTCTCCTCAATTAGTGTGAATAAGAGTTTTTCTATCTTTTGATTTTCTCAAAGATCCAACTCTTTGTTTTCTTGATTCTTTGTATTGTTCTATTTCTTTCTATTTTGATGTTTGCAACCCTGAATTTGATTATTTCCTGTTATCTACACTTGGGTATCTCTTGGGTATGTTTGATTTCAGGTGTGCTATTAAGTTGCTAGTATGAGGTCTCTTGAGTTTTTATTAAGGCACTTAGTGCTATGAACCTTCCCCTGAGCATTTTCATTGTTTCCCATAAATTTGGGTATGTTGTGCATTCATTTTCACTGAATTCTAGGAAGTCTTCAATTTCTTTATTTCTATCATGACTCAGAAGACATTCAGATGAGTTTGTAGGCTTTCTGTTGTTTCTGCTGTTGTTGAAATCTGGATTTAATCTATGGTGGTTTAATAGAGTATAGGGGATTTTGTTTTCATTTATCTTGTTTCTTCTGAGACTTTGTGACTGAGGATGTGTTCAATTTTGGAGAATGTTTCATGAGGTGCTAAGAATAAGGTATATAGACTTTTGTGTTTGGGTGAAATGTTCTGTAGATATTTGTTAGGACCATTTGATTCATAACATCTGTTAGCTCAATTATTTTTGTGTTTACATTTTGTGTTAGTGGTCTCTCCATTGATGAGACTGGGTACTGAAGTCTTCCACTATTAATGTGTGGGGTTCGGTGTGTTATTTATGCTTTAGCAGTGTTTCTTTAACAAATGTAGTTGCTGTTGATTTGGGGCATAGATATTCAGAATTGAGATGTCATCTTGATAGATTTTCCTTTTGATAGATGAAGTGTTCTTGCCCATCTCTGTTGATTAATTTTGGTTGGAAATCTTTGTTAGATATTACAATGGCAACTTCAGCTTGTTTCTTAAGTTCATTTGGCTGGAATTTTCTTTTTGCAATTCTTTACTTTGAGGTAATATCTATCTTTGATATTGAGATATGTTTTTATGTGTGCAGCAGAAAGATGGATCCTGTTCTTGTGTCCATTCTGTTAGGCAATGTCTTTTTATTGGGGAATAGAGTCCATTTATATTGAGAGATATTAATGACCAATGATTGTTAATTCCTGTGTTTTGTTGTTGTTGGCAGTAGTAGTGTGTTCCTGTGTTTTCCTTGATTAGAATTTGCTGGTAGTAGCTATTGCCTGTGTTTTCTCCAGTGTAGCAATCCTTTTTGTGTTGGAGTTTTCCTTCTAGTACCTTCCATAGGGCTGGATTTGTGAATAAATATTGTTTAAATTTGACTTTAGCATGGAATATCTTGTTTCTTCTATCTTTGGTTATTGAAAGTTTTGCTGGGTATAACAGTCTGGGGTGGCATCTGTGGTCTATTAGAGTCTGCAAGACGTTTGTCCAGGTCCTTCTGGATTTGAAAGTCTCTTCTCAGAAGTTGGGTATAATTCTAATAGGTCTGCCTTTATATGTTACTTGATCTATTCCCTTGCAACTTTTCATAGTTTTTCTTTGTTCTGTAAGTTAATCATTCAATTATTGTGTGGCAAGGGGACTTTTCTTCTGGTCCAGTATGTTTGATGTCCTTTACGTTTTTTGTACCTTTATAGGCATGCCCATCTTCAGGTTAGGAACATTTTTTCTAATGACTTTTTCCCTTTTTCTGTTTTATTTTATTTTTTCAAAATTTTATATTAATCACAGTTTATGTACTTTGTATCCCAGCCATAGCCCCCTCCCGCAATCCCTCCTTATCTCCCCTCCCTCCCTCATCTCCTCCCTGCCCCTTTCCAAGTCCATTGATAGGGGAAGACCTCCTCCCCTTCCATCTAACTCTAGCTTATCATGTCTCTTCAAGACTGGCTGCAATGTCCTCTTCAGTGGCCTAGCAAGGCTGCTCCTCCCCAGGGGGGGGGTTGCAGAGCCAGACATTGGGTTCATGTCCCAAATAGTCCCTGTATACATTCCTCAACCGAGGGACATCTGGGTTGTTTCCAGGTTCTGGCTATTACAAACAAAGCAGCTACAAACATAGTTGAGCAAATGTCCTCGTTGTGTACTTGAGCATCTTTTGGATATATGCCTAAGAGTGGTATAGCTGGGTCTTGGGGAATCACTATTTTTAATTGTCTAAGAAAGTGCCAAATTGATTTCCAGAGTGGTTGTACAAGTTTACATTCCCACCAGCAATGGAGAAGGGTTCCTCTTTCTCCACAACCTCTCCAGCATGTGTTGTCACTTGACCTTTGATCTTAGCCATTCTGACAGGTATAAGGTGAAATCTCAAGGTCGTTTTGATTTCCATCTCCGTGATGGCTAAGGACATTGAGCATTTCTTTAAGTGTTTTTCTGCCATTATACAGTCCTCT
>CM053753.1:13619798-13643949 GCA_028658305.1 Pachyuromys duprasi
TTTTTTTTTAAGATCATTTAAGGTTTTATTTTTTAATTAAATTTTTATTTTTTTACATTTCGCTTTCTTTAAGGCGAAATTTACTCTTATTGCTTGTGTTTTTCTAGCTTCTTGAAGGGATTTATTCATTTCCTCTTTAAGGACCTCTATTACCTTCATAAAATTGGTTTTAAGGCCATTCTCTTATGCATCCACTGTGTTGAAATATCCAGAGGTAGCTGTAGAAGAATATGGCAAGATGAAGCCATATTGCTGTGGTTGTTGATGATTATGTTCTTATGCTGGCCTCTAAGCATCTGGGTTTGGGCTAACTATACGGTTAGGTGCTGTTTTCTAAGTTTATCTTGGTTGGGTGGATCTTTTCCCCTTAGTTTACATTTCCTTTCTGGTCTTCTGGCTTGAATGGCATGTGGTTCTCATGACCTATGATTCCTCATATCAATAGTGTGTTTCCACTGGAGTTTTGAAGACCTGTGCAACCTTTTGGTTTTTTGGTGCCCATATTGCCTCTAGTGTTCTGGAGTTCTGAGAGGTGATATGTCCTGTGTGGTTCCAACATGGATTCTGGGTCCTGGGTTTTAGTGTGACCTCTGATAGAGCACTAGGCTTCTGCTCAAGCTATGGACCAGAATATGGAGAAGAAGGAAGAGTATGCCATTGGGAAACCTAGATGGGCTCTGTGGAATTATTGTGTATCTGCAGGCACAGTCCTGTCTGGGATTCTGTGTGCTGACATGGCTTCCAGTAGAGCAGTGAGCTTCTGCCAGAGTTGGGGGCCTGCATATGGAGACAAAAAAGAGAACATTTTGGATAAAGGAATAATATATAAAATATGCCACGTATATGAAAGTGTGGTAAGTAGAATTCATACATATGAAAAATGTCATCAACAGAAACTTCCTTTGAGCAAAAACAGGCATGGTTTCAAGCATATGCACCTTTATTTTAGATCTTTTTATTTTATGTGCATAAGTGTTTACCTACATGTTTAGATATGTACCACCTGTGTATATGGGTGCCCCCAGAGACCAGAAAAGGGCTTCATATATTCTGAAACTGGAGTGACAGGCAATTGTGAGCTGCCATATGGGTGTTGGGACATGAACTGAGGACCTCTGTAAGAAAAGCAAGTGCTGTGAACCACTGAGCCATTTCATCAGCTGCATATACATATGTTCTTTAAAGTAAATATGAGTGTTTCAAAATGAAGAGAGGAGTATGCCTAACAATTTAAAGAAAACTTAATAGTAGTTGGTATCAAAGGTTTCCAATAAAATACTTGGAAATTGAATGTAAAAAATGATAAGATCATCATTTATAGCATGACCAAGTTGATATCATTAGAAAAACACTCACAGTTTGTTTGCATCTCTGTATTAATTCACCCAGTTTTAGACAGGAGAGGGTATTTTATGCCATTCAAAAGTTGAAGGATTACTGTTTGTTTGTTTGTTGTTTCTGGTACCCTGAATCTGGTACATGCTATACAAAATCTTTTACTTTATATGCCAGTTAAGCATATAACAGTAGGTGTGCCCTCTGCACACCATTTCCTAGGCCCCAGCTCTGCCTACATCTCAGAGGCTGGCAGCCATCAGGACTACTAGGTGAAAAACCTCCCCCAATTACTTGCCTGTGGGATTCCTCCAGGAAAATTTAGGAACAATGAAGTCCATTCCATGCCCTCTGTGCCTCAGATCATTTTTTCAGTCCCAGAGGACAGGAGCCATGAGTGACTACCAGCCAGGTACCTCCAAGGAAATCCAGGAGTGGTGTGGTCTTCCCTGTGTCTTCAGAAGGTCAGTTGCCAAGCTATAGCCTTAGCTGCAATCCCAGAGGCTAGTAGCAGCAGGGACTACCAAAAGCTGGCAACCATCCAGAATTACCAGAGGCCTGCAGCCATCAGGGCCTACCTGCAATCCCAGAGGTCTACTGCCATCTGAGACCATGAGGCCTACCAACACAAGGGACAACCAGATGGCTAGAAGCCAACATATAAACATACTTAACAAAACTCGGGGCAGTATGGCAACACCATTACCCATCTAACCCACTACAGCAAGACCTGGGTAACACACCTGAAGTGCTAGAAAATGACCTTACATCTAATTTTATGAAAAAAAAATAAAGTCCTTTAAGGAGGAAATGTGTGGAGAGCTGCGTGTGCCGCGCCTTAAAGATGGCGCCAGTTTCTGCCTTCTGCCACCCTGACTGCCAGTGCTCTTGTGATAAACAACTCCTTATTTGGCTGTGCTGTGTCTGATGATCTGCCTTCTCTTGCGTGTACCTATCCGCACTTCCCATGTGGCTACCCAGGGTTGGCTGGCTCAGGGGTATTTATTCCTGGGACGGGCTCTCCTCGGGGCAGAAGATTGTTCAAGACTCCTGAATAAACTGCTTGAAGAAGAGCTCGTGTGTCGTGTCTTTCCTTGCTGGTTGAGGTGGATGCGACAGAAATGAATAAATTCCTCAAAGAAATTCAGGAAAATACGATAAAAAGTGAAGAAAATGAATAAATCCCTTTAAAAATACAAGAAAACACAAGCAAAAAAAGGAGACAGAAATGAATAAAATGGTTCAAGACCTGAAAAAAATAGAAACAATAAAGAAAACACAAACTGAAGACATCCTGGAGATGTAAATCTTAGGAAAGAGAATTGGGACTGTAGATGCAAGCATCACCAACAGAATACAAGAGAATCTAAGGTATAAAAGATACCATAGAAGAAGGTAGTGTATTAATTGTTGTATTTGGCAGTAATATTTACTATTGACCTATCTTTTAGTAACGCTGCTGTTAATCCTAAACAGCTGTATAATCAAATCACCACACAGAGACTATGATTTATTTAGTTAACCTAAAACACAATGCTGGGCAATAGTTACTCCATCCTAAACCTTCAAGCCCTCATAGTTTCCTAACATTTAGAGCCACCCATTATATTTGCTTTTTGTGAAATCATAGGTCCAGTTCATTCTCCACGTCATTCAAGACTTCTACTCCAGCATCTCTCTCCTAGCTCTGCTCTTCCTCCTCTGCCTCCCACTCCTTCCTGTCCTCTGGCTCCTCCCCTCTCCTGCCTACTCCTTCTTGTCCATTGCTCAACATTGTGGATGGTTGTTTTATTTTGGCATCTTTACACAAAGTTGAGACAGGTGATGCTTAGAATAAGTATCACAATGCAATGTCAGGATTGAAACCAGAGAGTGGAGGGGAGAAATCAGCATTTGAATGAACAAAGGTGTATACATTCCAAAAGAACATTATACCAACAATTTATCAAAGAAAATGCTTAATCTAAAAAAGTTACTAATACAAAACATCCAGAAAATTTGGGACACTATGAAAAGGACAAACCTAAAAATAATAGGAAAAGAAACAGATTCCTAACTCAAAGGCCCAGAAAATATCTTCAACAAAATCATAGAAGAAATTTTTCCTAAACTAAAGAAATAAATGCTTAGAAATGTGGAAGAAGCTTACAGTACATCAAAGAGATTGGACCAAAAAGAAAATTCTCCCACCACATAATAATCAAAATGTTAAATGTACAGAACAAAGAAAGAATATTAAAAGCCTCAAGGGATATGGGCCAAATAATATATAAAGGTAGATGTATTAGAATTATACCTGACTTCTCAATAGATGCTTTCAACCAGAAGGGCCTCTGAAGATATTTTGCAGACCTTAGGGGCCTTAGGGGCCTTTAGGGGGCCAATGATGACAGCCAAAACGACTATATCAAGCAAACTTTTAATCACAATAGATAGAGAAAACAAGATATTCCATGGCAAAACCAAATTTAAACAATATCTTTCCACTAACCCAGCCATATAGAGGATACTAAAAGGAAAAATCAAATACAAGAAGGATAAGTACACCCAATATAATACTAGCAAAATCAAAAGAAAGGAAACACACACACACATACACACACCACCCCCACCAATATCAGAATTACAGAAAAATATCTCTGAATATCAATGGACTCATTTCCTCAATAAAAAGACACAGACTAACAGAGTGGATGTGAACACAGGGTCCATCATTCTGATGCATAAAAGAAACACACTTCAACATCCACATGGATCAAAGACCTTAACATAAAACCAGATACAATAAATCTAATAAAAGAAAAAGTGGGGAAGAGCCTTGAACTCATTAGCACAAGAAACAACTTCCTCAACAGAGAGATCAGGGATACAAGGCCCATAGCCAAATATAATAAGGGCTATGTAGAGCAAGCTGATTGCCAACATCAAATTAAATGTAAAGAAACTGAAAACAATTCCACCAAAATCAGGGACAAGACAAGGCTGCCCACTGTAGCCATACCTGTTCAATATAGTACTTGAGGTTCGAGCTAGAGCAATAAGACAACTAAAGGAGCTCAAGATCATCCAAATCAGGAAGGAAGAAGTCAAAGGTATCATTATTTGCAGATGATGTGATAGTGTGCATAAGTGACCCCCCCCCAAGTTCCACCAGACAACTCCTACAGCTGATAAGCACCTTCAGCAAAATGCTGGATACAAGATTAATAATAATAAAAAATCAGTAGCCTTTCTGTACACAAGTGACAAATAGGCTGAGAAAGAAAGGTAGGAAGCTACACACTTCAAAAAAGCCACAATCAAAAACCAATAGACAAAATAACCCAGTCAAAAAACAGGTCAGAGGACTAAATAGAGAATTCTCAACCGAGGAATCTCAAATGGCTAAGAAGCATTTAAAGAAATGCTCAACTTCCTTAGTCATCAGGAAAGTGAAAATGAAAAGGACATTGGTACTCCATCTCACACCAATCAGAATGGCTAAGATCAAAATCTCAAGTGACAGCACATGCTGGTGAGGGTATGGAAAAAGAGGAACTCTCCTCCATTGCTGGTGGGAGTGCAAACTTGAACAATTACTTTGGAAATCAATCTGTTGCTTTCTCAGAAAACTGGGAATAGTGCTACCTCAGGACCCAACTATACCTTTTCTGGGTATACACCAAAAAGACACTCCACCATACAACAATGACACTTGATCAACTATGTTTGCAGCAGCTTTATTCATAATAACCAGAATCTGAAAACAATCTAGATATCCCTCAGTGAAATAATGGATAAAGAAACTGTGACACATTTACACACTTAGCTATTAAAAATAAACCATGAAATTTGTAGGCAAATGGATGGAAAGAGAAAAGATCATCCTGAGTGTGGCAATCCAGACCCAGAAAGACACGCATGGTATGTACTCACTTATAAGTGTATTTTAGCCATATAATACTAGATAAGCATACTAAGAGGCACAGACTCAAAGAACATAAGCACAAAAGGAGGACCCAAGGTAGGATGCGTACGTCTCCATAGGAAGGAGAGAGAAAAGACAGAGGTAGTGGCTGAAAAGAGGGAACAAGGTAGAAGAGGGGGCACAGAGAGTTAAGAGGGTGGAGATCAGTCCTGAGGAGAGCAAGGGCGAGAGGACAGTAGAGCAAAGAGAAACTGAGGGTGGGGACATCTCTGTGACAAGCTAGAGAACTAAGTTAGGGAAGGCTCTTGGAAGTCTATAAGGGGGATTTAAGCAGAGACCCCTAGTAACAGAGGCCATAGAGACTGAAGAGGACACGGCTAACTAGACTAGTCTTCTAGTAAAAGACAAGAAATACCACCAACCCACCCACAAAAACTTCAACACAAAATTTACTCTGCCTCTGAGTTGTGCAGGAATAAAGATAGAACAAATAGAATAAGATTTAGGGAATGCCCAACCAATGCCTGGCCCAACCATACACCCACGTTATTGGAGAGTGCCAACTCCTGCCACTATGAAAGGTACTCTGCTAAACCTGTAGACAGAAGCCTGTCAGAGTTGTCCTCTTAAAGACTCTACTCAGCAGCACCTCAAAACAGATGCTGAGACTCACAGCCAAACATTGGTTGATGCATAGGGAGTCTTGGGGAATAATGTAAGGAAAGAGAAAAGGACCCAAAAGTAACAGGAGCTCCACAAGAAAGACAAAGCAAACTAACCAAGGCCCAGAGGGGTTTGCTGAGATTGAAGCATCAAGCAAGGATCATGCATGAACTGGACCTAGGCTCCTCCAAAGATGTAGCAGAAGGGCTGCTTAGGCTTCAAGTGTGTCTTCTAGTAAGGGAAGTGGGGACTGCATCACACACTTGCTAGCTTTTAGGTCACTTTTCCCTGGAGGGTATGCCTTGACAGGCCACAGAAAAGAGGGTAATTTCAGTCTTGATACAACTTGATGATCTAAGGTGGATGGGAAAGGGAGTTCCCTTTTTCTAAAGAAAAGGGGAGGAGGGAGAGGGAAAAGAGAGAGGGTAAGACTTGAAGGGTAGGAGGGAAGGAGCAACAAGGATGTAAAGTGAATAAAATAAATAAATGAAAAAAGAAATTTAAAAAACCCTCAAGTGACAGCATATGCTGGCGAGGATGTGGAGAAAATGGAACACTACTCTATTGCTGGTAGGAATGTAGACTTTTATAACATCTTTGGTAAGTATCCTGGAGATTTCTCAGAAAATTGGGAATAGCTTTATTTTAAGACCCAGCTCTAGCACTACTGGGCATATGCCCAAAAGATGCTCCACCACACAAGGGCATTTGGTCAGCTGTGTTCATAGCAGCTTTACTCACAATAGCTAGAAACTGGAAACAGTCCAGATGTTCCTTCACCAAGGAATGGATAAAGAAACTGTTACACTTTCTTTTTTGCAATGGAATACTACTCAGTTAATTGAAAACAAGGAAAACATGAAATTTGTAGTCAAATGGATTGAACTAGAAAATATCATCTTGAGTGAGGTAACCCAGACCCCAAAAGACACACGTGGTATGTATTTTCTTATAACTGAATGTTAGTCATTTAGTACCGGATAACCACAGTCCCAAAGAGGCTAAGTAACGAGGAGGGCCTAAAGGGGGAGTCTTGAATCTCACTCAAAAGAGGAACTAAAATAGACCTCAGAAGCAGCAGAAGAGAAAGCTGTGTGGGAGAGAGGGTGGGGAGAAGAATGCCAGTGAGGATCAGGTGTGAGGACAGCAGGGAATGAGAGGAGAGAGGGCTGGGAGAGGAAAACGAAACCATTGGTGCCCATCTCTTGGACAAGCTGGAGACCTGTGATGAGGTAGGCTCCTGGGAGTACAAGGGCACGACCTCTAGCTGAGACTCCTAGCAGCAGTGAATACAGAGGCTGAAGTGGCCACCTACTATAGCCAGGTGGGACTTTCAGCAGAGGGAAGGGGACAATCCACCCACAAATCTACTCCAAATTTGCCTTAACTACAAGATGTGCAGGGATAAAGATGGAACAGAGATTGAGGGAAGGGCCAAACAAAGACTAGCCCAACCTGAGACTTACCCCATTGGAGAAAGCCAAGCCTATTAATGATACTCTTCTATACTTGCAGACATACTTGCATAACTACCCTCTGAGAGGCTACATTCAGCAATTGATCAAAAGAGATGCAGAGATACACAGCTAAACATTAGGTAGAGCTGGGGAGTCTTGTAGAAGAGTTGGGAGAAGGCTAGAGGGACCCAGAGGAGATAAGAAATCCACAAGAAAACCAACAGTGTCAACTAACTTAAGTCCACTGAGGCTCACAGAGACTGAACTACCAACCAAAGCTCAAGCAAGGACTAGCCCTAAGCTCCCTACACATATGTATATGATGGGCAGCTTGGTCTTCATGAGGGTTCCTTAGAAATTGGGGTGGGGCCTGTTTCTGACATTGACTCTTTGCCTGCTTCTGGATCACTAACCTCTAGCTGGGCTGCTTTGTCTGGCCTCAGTGGAAGAGGATGTACTTAGTCTTGATGAGACTGTTCCAACCCGTGGTGGGTTGGTGAAGGGTTCTCCTATTTTCTGAGAAGGAGAGGAAGAAAGTGGGAAGAGAATGGGAAGGTTGGACCAGGAGGAGAGGAGGGAGGGGCTTCAATCAGGATGTAAAGTGAGTAAGTAAATAAATAAATGAGAAAAAAGAATGTAAAAATAAAATAGAAAGCTGGATTTCAGATACACAAGTTGAAAAAGTAAACAAGCAAACCAATAAAATGAATGGTACACTGGAAAAATTCCATTTAACATA
The DNA here is from genome assembly GCA_028658305.1 of Pachyuromys duprasi. NCBI lineage: Eukaryota > Metazoa > Chordata > Mammalia > Rodentia > Muridae > Pachyuromys > Pachyuromys duprasi. Next base: position 13,627,900 of record CM053753.1, read on the forward strand.
AAATAAGGTGTCCAGGAAGGTCCAGAGGTATAAATTTTATTTTTTTATTGGCTGGAGGTGGCAGATCACACCTTTAATACTATCACATGGTACACAGAAGCAGAAGCAGCTGGATCTCTGAATTTGAGGCCAGTCTGTCCTACAAAGTGAATCCCAGGATGGCCAGAGCAATGCAGAGAAACCCTGTCTCACAAAACCAAGACCAAAATCAAAACCAAAATAAAAGATATCTTTATCCAGATTAGCAAAGAAATAAAGGTATACGTTTAAAAATATCAAGAATGGATGAGGCTCTTAACCTTAGAAAAATTATAATCTAGTAAAGTTGACTTTATGTGAACAAATCAGGCAACCTACTTGGAGGTGAGCAATTCCTCAAAGGAGAAAATTTTTAAATGACTCAATAATGAACACAATATCTAAGAAAAACACATATATAATTTAAACTACTAATTTTAAATCTTATCACAAATGAATTTCCATGTCAAGATAACTTCATTGTACAGTTCTATAAAATACAGAAAAAATGACAAAAATCTTTTCTCATCTTCTGTGAAAAATCTAAAATTGGATATGAACAGGATATTTTTCATTAATGCAGATACAACCCCCCCTTAAAATATTAGCAAATCTAATCCATCCACATATAAATATAGCTATTTTAAAGACAATTGGGACTTACCTAGTGAGCATATGAGATTTATCCAGGAATGGAAAGTGGGTCTCATTTAAATGCTAATTAGCATAATCCATAATATTAATAAACCAAAGGACAAAGTAACAAAATTCCCTCAGCAAGTTGCCAATTGAAAAAAAATTAAAATTTACAATAAAAACTTCTAGAGTAGATTACCAACTAATAGAATCAAAACTAGTGGTAAAAATTTATAAACGATGAATAAAATGCACTCTGTTCTTTTAAGTGTGAAAAACAAATGTGTATGGCAACATGAGGAAAAACACAGTTCATTTGCTCTAATGCTGGAGAAAAAGGAAGGGCAGCCCTCTTTTTTGCAGTCTCCATCTTGTTTCAATTTCTAGCAGGTAAAATGAACTGAAGGAATGAGCTCCAGGTGGTAACTAAAGAGCAACGGCCATTTACAGGTAACATGACCCTATGAATAAAATCTGAATCATCATTAAATCCACGGCTGATAGACGTGGTCATCAGAGTTCCAGGACCAAATTCAAAATTCAAATTTATGTATTGTGAACAGTCAAAGATGAAAGTATAAAAAAATTCAGATCCAATTGTGATATTATAAAAAGTAAAAATGTATATGAAATTTTTAGAACTTTAGAATATAAAAAGCTTTATGACTTTTTCTTGCAGAAGTGACCAACCAGAGCTTACTGTATCTGGGGATTTGCCAAAGGCCTAGAATATATGAACAGTTTTGAAAGATAAACCAAAGTGGAAAACCTATGTCTTTCTGTTTAAAAAACTGAAAATAAAGTGATAACAATCAAAACAAGGTGAATTGATATAAAATCTGACTTATGATCAATGAAACACAATTAGTTTAGAACTAAATCCTAAAATTTATTATCAAATTGTTATCTTAAAGAAAAATTTAATGATAATCAAGCTAAACTATACAGACTCAGAGAGGTTAGGTAAATAGGGGTTTATGGGGGAAGAATGAATTTCCCTGGAAAGAGGAAATAGAATAGATTCTGCAGGTAGACTTGGGGTGAGTGGAGACAGGAGCAGAGGGATCAGATGGGTGTAGTGGAAGGAGTCAGTGTAGGATAGTAACTATGAGACATTTGGGGTGCAGTATAGAAACCCAATGAGGTGGAAAACTTCCTGAAGTCTACAAAGCTAATCCTAGTGAGGATTCCTAGTAATAGTCTAAGCTGGTCATCTCTTTTAGCTAGGCAAGGCTCTGGTGGTGGGAATATGTAACATTTGGTTGAGTTGGTGGCAGAGGAGGTCCTGTTGAGATCACTAATCAACCCAGTCTGATCCTAGCACAGAATCTCTGAAAACTGACAGTGGAGCCCCATTGCTGAGGACAACTTTCACACAGCTCAATGAATGTAAAAAGGCTGAGATGGTACAGGTTTGGGGGCTTCACTCCATTTTCTAGTCTCTTTGGCCCAAGAAGGTGTATGCTAAGGAAAGTGAAACTTGAACACCAACCCAGCAACAAAACCTTTGACCTACAATCTGTCTTGCCTGCAAGATGTGCTGTGACAATAGTGGCATAGAATTTGTGAAAATGGCCAACCAATGTTTGGCTTAACTTATGTCCCATGCCACAAGAGGAAACTCATGTCCTGTACTTCCTGGATGGCCAGAACTGGAGACTCAATGGCCCAGAGATCTAGGCAGAACCAGACACTACTGGTCTAAAAAAAAGTCAATAAAATAATTCCTAATGATATTCTGCTCTATGCATAGATTGGTGCCTTGCTCAGTCATCATCACAGAGACTTCCTCAAGCATTAGATAGGAGTGGATACAGAGATCCATGGCCAGACATCACTCAGAGAGACAGTCTAAACTGGAAGTCTCCATTGGCTCTCTCCCTTAGAGATTTAGGGGGTCCCATAGAAGAAGGATAGGAAAGACTATAGAAGTCAGAGAGGATGAAGGACACCTGGAGAACATAGCCCACCAAATTAACTAAGCATGGCTTGCATGGGCTCACAAAGACTGAAATGACAAACACGGGGTGTGCGCAGGTCTCACCAGGTCCTCCATGTATGTTATTGCTGGTAGCTTTGTGATTCTGTGGGACTCCAAACGGTGAGAATGTATCTCTGACTCTTTTGCCTGCCCTGGGGACTCTTTTCCTCTTATTGTCTTGCCCTGCTTTGATGTGAGGACTTTCACCTTGTCTTATTGTATCTTGTTTTGTCTTGTTTGGATATCATGTCTTGAAGGCATGCTCTTTTCTAAGGAGGAAACAGAGGGGGAGTGGATCTGGAAGAGAGGAAAGGTGTGGGCTTGGGCTAGGCTTAGGAGGACTAGATAGAGAGAAAACTGTGAATGGGATGTATTGTATGAGAGAAGAATATTTTCACTTAAAAAGTTTCAAAACTTCAGGAAACTCATCAAGTTTGTGACAGATCTGCTAATTAATTTTTTATATCAAAGATTTCTTTAGCAAACTTATTGTTGATAGAATAATGACATTAAGTACATTTGTCTATTTATATCCCATTTTTATACTTGATTTGCCTTCTGTATCATTCAACCTGGAGAATCACTTACAATGAAAAACTGATAAATCCAATAAACCAAGGCTGCACAGGGACAGGGACAAAATTCAGCATGGTTTTCTGGTGGGAGCTGCTGCTGTCCCACCACATCCTGTCGCCTATTGTTTAATCTTGTCTTCTCCTTTGAGGAGATTCAACTCCTACTTGATGGAATTTGTTTTTAACTTTGTAACAGAGGGAATCAACTCATATTTCTATGATAAAATGTCCTATGCTAAAGCACTCCCACTCTTGGTAGGTATGTTCATACAAAACATATTATTTGCAAATACTGTCTGCTCCCTATTTCTTTTCTTAATGATTGAAGCCATTCTACAAAGGGAAATGAAACACAAACATAATTTCTTCAAATTAATGTACAATATTAAAAGAAATTTATCAGTACTCATTGTGACTAATACAGTAGATATCAATTGATAATCCTCCAAATGTTTGTGGTGAGTAGTCTTCAGTTCAATAACTCCAGCACCAGCTGCACCTTCTGTTAATACAGTGTTGAACCTCTGGAAATAAGTGTATTAAAAATAAGTATATTTCTACAAATCACTCATGCACTGAGGTAAGATAATGCAAACATTGTAATAAAAATATAAAACAAATTACTTCTCTATTTTGAAAAGATATTAGGGCCTTTTTGGCAAAAATTGGAATTATATATTTGTTAAACATATACATATACATATATATATAAATGTATATATGTTTAACAAATATATTTTTCACACAAGAAATACTAGTTCACCATTTCCAAAACTCAAAAAAAAATCCTACCTTCTTTCATTCTTGTGAGTTAAACTTTTATTTTATCCATTGTAATCGGGCAGGTATCTCTCATGAATTACTCTGTGATATTATATAGGTTCCTCAGCTATGATTTAAAGTTATTAGTTTCACTTCTCTGCTGACTAGTTTTCATAGTCCTCAAAAGTGCTGTTAAGTCTTCAGGTAAAAAAAATCAACAGCTTTACCTAGCTGTGAACCCTTTGAGTTACAATAATGGCCAGTATGGCAAGGTATACCTAATGAGGAAATAATGGAATCAATGTTATGGAGGTAAGTAACCCACTCTATACGAGAAAACTGTTGGCTGTTACTCTCAATTTGACCAAGAACCCATGGTCATGAGGTCTCAGGGCCCAAGGCTTAACCTATTATTATCATTTTGCTAAACAGACATAATATCAAGCTATCTTTTAAATTCATGCCACTTATGCCCATAGACTATTGCAGCTCTCAGATCTCATCAGTTTCTTTGTGCAGTGGACAGTAATTAACACAGAAACTCATAACTGGTCAAACTTCAGTGAATAAATATCTGTGTAGTACTCAGCCTTAAACAGGACATCTACATCACACACCCTCCTCATCAAGCTCCGGGACCAGTTTGGGAGAGGAGGCCATAAAGATTGTTTGAGTCAGAATTTGGAGAGGATCAAAGCAAAGCAGTGGACACTGGTCAGTGGATGCCCAAACCCTGTGAGCATGAGGACAGTACAACTTAGATTTGAAAGATTGCAGGGTTATCAGGCATGTGGCATAGGTTTTTCTTGTCAGAGTCTGAGGTTTCTGGTGCGCTCTGTACCTTTCATTTCCTGAGAAAATGGGGCACTCATTCACGCAGTGGAGAATCCAGGCTGCCTGTGTTTCTTAAAAGTCAGTGAGGCCGGACTAGTGAGGCCGGACTAGTGCTCTGACACATTAATCTTGTATACCCTGTATAGCTTGAAAACGTCATTGTATCTTTGCAATTACAATTGTATTGATCCTGGCAAGCTCCATTGCATTTTGTTTCTTATAAAGGATAAGAAGTTTGATTGCTTGAATAAACTTGTCACTGCCTCAGTCTTGCTGTGATCTCTCCAAAAACGAAAAATAAATGTTAGTTATGTATGGGGACAGGACAATATCTTCTAAAAATAGATAGTACAAAGAAAATATGGAGTTAGACCTTTAGCTCACAATATAATTATAAAATCCATTCAAAATATATCACCAAGCTGAATATGTTAGCTAAACTATGAAATTTTTAGTCCTCATGAGGGAAGTGTAAACATAATGGATACAGAGATTTCTTAGCTTGATTGCAAAAGTTTATACTTAAAATGGATGCTATCAGGCAATAGTGATTTTTTTCCATTTCCATGAGTTTGTAAGCATTCTGTAGTTCACATTGATATGCAATTTTAATTTGTGGAGGTCAGATAGGATTCAGGGTGCTGTTTCAATTTTCTTGTATCTGTTGAGACTTGCATCCGAGTATGTGCTCAATAGAGAAAGCTCTTTGAGCTATGAGAAGAAGGTACATGCTTTAGTTTTTTGGTGAAACATAGTGTAAATAACTGTTGGGTCCATTTAGTTCATAGTGTCAGTTAGGTCCAGTATTTCTCTGTTGGTTTTTGTCTGAGTGATCTGTAAGAGTGGGGTATTAAAATCTTCTGCTTTCACTGTATGAAGGTCAAAACATGATTTAAGCTGTAGTACTGTTTCTTCTATGAACCTGGCTGTCGTTATGTTTGGATATTACCCGAATAATAATATTTCACATAAACACCATAAAAATATAGAATCATTTAACACAGTTTCAACACAGGGCTTTTACTGAGGAATATATGTGTGTATATATACATATATTCCTCAACATGCAATATGTATATATACATATAAATTTATTAACAGAGAAATTGTTCCTCCACTCAAAGATGGCAAAAATTCAGGTTAACACATATCCAAAGATACAAAAATGAATAATGGGCACATAAAGAGATTCTCAATATCATACTTCTTAAGAATTAATTCATGAGAAAAGATGACTTCACAATTAAGTTGACAGATTAATAGGTATCTGTGAGCTTATGGAGATTGGATTCTGCCACTCACTGCTGTTATAGAGATATGATATTCTGGGGTATTCTAGGCATAATATTTCTGTGGTAATCCACAATACACTGCATACCTTCATATACAATTAGAAAATATACCTGGCAGTTTCTTGAAAAGTTAACTATAGATTTATTTTCCATATAACCCAAGCACACACACACACACACACACACACACACACACACACTTCATATAACCCAAGCACACACACATTTATTTATACACACACACACACACACACACACTCATAAAAATAATATGCTTCTAAGCAAAAGACTTTCAATTGTTCTTAGCTAATATTTCCATAAAATTCAAAATGGAAAAAAAAAGACTTAACTATTCATCCACTTGATAACCAAAATGTGACATGTTTATACAAGGGAATACTATTAAGAACCAAGAGAAAGGATTTTTAATAAATGATACTACATAGGTGGGCCTTGAGAGCATTATGTTAAATTAGAAAAGATATATAAGTGCTGGAGAGATGGCTCAGAGGTTAAGAGCACTGGCTGTTCTTCCAAAGGTCCTGAGTTCTATTCCCAGTCAACCACATGGTGGCTCACAACTATCTATAATGACATTTTGTGCCCTCTTCTGGTCTGCAGGCACATATGCAGGCAGAATACTGTATAAATAATAAATAAATACATCTTTAAAAAAAAAAAAAAAAGAACAAAAGAGCAGATGGCCAAATTGAGTAAGAAGAGACAGCAAATACGACATGCCTGGAGTCCCAGCACTCAGGTGCTGAGGCAGTAGAATCCAGAAAAGACATATAGAAATCTGATTTTTCAGTGATAGTTAATGATCATTATTACCTTAATTAACTTGAGAAACACCCAGTAGTATAACTCTGGGTTTGTCTATGAGACTGTTACCAAAGAAGATTATAGTAAAGATTCTGGTCTAATGGATATCTTAATACATTGATGAATGCCAAGTTTGAATAAACTCATAGAAGTTGATGGAAGTGTTTGTTCTGGGGCTTCGTTGGAAAAAGTAGATCTAGGGGTGTGCCGTTAGTGGCTATATCATGTCTCAGCCTCTTCTTGCTGTTCTTTTCCTCTCCTTTCTGTGACTTCCCCTCTCTTCATACACAGCTCAAACTGCACACATGAGGCGCTTCACCTATTGGACAGAATCATGTCAGTGCTGACTTTTTCCTGAGGAGCCCAGTTGCTTCTGCCAAGGTGGATCCCTGTTAACTAAACTCCTTGTCTTCTTGTCTCTTACTTTTCTCCAGCAATTAGGCAAAGCATCTCCTTTTGTGGTTCTCGGAGAAAAAGGTTATATGAAAAGTAAAAATTTTAAAGAATTTGCTCTGACAATGTCTTACTTACTTTCATAATTAATGGCTTGGATGGGAATAGATTTTCAGATCAGACATAATTAATTTGAAGGAATGACTCCATTGTTTTCCTGCTTCTGAGGCTGTGATTATGGTGTGTAATGACTAATGATCCTTTGCTTTTTAAATCTTGTTATGAATCAATCGTATCAACTTGCCTATGTAACTGTGGATATTTCTACCCCTATAGTTACAAAATGGCCACAAGGTAAATGAGGTTGTTTTGTGTAGGTTTTTTTTTTCACTCAGTACATACAGTGATTAATGTGCCTATTCACTATTTGAAGACATTTTGTTATTTCTGATTATATTTCTTCTGTTATTTTATAGACACTTCCAGGTCCCTACTTCATAAACTCTCTTAGAACATGTTGAGGGATGACTAATAGATTATTGGGCTTCTAGCCTGGTGATCTAGTTTTTGTTCCCTTTCTCTCACATTCATCTCTCAATCTCTATTGACTTTTAGGGTATAGAATTCTAATTTCTGATTTCCCTTTTCCTGAGATGGCTTTTGATATATTGTTTTATTGTCATCATAGTTATTGCTTTACTGCTGTAAAGATACACCATTACCAAGGCAATTCATATATATATATATTTATATTATATATATAATATAAAATATATATAATATATTTAATATATATTAAAAACATTTAATTAGGGTCTTGCTTTACAGCTTCAGAGGGTTAATTAGTCCATTATCATCATAGTGGGGAATGTGGTGGCAGGCAGACAAGCATATTACTGGAGAAGTAGCTGATAATTTTATTCTGATCTATAGGTACTGGGGAGAGGGAAAATGGGCCTGGCAGGGGCTTTTGAGACTTCAAAGCCCTCACTCAGTGACACATTTCCTCCAACATGACCACATTTCTCCAACAGGACCATACCTCCCAGTCCTTCTAATCCTTTTAAATAGTGCCTGGTTAATATGCTGATATATGGGGACCAATCTCATTCATTTGTAATAGCTTTTGTTTTTGTTTCTAATGAAAGGTTAGGTGAAAATTTTCCCCTTATTAACTAATCTGAAATAAAACCAACAAGACAAAAAGTGTGTTTTTTGAAATTATTTAAAGAACTGTAATACTGGAAGCTGGAGAGATTATTCAGTGTTTAATAGGACTACTGCTATTCCAAGGAGCCTGAGTTCAATTTTCAGTGCTTATATCAGTTGCCTCAAAACCAACTGTAAATCTAGCTCCAATGTCATCTGACTCCTCTGGTCTCTGGGGGCAACTGCTACTTACATGAACAGACACATGCACATAATTAAAAATAATTTTAAAATTAACATAAATAAATAAAATTCCTGAATTGCTCATCCTCTGTAACAGGGCATGGTTTACTTCCAGTGGAGGGATTGGGACACCAAACCAGCCACAAAAACTTCAACTTACAAATTGTCCTGCTTGCAAGATGTGCTGATATAAATAATAGGTGGGGATGAGGGGATAGGAGATAAAAGGAAACTATGAGAGAGATATAAATAAAAAAAAAAAGAAAGAAAAAATAGTGACATAGAGGCCATAAATTTGAATGAGAACAGGGGAGGTAATGGAAGGCTAGGAAGGAGAAAATGTAAAGAAGTGTAATTATATTATAATCTTAAAAATAAAATATATCCAACTACCAAAAAAAAAAAAAGGACTGAAAAACTAGGAGACACAGGGCCAAGTGGTAACTGCTCAGTATCCCAGGAGAGGATCAGGGTATTGCTTGCCATGTTAAAGGCTGTTCTTGACTTTCAGCATTAAGTAAATTAAATAAATAAATAGTAAAAGTAGGTTGTCTTGCACAAATCTTGTTTAGTGGAGGTAAACGGCACATTTATGGAACCGAAGCCCACTGTTTCCTGCCATTAGAAGTTGTATATATGGCAAAAACAAGTATGAATCGAGGATATTGCCTTTCAGATGGATTGACCCAGGTTAAAAATACTCATTTGGAAAATGAATGGGTCCGACTCAGCCAGTTTCCTAGTTTGAGGCTGTGAACCAAAATGCAGCCATTTTTTCCTATCTTAATTTATCCCCTCCATATAACAGTTCTAGTTTTCCCTAACTACTTTAAAGGCTTTATTTTTGGTTTCTGTGGAAAGCCCAGGAGTATCACAATACTTCTGCTTGCTCTTCCTTTCTGTCTGCAGATTTAGAGAGGTCAGGCCACTTTTCTTTCGTAGTATGCCTTCCCTCAATATAAAACTATGCATATTTAACTATTGTTGTTAAACAAACTAGCTCCAGGCAATATGGCTTAAGAATCAAACATTCATGAGTTATATCTGAACAGGAGGTCTAGGTCCTCTCCATGCATGGTCTTTGGTTGATTCAACAGTCTCTGCAGGTCACCTTGGGTCCAGATTCTTTGGGCTCCTTGTGGAGCTTCTGACCCCTCCAGGTCTTTCTATTTCCCCCTTTCATCCATAAGATGAAGATTCTCTGCACTCTGCCCAAAGTTTGGCTATGTATCTCAGCATCTACATCAATACCCTGTTGGGTGGAGTCTTTCAGAGCCCCTCTGTGGAAGGCTACTGACCTGTTTCCTCTCTTCTCCTACTTCTTATGACTATCCTGTTTGCCCTTCTGAATGAGGATTAAACATCTTCCCTAGGGTTCTTCTTGTTGTTAGCTTCTTTAGGAATATAGATTTTAGTATGTTTATGCTATCTTATATGGCTACTGTTTCCATGAAGGTTCCCTAGTAAGGGGAACAGGAGTCACTGGCATGAACTCTGTTGCCTGTACTTTGATCACCTCCCACTGGCAAGGAGGCCTTTGTAGACCACAGTGTAAGAGGATCCAGACAGTCAGGATAAGACCTGATAGGCTAGGGTTAGATAGTAGGGGAGGAGGATCTCCCCTATCAGTGGACTAGGGGAGTGAAATGGTGGGGGAGGGGAGAAGGAGGGTGGATGGGATTGGGAGATGTGGGAGGTGGCTAAAGCCACGATACAAAGTGAATACATTGTAATAATAATAATAATGAAGTAAAAAGATTGATAGAGACACTATGATCACTCAATAAAGCTTAAATATCCTACTTCAAAAAAGGAATCAAACACACGGTTTATAAGAGATCCTTGAGTCTGAAACTTGGAAGCAGAGGAACCAGCAATCTGATTCAGATTTTCTCACTAGGTTGCAGTCAAGACGTGGATAATTGTAGAGACAAAGCATAATTTCACTAAAAGAAGAGACTTATATTCTTATATCCATGCAAGTCTCAAAAGAATTTCTAGTTCACATACAGCATTTCTCTGCATAAATATCTTATGGCCAGTCTATAGACTGAAAGAGAACAGGGTAGAAACACAGTCTTACACATAATTTTGCAAGAAGCATGGCATTATGTTTGCTATAATGCCATCTATCCACTCAAATAAAGTTCATGGGCTCAGTACAAACTCAACAGGAGGAAATCGCTAAACAGCACAGATGCCTGGAGGTGGGATCACTGGGACTCCATTTGGAGCTATCTAATGCAAAAATGTATATGATTCCTAATCTATGTAAGAACCAGAGTGTGTCTCTGACATGAACTTAGTGGCTGGCTCTTTGATCATCTCCCCCTGAGAGAGAAGCAGCCTTACCAGGCCGCAGAGGAAGACAATCCAGCCTGATCTGATGAGACCTGATAAGCTACGGTCAGAGGCAAAGGGAGAAGGACCTCCTGCCAGTGGACTTGGGGTGGGGCATGGGAGATAAGGGAGGGAAGGTAGGATTGGGATGGGATGAGGGAGGGAGCTACATCTGGGATACAAAATGAATAAGCTGTAATTAATAAATTCACCAGTTTGACAAATTAAAAAAAGAACCAAAGTATAGATATATTCACCTTGCTTCTACTTCCTGACTTCACACAGTAGCATGCTTTCATATTAGATAAGGGCTCTTAGGACCTCTTTACTATTAGGGAGTCAATTTTATCCCCACTGTTTAAGATTGTACAGGAGAGGGACTGAAAGATGAGTACATCACTACTGGTCTTGCCTATACAATGGAGCCTCCAAAATACCCCCAAAGAGAAGGCAACTATGTTCACCACTATATTACCAAAATAGCAGGACATGGAGGGGGACAAAAGCCCTACAAGAAGACAAACAATGCTAAAAACATTTGAGCCCAGTGGGTCCTGCAGAGACTGATGAATCAACCAAGGACCATTCATGGCCTTGCTCAGATGTAGCCAATAGGCTGCTCAGTCTCTATGTGGGTTAGAGTAAGGGGAGCAAATTCTGCCTCTGTCATGAACTCCGCTGCATGCTCTTGGATCACTTCCCCATGGTGATGTGGCCTTGTGAGGCCACAGAGAAAGAGGATCCATGCAGTCCTGATGAGACTTGATAAGCTAGAGGCAGATGTTAGGGGAGAGAACTTCTCCTTTCAGAAGACTACAGGAAGAGGAAAGGAAGGTAGAGTGATGAAGGGCGGGACTGGGAGGGCATGAGGGAGGGGCTACAATTGGGATATATAATGAATAAAAATCCCAAAGGGTCCAGAAAGCATGTAGAATCCTGAAGGGTGGCATATACAGAATGGGCATGGAAAGCCAGCAATCATCCCCACATCCATGTCTATTCATCTGTCTCCTTTGTAAAAAATCATTCACAAAACCCACGGAACAAAACTCCTGAGCTGGGTCTAGTAAATTGGTTGAAACCACTGAGACCAAAGAAGGCTGTGGTCAAAAGTAGTGGGACTTGGGATTGACATGTGAAATGGTCAGAACAGTCTTAGGGTTTCAACCTTCAACTTGGGGGATCTAGTTGTACCTCTGGGAAGACAGTGTCAAAATCGAAGGACCTCAGAATTGCAGTTCGCTTGATGTACAGAAAGCCTGCTTCCCACAAGTTCTATCAGAACAGTGTTGGGAAAAGTAGACACTGAACTTGATTTTTCACTCAACAAAGAAATAATCTGTGATGAAAACTTTGTACAGACACACCAAAGTAGATGGGATCTATTTATCTAAACCAAAAATGATACACTTTGAGAATTTTGGATATTTTTATTTAGGCTGGCCATCTGAGCAGTGTCTGGAATAGGGTCCATCCTGTGGCATAAGCCTCAAGTTAAACTGGACATTGGTTGGCTATTCCCACATGTTCTGTGCCACCATTGCCCCAGAACATCTTGCATGAAGGATCATAAATCAAAGATACTGTGGCTGGATTGATGTTCATGTTTCTCTTTTAGTAGCCTGCAGAGTACCTTCCCACACTAAAGATATTAAAATGCAAGAATGAAGGCTCCATGCGGGAATCAGTTTGATGTCTCAGTATTCAGTAAGATCTGTGGATGCTGTCTTTGGCAATGGGGTCCTGTTATCAGTTTGCAGAGAACAACCTTCTATCCTTCCATCAGCCCAGATTGTCAACTTCCACTGTACCTCTTAGACTAACAACTCAACCAAATGCAACTCAGTCCAGCCACTGGGAAGCTTGCCTGGAGATGACCAGTTCAGAGTCCCCTATTACTAGGAGTCCTTACTAGGATCATCATAATAAATTTTAAGATGTTTCCACTGCACTAGGTTTCCACATATTTCTCCAAGTGCTCCCTAATGCCATCCATCTCTCCGCTCACTCTTTCCATCCTTCTAATCTCCCTCTCATTCTCAATCTCTCCTGTTCCTAATGTCACCTGTACTTAGTCCACCTGAAAATCAATTCTAATTTATCTTTCCAGGGAGCTCTATGCCTCTAGAGCTCTCCTCTTCACCTAATCTCTCTGGGTCTACATATCTTAGCTTGGTTAGCATTTACTTAGGGGCTAATGTTCACTATAAGTGAATATTTAACGTATTTCTCTTTCTGGGTCTGAATACCCGAGGATGATTTTTTTTCTAGTTCCATCTATTTGTATGAAATTTTATGATGTCATTTTTTAACAGCTGATTCATACTCAGTTTTATAAATGGACCACATTTTCTTTATTCAGGTTTTGGTTGAGGGACATCTAGGTGGTTTATAGTTTATGGCTATTATGAATAAAACAGCTATGAACAGTTGAGCAAGTGTCCTAGTGCTAGGATAGAATGTCCTTTGAGTATGTCCAAGAGTGGTTTAGCTGGGTTTTGAGATAGATCAATTCCCAATTTTCTGAGAAACTGCCATGTTGATTTCCATAGTGGCTGTACAAGTTTGCACTCCCATAAGCACTGGATGAGTGTATCCTTGCTCCACATCCTTACCAGCATGTGCTGGCACTTGTGTTATTGATCTTAGCCATTCTGATAGATGTAACATAGAATCTCAGTGTAATTTTGATTTACATTTCCATGATGGTTGGTGATATTTAACATTTCTTTAAGTGTTTTTTTTAGTCATCTGAGATTTCTGTATTGAGAATTATCTGTTTAGATAGATCTCTACTTTCCTTCTAATTGGATTATTTGGTTTTAGATGTCTAGTTTATTGAAATCTTTATATATTTTGGATACTTGTCTTCTATCAGATCTGGTGTTAGTAAAAGTCTTTTCCCATTCTGTAGGCTGCCATCATGTCCAAATGATGCTGTCCTTGCTTTAGAGAAACTTTTCAATTTCATGAGGTCAATTTATTAATTGTTGAACTCGGTGTCTGCACTATCCTTTTTGAAAGTTCTGTCCTGTGCCAAGGTGTTCAAGACTATTCCCCACCTTTTCTTCTATCAGGTTTAGTGTACCTGGTTTTATGTTAAGGTCTTTGATCCACTTGGACTGAGTTTTGTTTGTGCACCTATACCACACACATATGTATATACATGTATACATATATGTATATGTGTGTATATACATATGTACATGTACACATACATGTATATACACATATATTAATGTTAATATTTTGAATTGAGGTAGCCTGACCACAGACTTTCTCCACACTCTCTGTTCCCTTTGCAGACGCAATCCCTCACGCTCCTCCCTAGCACTGAAGCACAATGCCAGCTTCAGGCTACCTTCCCTGCTTTACATACCAGTGAATCCCTCAGACCACCCTCTTCTGGGCTCCCTCCTCTTACTCCTTGCTGTGTTCCAGCCTCCAACTATGGCAGACACCTTCTGCTCATCCAAAGGCCATTGACACTGAGAGGTCTATGTGCCTAATATGGAACATTCAAAACAGAAATTGGGGTTCTGAAACTTTCCTGGTTTAGCACAAACGAGTGTGTTACTAGTTAGCAATATAGTTCCTAATAGGGGAACCAAATACTGGAGTTGTGATACTGGAAGCATTTTTAACAATTTGTCTACGCACACTAAGAAAGATACTTCATCACTTCTCATCTGTATTACCTCATTTCTAAAAATAAAGCACCTCATAGGTTGCTTGAAAAACTAAATGTGAGATGTAATATGATTGTTCTATACTATATGACTAAAATTTGCTTGTAAAGGAGTTAATACAATGTGTGTTTTTCTGGGTATTGGTTATTTCACTCAGGATGATCTTTCTCGATCCATTCATGTGCCTGCAAATTACATTATTTCCTTGTTTTTAATAGATGAGTTAAATTCCATTGTGTAAATGTATCACAATTTCTTAACCATTTTTAGGTTGAGTGACATCTAGGTTGTTTCCATATTCTGACTATTATGAATAAAGTTCCTATGAGCATAGTTGAGCAAATGACCTTATATGGTAGAGTATCTTTTGGATCATACACAGGAATGGTATAGCTGGGTCTTAAAGTAGAACTATTCCCAATCCTCTGAGATAGTATCTGATTGATTTCCAGAATGGTTGTACAAGTTTTGCACTCCCCCCAACAATGGAGAAGTATTCCTCCTCTTCCACATCCTCAATAGCATGTGCTATCATTTGTGTTTTTGATCTTAGCCATACTAATGGATGTAAGATGAACTCTCAGTGTCATTTTGATTTGCATTTTCTTGACTGAAACTGTCAAGTATTTCTTTAAGTGCTTCTCAGCTATTCAATAGTCCTCTTTTGAGAACCCAAAGAAGATAAGTAACAAGGAGGACCCAAGGGAGAATGCTTAACTCCCACTCAGATGTAGAAATAGAATAGAAAGTAAAAGTAGTGGAAGAGAGGGAACAGGGTAAGAGAGGGATCATGGAGAGAAATGAGGGGCAATATCAGACCTGGGTCAGAGGTAGGAAGACAGAAGGCTTGCAGAGAGAAGAGAAACCTTGGATAGGAACAAGCTGGAGACCTATGACAGGGTAGGCTCCTGGGCGGATATGCAAATGAACCTCCTGGAGACCCTTAGTAACATGTGTCATGGAGACTGAAGAGGACACCCTCTAACTAGACACGACTCCTAGTAGAGGGAAGAGAACACCACTCAACCTCAAAAATTTAGACCTAAAATTTACCCTGCCTACTAGATGTGCAGGGAAAAAAATACAGCTGTGGATTTCATCCAGGGGATCCAAGATGGCTACCAGGAGAGAACACTGTGCCTGAGGAGTAGGAGAGCAGAAACAACGCAGCGACCAGGAGACTGAACTCTGGGACCTAAAACGCAAGCATTGTGAATACCAGGTGAGGGGAACTACTACGGTGAGAAAATCAAGTGGGAAAACCCTAGAGACACCCAGTTATTACCTGGAAAAATTTCCCGGTGACCAGCTGC
>CM053753.1:13644449-13665714 GCA_028658305.1 Pachyuromys duprasi
TGAGAGTGGAGTGTTGAAGTCTCCCACTATTAAGGTGTTGGGATATATGTGAGATTTCAGCTTTAATAATGTTTCATTTACCAATGTAGGTGGTCTTGTATTTGGGACATAGATGTTCAAAATTGTGATGTCCTACTGTAGGAATTTTCCTTTGATGAGAAGGAAGTGCCCCTCTGCTCTTTTTTTTTTTTTGATTAGTTTTTGTCGAAAGTCTATTTTATTAGATACTAGGATAACTACCCCAGATTGTTTTCTGAATCCATTTTCTTGAAACACATTTTTCCAGCCCTTTACTCTGAGGTAGTATTTATCTTTGTTGCATAGGTGTGTTTCTTGAATACAGCAGACTGTTGGATCCTGTTTTGCAACTCTTTAGTTAGTCTGTGTGTATTTATTGGAGAGTTGAGAGTCCATTGATGTTGATAGATAATAGTGACCAATGACTGTTACTTCCTTTTATTGTGGAGTTGGTGGTCTTACTATGATTCATTGCTTTTTTTTTTCCTCTTTCAATTTTTGCTGGGAGATTGTCTGTATCCTATATTTTCTTTGATGTATTTGTTTTTGTTGGATTGGTGTTTTCCTTCTAGTATCTTCTGTAGGGCTGGGTTGCTGTGTAAATATTGTTTAAATTTAGTTTTGTCATGGAATATTTTGTTTTCTCCATCTATGTTGATTGAAAGCTTTGCTGGGTATAGTAGTCTTGGTTGGCATCTGTGTTCCCTTAAAGACTGCATGACCTCTGCCCAGGCCCTTCTGGCTTTCATAGTTTCTGATGAGAAGTCTGTTGTGATTCTGAAAGGTCTCCCTTCTTATGTTACTTGACCTTTTTCCCTTGCTGCGTTTATATTTTTTTCTTTGTTTTATAGGTTTAGTGTTTTGACTATGATGTGACAAGAGGTATTTCTTTTCTGGTCTAGTCTATTTGGTGTTCTGTTGGCTTCTTGTATGTTTATGGACATCTCTTTCTTAAGTTAGGGAAATTTTCTTTAAAATATTTTCTGGTCCTTGGACCCTGGAGTCTTCTTTTTCATCTATTCCTATTAATCTTAGGTTTCATCTTTTCATGGCATCCTTGATTTCTTGGTTGTTTTGTGTTTGAGAGTTTTTTGATTTTAGTTTTTCTTTGAGTGAGGAATCAGTTTCAGCAAGTGTATCTTCAGCTCCTGAGATTCTCTCTTCCATCTCTTGTATTCTATTGGTGATGCTTACCTTTTTGGATCCTGATCTTTTCTCTAAGTTCTCCAATTCCAGGTTTTTCTCTGTTTGTGTTTTCTTTATAGATTCTAATTTTGTTTTCATGCTTTGCACCATTTCCTTCATCTGATTGAAGGTGGCTCCTATTTTTCTTTCCTCTCTATATGTTTCTAATTGTTCCTCTATGTGGGCCATTATATTCTTTCAAATTTCTTTGAGAGCTCTGTTCATTTCCTCTTTTTGTTCCTGAATTAACTGGATGATCATAGCTTTAAAATCATTTTCCTGAGTTTCTGCTGAATTAAAATATCCATTAGTTTTTGGTGTTTCTGGTGGTGCCATGGTGTCCTTATTTTTGTGGGGTGAGTTCTTATGTCGACCTTTGACCATTGCTTAAATGTGATATTCGCTGTTTCTTCCTCGAGTCTAACCTTTGGACTGGAACTGTCTTACTCTGGGTCTGTAGAATTCTTCAAGAAGATCAGTGGGGACCAGTGGTTTGAGAGTGTGTGCTGTTGCTTCAGTCGTTCCTGCAGGAGAAGAAGCAGCTGGTGAAGAGCTGTAAGTGTGTTTATGTGTTTGTGTTTGTGTGTGTGTGTGCTTGCTCGTGTAAGCACGTGCACGGATGCAGGCACAAGGATGTTTGTCTTGAAAGGGGGTGCTAGGGTGTTTAACTGCTTGGGATATATGGGTTGGGAGCAAGCACAGGAGGGGATGTAGATGCTAGCACAGTTAGCAAGCAGAGATTGCAGGCATAAAGCTCCTGCGCAGTTTTCCTGAATACCTGGTGGTCTACAGTCTGTGGACAGGTCAGCAGGCTGGAATCTGAGGTCTGTGGCTGTCGCTGTGTGCAGGACACGCATTCTGTTGTGTACTCTCTGTGATTGGCCCTGAGTTCTGCACTGGAAGCTGGAAAAATGCACTCTGCTCCCTGAGTTGGGAAGAGTTCTCTGCTTCCTTAGCCGCTACCCCCTCAGACAAGACTGTGGGGAAATGCAGGTGACTGTGCAAGTGTGCAGCACTGTGCTCCTTGAAAGTTGCTGTGTGCACTGTGGGATGCCTCCTCTGATTCAATGCTGGTTGGGGTGCCTCCGCTGCTGCCTTCCTGCTGGCTACAGCATCTCTCCTGATTCCTCTGCTGCAGGCTTGGCTGTCTGCCACTGCTTCTGCCCGTTTGGGGGAAGTGCCTAGAAATCGATTCCCCAGGAGAAGTCCAAGGCGATGTCCGCGGTTTAGCTGTGTCCTATTGGACTCAGATCAGGTTTTGTGCCCCTTCTCCCCGGGCTCCTCCTATGGTTGTTTTGGGTTCCACAGCCCCTCGATTCACCAATTCAGGGACAGGGAAACCAAGGCTCTGGTGCTCTGGGTTGCACAGGTCTGTGATGGGTAGTTGGTGCTCAGCAGTTCTCTGGGCTGGCAGTGCGATCACCCACTGATCTAGGGGACCTTTTCCAGGGAGATCCTGGGTACCCTAACTCAGTCCTGGTTCCTTCCTTCCCTGTGGGGTTTTCTCCCGTCAGAGAAAGCCAGGCTCTGGTGTGCTGGTGCAAACAGTTCTTTTGTGACAGAGAGTTGGGTGCACAGGAAGTCTCTGTGCTCGGGGGTGGAGCCTAGTTCAGAGATGGCTGTACACGCCCGCCATTCTGTGGGATCTTTTCCCGTGGAAGGCTGGGTGACCTAGGTCAGTCCTGTTTCCCTCCTTCTCTGTGGGTTTTTCTCACAACTGGGAATCCCAGTCTCTGGTGTTTTTTTTTTTTGTGCCCATCATTCAGCCTGGGAAGGTGATCAGGACATGCAGGTGTATGGCTCTTGTCTGGCGACTGAGTGCCTTTGCAACTGGGGATCTCTTCCGGGTTCTGGCTGGGTGTCCTGAGAGTGGACCAGGCCGGTCCGGCACCTCGGGGCTTCCTCTCACCTGGGAAACAGGATCACTGTTGTTTTAGGGCCCACAGTTTAGTCGCTTGGTCGTGTACTGAAAATGTTGTTCTGTGGCTCAGAAGCAGTGTCCTCCTGGCTCCGCCATCTTGTCCCGCCTCCGATCACTTCCATTTCTATTACCCTTTGGCTCTAAAACAAGATTTAAGTAAAAGAAAAAACAAAGATTTCATAAACTATCTCATACATGGAAGAAATCAATATTAACATCAATGATGTTTCCTTTATTTTTTCTTTTATTGTAAAATGGGATTATATCGTAGTTTATATATGCTTATATAATAATGCATAATATAAATCAGTTCAAATTATTAAATCTTTTTTCAAATATGTTTAGTGTAAATGTATGTAATTATATATACATATATAACTACATAAATTTAAATTATTAATTATTTTAATATTAATTTAAAAGAGGCTTTTCTTGACCTTCCTGCCCAGGTCCCCTCTGCCTTCTTCCTTTTAAGTCCTATCCCCATGTAGTGCCACTGTTTTATTTCCTCTTCTAGACCACAAGATTCCTGGGAATATCATCAGGTCTTATTTATATTTGAAAAATAGGCTATAACTCAACGGCAAGTCCAAATTTGATGTGCCTACATTACATGTCTACTTCAATAAAGTTTTTTTTAACCTATGTAATTTCAGTATTATAAGAACAATAATTTTTATTTCTTCAATTGTTAACCATGACCTGCCAATTCTATTATGAAATTTATCTATGAATGGTCAGAGGATGTAGAAATAACCCAAATAATCTTCATCTGAGTAGCATACAAACAAATGCAATGCCATAATACAATGAAATGTTATCTTAGAATAAAAACAATAAAAATAATGAAATGATACAAGTCACAGCATAAATGCTTGTCAGAAATACATTGCTATAGTGAAGAAAGCAGTAAAAAAAAAAATGATTATGTTTATCCAGTCTGCCCAGAATAAGCAAAGCTATAATGATAGAAAAGAAGATGATGATTTGGGAGCGACAGATGTCTCTGAGGGGTGGAGAAACTAATTTGATTGACAGGTTTCTTTGGGGAATGACAAAATGCTCTAAAATTATAGTAATACACTTATGATATGACTATTGTGGTGGTTAGTAGTATATGTTTGTAAACACACTTTAAAATATTTAACACATGCTTGGGAGGGGATGGAGGAGGGGGCTACAGCTGGGATGCAAAGTGATTAAACTGTAATTAATAAAAATAAATAAAAAAGAAGAAAGAAAAAATATAATATTTTGGACATTGGATATTAGTTGGCCTGCTCTTTCCTAGAAAAGGCTACCTCAACTGTCCTGAGCTTCTTCGGGTGCCTGTACTTCTTGTGTAGGGTTGAGGCCTCCTGGGCTTTTTCATCTCCATGTTAACATGCCAGTAGTTGTTGTCCTTGTTTAGCTTGTGTTTAGGCAATCATGTTGGTGAGGCCTTATATAGATATATAAATGTATGTTTGAAACAACGATTAATGAAAAAAGAACTCATGAATCTGAAAAAGAGCAATGAGAGCTATATGGGAAGGGTTTGAGGGAGGAAAGGCAAGGGGGAATGTTGTAATTATATTATAATCTCAAAAAATAAAAGAAATAATGAAATACATATGTAACCTTTAAAAACATTACGCACTTTAAATGAATAGACAATATATACTGCATATATTTTTCTTAAAAATAAATCCATTTATAGTAGTCCTCCCTGTCCTTTTACAGATTGAGTATAAAATATTTCATATGGACTAATGTTTTTAATCACTGTGTTAATAACTGGTAGTCCTATGACCTTGTTTCTTTTTTCACATTAATTCATGACCTTTAGCCTTTCCATTTTAAAAATACCTTATGGCTTCTTCTCAGTACATTAGAGTTGCTGACATGACAACTCTTGCACTCTGAGATCATTAGTAAGTATGTGGACATAGCGCTTTGTCACACTGATAGTTGATCTTGTAACCAAGACAGTTACTAAGTGCTTAATGGGTAGATAACATAAAGTGTGGATTACAATCTGAGAAGGACAGTGCAGGTCAGTGTGAGATTTCATCATGCTTCTCAGTGCAAGCACACAATTTAAAATTATGATGCGTTTCTTTCTAGACTTCTGCATTTAGTATTTTTGAGTAGTGATTGACTCCAGGTACATAAAACAGAGAAGGTGAAGGATGATGAAGAGTGAATAAGGTGAGGGAATGTACAGTGTACATATGTGTGCCAATATTTCCTCACAGTATACCAGCAATCTGATGATATGATCATGTATAGACTTAAGAAACATCAGATTTAAAGTCATCAGCTGTAACTACCATGTGGTATTGTGGTAAACGTGTTTTATATTGCAGAGATTCCAATGGCCACATCAGATGATTCCAATGTCAAAAATAACCTCATCAGTTCAGTTGTACCTATATTGTTGTATAAAAATTTGTTTATCTCCACATCACCATCTTGACCGAGGCCAAGTACTGTTTTTCCACCATAGAGCTTATGACTATTATGTTGTATTTTTAGTTGCTGGCCTTTATGTTTTTCCTACATGGCCACAATAGCCAACTCTGAGACCATGGACCATCATAAAACTCTGCCTCCTCACCACCATTTGAGAACGAGAAGACTAAATATTTGTGTTTATTGAACATATCTTTCAAAGCAAATAAACAAGGAAACAATGAATAGATGAGTAAAGTCACCAAGATAACTTGATAAATGATTGCTTTCTGCCTTCACCCCTAGAAATATGTTAGGCAATTTCTTCAGCGTCTTTCCAACATCACCTTCAAAATAAAATGAGATAATTTATGCCTAAATACAAAAGTGGAACTGCTAAACTGTACAATAAAAAAATAAAAAGACTTATAGGTAATTGTCAGTCACACCAGAAAATCAAACATCCTAGGTGATTTACTTTTACCTGAAGGAAACTGGGCACTACTTAAACAGACCTTGCAGTGCTTTCTTCTAGAGTCTCACAGATATGACATTTTTTTGAGTGGGCCTGCTGCTGTGGCCCTTTACAAAGTTTGTGCTCTGCCTCCACACACTACATCTCCACCAGCTGCCAGAAAGACGACAAGTGATGAGCAAAATGTTACCAGTCAGCAGCGGTCCCTATGAAGCTGGCATTTGTATTTCTCCTAAATTAAAGTGTTCCAAATTAAGATTTGTTCTCTTCCTCTGTCTTGTTTATGGCTCCTTATGCCTTGGATTGTGCTTAGGGTTGGTGAATGATATATCAGCTGAAAGCCTGTCTCAGTTGTAGGTAGATACTTTTGTGTTAGTTTGCAACCTCCTTCTAATTTACAGTGCTCTACAACACTGCTGATGATACCCAAAGGGTTATTTCAGGTGAGCAGTTTGTAAAGATTCTAGCTTCTCTTCTCCCCAGCTTATCACAGAGTAGTATAAGTGGAGAGCATTCAACTCCTCCCAATGAGGATGGGCTGTTTATTTTCCCAGCTAGGACATTTTATTAAGCTGTGTTAGGTGCTGAGTGAGACACAACATTGTCAAGATGGGTTTGATCTTACCGTAAAGTCTGTAACGTATAGTTGTTAGGAAGCAACAAGTCCTATATGGAAAGTTTTTATTACATTCTGTATAAATTCCCAAATGCCTGCCTTTGAGGAGAAATTCTCCTGAGTTAAGCAAACATCGGTAACATCCCTCCCATGTGCCAGTGTTTATTTCACAAGCGAAAGCTTGAATCCAGAGAAAATCAGGACAAACCACTACCTAGAGCCTAAAAGTAGCCCAAAGACATCAAATATTAAAAGGTCATGTGATGAGCTGAACCCAGTTTAGGTTCTGTTCAGTTTTCTTTGGATGTCTTTGTAAATCCCCAGTTCATAGTGGCCAGAATTCCATTGACCAGTTTGTCTTGTTCATTGCACCATGCTACAGAATAAACAGCATATTTCAGTTTAGAACAAATTCAAGTTCCATGATTGCCAGATATTCATATTCAAAGAAGTATGGATTTACTTATGTTAATACAGATCAAAGTGTCTTATTACAGTGACAGTGGGCTCAACCATAGCCTCAGTCCTTGCCCCTTGGAAAAATCACAGTCCTTGGACATGAAAGTTTCCCACTGTGCTGCTCTCTCCTTATTCATGCAGTCATGACTACTAATAAATTCTATATCCTGCCCATCAAAAAAAAAAGAACAAAGAAAACTCCAATATTATATTGTGCATTTTTAGAAGACAAAAATAAGTAGTTACATATAGTCATAAAATCCATTATCCAAAATATTTTCTCATGTCTTCAGTGTTATCAAATGTATTTTCTGAACACTCATCCTCTCTAATTGTAAAATGTGAACAATAAAATCTAAATAATTGTAACAAGGTATTGTGTTCTTCTCAAAGTAAACCATACAGCCTCTCTTGTCTTATCACACAGCCACTCGCTTTGATCCTTTCTGTTTCTTTGTTTTAGGCCAATACCTGCGGGTACAGAGACTTTCATTCATCTCTGTCCCTTACAAGGCAGCAGGCCTGGCATGTCTCTGCCTGTCCTTCACCTGGAAGGGTTAATATGAATCAGTTCATTCTAAAAGCTAAATTTTCATCTGACTAGTTCTGGGATGCTTTGTGGTGTGCTGATGTACACGTTCAGGGAAGAATTCTCACACATCAATGTTTCTTTAGTATTCTCTCTTTCGAAAACAGATATTTTACCATTTATTCAGAATCGACCATAAAAGCCTTTTTATTACAGTTACTTTCATTTAGAAAATTAAAAATACAGAAGCTCTTTTCTATTGAGCTATACAGGAGAAAAGAAACAAATTGAAGAAGAAAACTGAATTTTATTTTTTAGGCTTAGAAATCTGCATTGTTCAAGAAAGGCTGTGGATAAATGGAAAATGCTTTGTGCTGTTTTGATTTGCCTTTTCAAATCTGAAGACATACAAATGACTAACAGAACTACAAAATAGGTGGAATTTTCCGCAACTTAGAAAAAAATTACCATCTGAATTCCCCAAACATAGAACTTTATATTATAGAAGGCTGACTATATATGCGAAGACATGGAGATCAGGATCCCTCATACACAATTATATTCCATGGTCATAGTAACATCACGCGTGATGATGCACATACAGAAACAGCCTGACCCTTGCCCTGCTATGCACAGAAGTTTTCTTAAACATGAAATGTATGCCTTCATCCTTTAAAAGAAAGGAGAAGCAAATAACAATGGTTATTAGTACATGTGAGACACTGAATATAAGTTTCATTTCTTATATAATTCTTGACATGTTTATATGCTAAAGTTGTTCAGATTAAGTAAACTAATAAATGCATTCATTTGGTTTCACTGGTAGAGTCTGTATATGTGTTGATATTATATTTTAGGTTATTTATGCAAAATAATTCACCCTTGATGTGGCTGTAACTGTAGAAAAGTTTATAAATTAAATATTCTCAAATTCCATTATTCTACACACATACACACACACACATGCACTCATGTGTGCACATTTAATTATGTATATATACAACATTATTACAGTGTTTTACTCTCTGTATCACCATTTGTGTGTTGTACTTGTAAAATATTTGCTTAGTATTTATATCTAAAACACTGTAACAATTCTGTTATCAACTTTTCCAGTGTCTGGAACATCAATACTGACATATCACTTCATCCCTGACACTGATTATTTCTCTTTTCTTGTTATTCCTTAATCAATCTTAGCAAAGGTTTGTATTTTAGTGTGCTTTTTCAGTCAACATAAAACCTATTGATTTTGTTCATTCTCTTTACTGTAGGCTGTTTTCTACATCATTAATTTCTGCTCTTATCTGTTTTTCCTTTTCTCCTTTCCATATTGCTTGAATTTAATATGCTATTCTATTACAGCCAGTAATCAATACATAGAACAAGGTCTCTAAGCCTTTATCTTTTTTAATATATATTTAAATTTAAAGTTTTCTTCTCTTTATTGTAGTAAAAATGGACAGAGGTAAAAGCCAGGTTCTAAGCATATAAGTTGATGAACTGACAGATTTTTTCCACGTAGCCCTTATCATAATCTATACATATAACATTTTTCTGCAACATGAAATTTCTTCATGATCTTTTCCTTATTGCTTGCACCCCTAAGAATTACTACAATTTTGATTTCTAGCCTAATAAGTTTTTCTTGCCCACTCTTTAAACAAAAAGAATAACTGGTCACTGATTTTTTTTCTTTCAACATTTTTTATCTCATTGTCTCTAAAAATGTTTGGGTTTTTTCCATAATAAAAGAAAATTTATAGGTTGCCTTTGGGTCACCCACGCTCCCATACATGACCCCCCCAAAATTCATTGGTTCACAAACCTGCACTTGTATTCAGTACTTTCTTTTTCTCTTCCTTTTTTAAAAACATAGATTCTTTTTCTCATAAAATATAACTCTAGTACAGTTTCTCCCTTCTGTGTTCCTCCAAGTTCCTCTCTACCTCTTCTCTCATCTGATCCACTCCCTTCTGTCTCTTATTAGAAAAGAACAGGCTTCTAAAAGATAATGGAAAAACATAACAAAGTAAAATAAAACAATGTTGGAAAAGAAAAGCCAACAGAAAAATAAAATAGCTCCCAAGAGAAGGCACAAGAATCAGAGTCCCATGTATTCACACGTTAAGTGTTCCCACCACAGTACTGAACTCAAAGCTCTTATGTATGTGTATTTGCTGGGGGTCTTTTCAGACTGTGTAGGTCCTGTGCTTGCTGCTTCAGTGTCTGTGAATTCACATGAGCCTTTGCTCAATTGTTTGAGAATCCCTTGTGCTGTATGGTGTTTTGTACTCTTCAGTCTCCCCTATGCTCCTCTGCGTGCTCCTCTATGGGCTTCCCTGAGCTTTGAGGAAAGACATTTGATGGAGATATCTTGTTCAGAGCTGAGTGTCCCAAGGTCTCTAAGTAAAGTATGGATTGGGTATCTGTATGTGTTTTCATGTGCTACAGGAGACAGCCTCTCTGATGGTCGCTGAGTAAGACATACATCTATGAGTATAGCAGAATAACATCAGGAATTGATTTATTGTTACTTTCCACTGCATAAGATTTTCACATAACCCCACAAATCTAGTTGTCTCTCCCCTCACTCCCTCTCTTAATCTACCTTTCCCTCCCTCTCTCATCTGATCTCCCATTCTCTAGCAACACCTCTAGCTCCCTTCCACCTATAAATCTACTCTATTTCTGCCACACAGGGAGAATTGTAAACACCAACTAGTTCCTTCTCTTTGTGTACCCTCTCTGGGTCTATTCATTGTAGCTCGATGATCATTTACTTAATGACTAATGTCCACATGTAAGTGAATACATCAGTGTGTAAACATGGTTACTTATCTTTTCAAGTTCTGGTTACCTAACTCAAGATGTTTTGGTTGTTACCTAATTCATGCTGTTTTGTTTGGAATTTTTTGCTTGTTAATTGTTTATTTTCATCACTTTTCTGAAAATTTTATGATGCCATTTTTTAAGAGCTGAGTAGTACTACATTGTGAAAATGTACCACATTTTCTTTATTTATTCTTTTTTTGAAGAACACAAAGTTGTTTCAAATTTCTGGCAATCTTGAATACAGCAGCAATAAACATGGTTAAAGTATCCTTATGGTAGGATGGAGTGTCCTTTAAGGGTATATACCCAAGAATGCTATATCTGGATCTTGAGATAGATCAATTCCCAACTTTCTGAGGAACTGCCATACTGATTTTCATAGTGGGTATACAGTTTTGCCCGGCCACGAACATCCTCCACACGCCTCCATATCCTTGCCACTATGACACTTGTTAATTGATCTTAACCATTCAGATGTTGAACTTTTCTTTTAGTGTTTCACAGCCATTGAAGTTTCCCATGTTGAAAATTACCTGTTTGTATCTGTACCTTTTTTTTTTTTTGTTAGACAGGGTTTTTATGTGTAGCCTTGACCAACCTGGACTTGCTTTGTAGATCAGTCTGGACTCAAACTCACAGAGTTTGCCTCCCCAAGCGCTGAGATTGCAGGTGTGTGTCACGGTACCATACCTGTACCTCATTTTTAATTGGATTATTTGGTTTTGTATATCAATTTTCCTGAGTTCTTTATATATTTTGGATACCAGCCTTCTCTCTGATGTGGAGTTGGTAAAAACCTTGGCAGATTTTGTAGGTTGTCACATTGTCCTAATTACTGTGTTATTTTACATTTTTTATTTTTAATAATTTTTATATTAATTACAGGTTATTTACTTTGTATCCAAGGTGTAGCCCCCTCCTTCATTCCCTACCGTTCCCACCCTCCCTCTCTCATTTTTCTCCCTGCACCTTTCCAAGTCTACTGATAGGGGAGGTCCTCCTCCCCTTTCATCTGACTCTAGTTTATCAGGTCTAATCAGGATTGGCTGCAATAGAAAAATGTTTATCAAGCAAATGGACCCAGAAAACAAGCTGGGGTAGCTATCCTAATATTTAATCAAAATCAAAATTCTGAGGAGGGGCACTTCATTCTCATCAAAGGAAAATTATTGTGTTCTTTGCTGTGCAAAAAGTTTTTAGTTTCAAAGGGTCTCATTGATTAATTGTTGTTTTTAGTGCCTGTGTCATAGAGTTAATGGTGTTCCCAGACTTCTTCTTCTGTCAGATTTAGTGAGTCTTATTTTATGTTGAAGTCTGCTGCATTTGGAGTTGAGTTCAGTACATGGTAGGTATGTGCATGCTTCTGAAGGCTAACATCTAGTTAGATGAGCAACATTTGCTGCAGATCCTATCATTTTTTATCCAGTATGTATTTCTGGATTCTTGTTCAATAATCAGGGATCCATAAATGTGTGAATTTATGTCTGGGTCTTCAGTTTGATTTCATTGACCAACAAGTATCTTGCTGTTTTTATTACTATAGCTCTATAATATAATTGATTTCAGGAAGGTAAAACCTGCTCCTCTTTAATTATTCTGGATTATTTTAGCTATCCTTTTGTGTGTGGAGTATCCATATGAAGTTCAAAATTATCCTTTCAAGATCTGAAAAGAACTGTGTTAGAATTTTGGTAGGGATTGCATTGGCCAGTAGATTGCTTTTCATAGAACAGCCTTTTATTTTCTGTAAATCTTACTGATCCATAACTATGGGAGACTTTTCATCTTCTGATATCTTCTTCCATTTCTTTCTTCCAAAGGAATAAAAAGACTTGGTGTTTTTATTACACAAGTCTTTCACTTACTGTTAGAGTTAGTTCAAGATATTTCATATTATTTGAGGCTTTTTTCAAAGGTATTGTTTCCCTGATTTCTTTTTCAGTCTGATTGACATTTGTACACAAAAGGCCAGCTGATATTTGTGAGTTAATTTTGTATACAGCTAATTTGCTGAAATTTTTTTTATCTGGTGTAGGAGGTCCTGGTAGAATTTTTACGGTCTCATATGTATAGTTATCATATCATTTGCAAATAAATATGCATTGTTTTCTTTCTTTCCAATTTGTTTTCCCTTAATCTCCTTCAGGTCCATTATTGTTCTAGCCAAGACTTCAAATACTGTATTTAATAGATATGCAGAGAATGGACAATCATGTCTTATTCCTAGTTTTAGTGGAATTGCTATGAGTTTCTCTCCATTTAACTTGATGGTGGTTATAGGCTTCCTGTAACAGCCTTTATTATGTTGAGGTATGTCCCTTAATCCTTAATCTCTCCAGGATTTTTGTCATGAATGAGTGTTGAATTCTGTCATAGGCCTTTCCTGCCTAGTGAGATAAAGATGTTCTGTTTTATTTTGTTTCTTTCAGTTTGTTTATATAGTGCATTGCATTTACTGATCTTTGTATACTGAATCATCCCTACAGTGCTGAGATGAAGCCTACTTGATCATGGTGGATAATCTTTTTGATGCGTTCTTGGGTGTTTAGCAGGTATTTTATTGAGTATTTTTGCATCTCTGTTCAAAAAAGAAATTGGTTTATAATTAACTTTTTGTTGAGTATTTGTGTGATTTCATCAGGGTAGCTCTGGCCACACAGGATAAATCGGGGTATGTTCTTCTGTTTTCATTTTGTGGAATAATTTGAGTAGTGTCCATTTTTTTCTTTTTTAAAATTTAATTTTTATTTTTAATTATTTTTATATTAATTACAGTTTATTTATTTTGTATCCCAACTGTAGCCTCCTTCCTTATTCCCTCCCAATCCCATCCTCCGTCCTCTCCTCCCTGCCCCTCTCTAAGTCCACTGAGAGGGGAGGTTCTGACCCTAGCTTATCAGGTCTCTTCAAGACTGGCTGCATTGTCTTCCTGTGTGGCCTAGCAAGGGGGGGGTGGGGGAGTCAAAGAGCCAGCCACTGAGGTCATGTCAGAATTAGTCTCTGTTCCCCTTATTAGGGAACCCACTTGGAGACTGAGCTGCCACGGGCTACATCTATGCAGGAGTTCTATGTTATCTCCCTGAAAGGTCCTTGGCTGGAGTATTAGTCTTGGAAAAGAACCCTGTGCCCAGATTTTTTGGTTCTGTTGTTCTCCTTGTGGAACTCCTGTCCCCTCAAGGTCTTTCTATCTCTCCCTTCTTTTATAAGATTCCCTGCACTCTGACCAAAGTTTGGCTATGAGTCTCAGTATCTGCTTTGATACCCTGCTGGGTAGAGTCTTTCAGAGGCCTTCTGTGGTAGTCTCCTGACTTGTTCCTTGTTTTCTCCCTCTTCCAATGTCCATCCCATTTGCTTTTCTGAGTGAGGATTGATCATCTTACCCAGGGTCCTCCTTCTTGCTTAGCTTCATTAGGTGTATAGTTTTTAGTATGTTTATCCTATATTGTATGTCTATTATCCACTTATAAGTGAGTATAAACATGTATGTCTTTCTGCTTCTGAGATATCTCCCACCATTTGCCTGAAATTTTCATGATTTTCTTGTTTTTTATTGCTGAGTACTATTTCATTATGTAAATTACCACAATTTCTGTATCCATTCTTCCATTGAGGAACATCTGTTTTTTTTCCAGATTCTGGCTATTACGAATAAAACTGCTACAAACATGGTTGAGCAAATGTCCTTTTTGTGTGTTGATATTAACAACTCTTGGAAAGTCTGGTAGAATTCTATGCTAAAACCATTTGGCCCTGGTCTCTTTCAGTTGGCAGACATGTAATGACTGCTTCTAAATCACTAGGTAATATAAGTTTGTTTAAATTACTTATTTGATTTTTATGTAGCTTTGCTAAGTGGTATTTATTAAGAAAATTATCCATTTATTTTAGGTTTCCAATTTGATGGAGTACAGCTGGTTAAAGTATGTCCTTATGATTCTCTAGATTTCTTCAGTATTTGTAATTTTGTCCACCTTTTCATTTCTGATTTTGTTAATTTATATATTCTGTCTCTATCTTTTAGTTTGGATAAGAGTTTGTTTACCTTCTTGATTTTCTCAAGAAACAACTCTATCTTTTATTGATTCCTTGTGTTGTTCTATTTGTTTCTCCTTTATTGATTTCAGCTCTCATTTTGATTATTTCTTTTGATCTACTCCTTTGGATGTGATTACTTTTTTTACTCTAAAGCTTTCAGGTTTTCTGTTTAGTTGCTAGTAGGAGATTTCTCTATTTCTTGTTTTTTTGTTTGTTTGTTTTTGTTTTTTTAAGGTAGGCACTTAGTGCTATAAATTTGCCTCTTAAAATCACATTCATTGTGGCCCGGAAGTTTGAGTATTACGGGTATTTATTTTCATTCAGGACTAGGAAGTCTTTCCTTTCTTTCTTTAAGTCTGTTTTGACCCATTTTTTCATTCAGTGAAGAACTATTGTGTTTTCATGAGTTTGTGAGCTTTGGGTTATTTCTATTGTTGAAATCCAGCTTTCATCTGTGCCAATCTGATAGGATGCAGGATCTTATTTTAGTTGGCTTGTATCTGTTGAGACTTGCTTTTGTTTCTGAGTATATAGCCAATTTTGGAGATAGTTCCATGAACTGCAGAGAAGAATATATATTCCTTTCTCTCTTTTTTTTTTGAGATAAAACGTTCTATAAATTTAACTCCATTTTTTTATACCGTCAATTAACTTCAGCACTTTTCTGTTTAGTTTTGTTTAGATGACCTGTCTATTGGCAAAAGTGGGATATTGAAGTCTCTTACTATCAGTGTGTGAGTCTCAATATGTGATTTAAGCTCTATGAGTGTTTCTTTTTCAAATGTGTGTACCCTTGTGTTTGGGGCATAGTTTTAAGAACTGAAATATCCTCTTGGTGGATTTTTCTTGAATGAGTATGTAGTGTCCTTCCCTCTTTCTTTGGATTAGTTTTGGTTTGGTGTCTATATTGCTAGATATTAAAATGGCTACATCAACATGTTTCTTAGGTTCATTGAAACAGTTTTTCCAACCCTTAATCCTGAAATAATGTCTTTGTTGATAGTGAGATGTGCTTCTTGAATGCAACAGAAAGATGGATCCTGTTTTCACATCCATTATGTTACTCTGTGTCTCTTATTGAAGAATTGAGACCATCGAAATTGAGAGATATCAGTGAGCAATGATTATTAAATCTTGTTATTTTGTTATTAGTGTTGATGATGGTGGTTGTGGTAGTGTGTGTTTGTGTGTGTGTCCCTTGCCTTCTTTTTATTTTAGTCTGAGATTATTTATCACCATTGTCTTAATGGTCTTAATCAACCTCATTAGGCTGGGCTTTTTCTTCTCACAACTTTTATAGGGTTAAAATTGTGGATAAATATTGCTTAAACTTGGTTTTATCATGGAATATCTTATTTTCTCCATCTATAGGGATTAAAATTTTTTTCTAGGTGTAATAATCTGGGTTGGCATCTGTGGTATCTTTGTGATTCATATATAAATATTGCTTATATTTGTTTTTTCATGAAATATCTTATAATCCCCATGATAATTGAAGGTTTTTCTGGGTATTGTAGCCTGGGCTGACATCTGTAGTCTCTTCGTGTCTGTAGCACATCTGTTTAGAACCTGGTCTATAGAGTCCCCATCTAAGGTCTTTCTTTGTATGTTACTTGGTCATATTTTTTCTTGTAGCTTCTAATATTCTTTCTTTGTTTTGTATATTTAGTGTTTTATATATGTGCTAAAAGGACTTTATTTTTCTATTTCAATCTATTTGATATCCTGTAAGTTTCTTGTCCATTTATAGGCATCTCCTTCCTTATGTTATGGAAATTTTCTCTCATAATTTTGTTAAAAATGTTTTTAGGCCTTTGATCTGGGTGGGTTTTTTTCTTCATTTATTCCTATTATTCTTAGACTTGGTTTTTCATAGTGTCACAGATTTCCTGGATGTTTTATATCCAGAAATTTTTAGATTTATCATTTTCTTTGACCAATGTATCGTTTTTTTTCTATTATATCTTTCATGTCTGCGTTTCTTTCTTTCATTCTGTTGGAGAAGCTTTCCTCTGTATCTCCTAGATTTTCCATTTGCAGAAATCCCTTAGTCTGTGTTTGCTTTATCAATCTTATTTCCATCTTCAGATCTTGAGCAGTTTTGTTCATCTGTTTAACTCTATCTGTGTTTTCCTGGATTTTTTTTAAAAATGTATTTATTTTTATTAGTTACAGTTTATTCACTTTGTATCCCAATTGTAGACCCCCTCCTTCAGCCCCTCCCAATCCCACCTTCTTCCCTCTTCTCTGTACATTCCCCTCCCCCAGTCCACTGATAGGGAATGTCCTCCTCACCTTCCCTCTTATCCTAGTCTATCAGGTCTCATCAAGAGTGGCTGCATTGTCTTCCTTTGTGGCCTGGTAAGGCTGCACCTCCCTCATGGGGACATAATCAATGAGCAGGCCACTGAGTTCATGTCAGAGACAGTCCATGTTCCCATTATTAGGGAACCAACTTGGACACTGAGGTGGATATTTTTAAGGAATATTTTAAATTTTCTTTCTAAGGGTCTCTATCATCAACATGCACTCTTTAAGAAACTCCTAAGAAAAAAGTCACTGGTCCTGCTATGAGAAATTTTATAGGTTTGCTTAATTAACCTCTGAGCATGCTTGTAAGAAGTCTGCTGTAATTACATCAACTGAAATGGGAATGTAGGAGGCGCTTAATCACAGAACTTAGATATAAGAAACACATAAGAAAAAGCTTTGGTTTCTTTGCCTCTACATCTGTCAACTTCATCTACCCAGTTGCAATAGTTGCCACTGTGGTGGATGTTATTTTCGGCAATATCTGCTGACACCAGAGCTCTTCTTCTTCTGCTATCCAACTTTAAGCAAATACTAATGGAGCTCCAGGAATCCTCCAAGCCCTTAACACCAGGTTGAGACTGCTAAGCCATTCAGCTTCATAGACTGAGATAGCTATAAATTTTCATCCTCACAAGTGCAGAGACAGCCATTATTGAACTATTGAAACTGTATCTCAAAAGCAAATCTAATAACTCACTGTCTATATGTTCTATGTTTCGTAGCAAACCCTGACTAGTGTACTCATGTAATGGTATTAAGGTTTCAGAAGGTATTTACATATTAGATAAAAAGTCTTCAAATGCTTTGTCTGTACTTATTGATGACACTATTTTATTTTTCATTATGTCTACAGAAATGAAACACTATTTAAACCTAAATTTTGTGTACATGGATGCCTGGAAGTTTGGAACTGTTGGTCAATATAGATAGTATGTGAATGATAATGAGTTGTTTATTAATCATGTGCACTTAGCACAAACAACCATATTTGAAACATGAAAAACTGCTGAAAATATTTAAGAATCTCTCTTGATGTCACATTTCACTGTTCAGATTTAGTGATTTAGTGGGGAAATAAAATACTCTAGTGAGGAAATGAGAAAGGTCCTCTGAAACTAGCCCTCTAAATCCATTCCTGCTGCACATTTCCTTTCCATTCCGGCCATGCCGTTTTCACTTTAGCTGAAAAGTTTATTTTCACAGCTGTTCCTATTATCTGTTGCTCTTGTAATCTTTACAATGGGAAAATGAACTGACTCATGAAAACTCAATGATGAAAATTGAATCTAATAGGTAGATTGTGGTTTTCTTTTAGATTAATTTGTTTCTTCAATCTAAATTGTTGATCTTAGACCACAATTGTTTGAAATATTTGCTTAGTAGCCTCTTAAAATCTGTAAGAGCACAAATGACAGCTCATTTTCTCTTTCTTTTTAGAGAGGGAATAATTTTTAAGTATTAACCCAGGGGCTTACACAGAAATCACATACTCAGACACTGAGGTATATGGTTGGTTTGATATTGATTATTCTCTCTCTCTTCTCTGTCACTTTTTCTCTCGCGGTCTTTCTGCATTGCTCAACACATAAAAATATGTTTGATTAGTCTTGCTTTACCAATTGTATAAATTTTTCTGGTGAAGTAAGCCTGACTTAATTTTCTCTGTTGTGTATGTATATATACATATATATTGTTTTCTGCATTTCTTCTTAAGAGCTACAATTCTATTATATCATGATAAGAAAGCAATGTAAGATTTTATTCACTAGAAGATATAACACATTTTTTCTTCTTGAATGTTCTATGTCCACTTGGAAAAAATTTCTATTCTGAAATTGTTTGGTCAAAGAGTCTATGAATAACAACTAGTTCACCTATATTTATAGTTTTCCCAAAAGCTCATATATTACTAACCATTTTTACATAATATTTCATAGCAATTATCAAATTTTTTAAATGTCTTTCTTTCAATTATTTGAAGCTTGTTTCTTCAACCATTACATAACATTTTAAAAGTCTCTTCTTGGGGCCTATTTTTAAATAATTGAGCTACACTGATTTTATTTTGACTGTTCCTTTTTTTTTCCATTTTTCATCTTTCTGACTTTGTCAGTAAGGTTACTTTCATTTAGAAAGCTGTCTTCTCTTACTTGCAGTTTTAGCTGACTTACATGTAATAACATAGATTATTAGTCTAGGACTACCATTTTGCTATTTATTTGGCTATTATTTTTGAATGTTTCCTGTGAAGCTTAACTGAAAGCCTTTGTCTCCTGATACTCTAAATTGCCTTCATTCTTCTGAATTCAGGGAACTAAGTTCAATATAGGAACTCCCACTATCAACTTTGTCATAAGTAATGGCAATAGAGGTCACTTCAACAATGACTACTTAACTCATCAAAGTATTTCCACAGGCTTGGTGACAGGAATGTCCTCAACACCACCCTAAAGCAATGAGGAAGGAACAGATGCTGCAATGTTTCACTGTACTATCTCAGCTTCCTTAAACTCTTCAATACATGTCTGTACAGTGCCAAGTCAGTTTAGGTACCCACCTTCAATAAAATAAAAGAAACACCTTTCCCAAGGCTCCCAGCATAAGTTGCTTATATCAGTTTATTCAACCCGTGATAGCTACATTTCCTCTACTCATAGTCAACATCCTTAAAATAATTCTAAACATAGATTTCATATATTTCTACCAATGTAGAATAGTATACATTTATGAATCACACTTCTAATTTGATTTAGATGACAGCAGTCAAACCTGTTTATATATCAAGGATTCAAACCTCTAATAAACTGTTGAGAAAATATCAAGATTCCAAGCTGTCTCAGTAGCCTCCCTAGGAAGAAGCTATTTGATTTATCTTGCTATGGATAAGAGGAGGCTGCTCCTCTTTCATAAGGACACTCAAACAAAACTTGAAAAAAAAATCAAACTTTTTACCATAGTAAGAATCACAAATGTCACCTTAATAATTTTCAAGGTCACATTAATTCACAATCAATGTCTTGAATTGATAACCTTGCAAGGCTTTTGTTGCTGTTGTTAAAGTTAAGACATTGATTGTGAATTACTTTATAATCCACCCTCCACAGACTTGCTCTTGACCTTCAGGAATGTCTCTTCTCTCGATAGCAGAGACAAGGTTCTTTCTTTCTTTCTTTCTTTCTTTCTTTCTTTCTTTTTTGTTGGTTGATGGGATTTGTTGGTATTATTTTGCTTTGTTTTAAACCTTTGTTTCCACCAACTAGAATTTGATACAAGCATTTGAGTCTTGAGCTGAAATTTTTCTTTACTATTTGGTGTTCAGTAAAGTAGAAGTGACAAAGCAGACCCACCATCTTTGGTTTCTATTTCTTTAGCCCTTGCAGACATGTAATTTCTAGTGGCCATAAGTAGCCATTAGATAACTGCATGCTATGATGATGCATAGGATATCAACACACTCACTACTAGTATCAGGGTCACAAATGTTTTCATGTATAATCAGGTGAAAGAAGTAATGCATATTCCTGTTCCTAACTGTGTTGACAAACCATATCTAAAGAGAACATACCAGAAATCACAGCTCAGAGTAGGAGATGAGAAAAATGTCATTTCAGACCTTGTACAATGTCAAGAGAAGTCAGGGAAATCAAAGTTTAGAAAACAGAGTTGGAAGATCAGAAAAATAAGTCATGAATCAATTCCCTGATGCACTGATAGGATAAGTCTGAGCTTGGAAGAAGCAAAGAAGCCAAGCATGACTGACTCCCAGCATGAAATCAAGGATGTCCAGAGACTTCTGAGAAGCTCTGAAATTCTCCACACCTGCACTTAAGCATATGGTAGACCACGACCATCTGTTGGTGATCCTTTGTGTCTGCTTGACTAACGCACTACAGAGAAAACTAAAACCCTGTGACCACTGATGTTACATTATAAATGCAATGCAAACTTGTACAACCACTCTGGAAATCAATTTGGCGCTTTCTTAGACAATTAGGAATAGTGATTCCTCAAGACCCAGCTATACCACTCTTAGGCATATACCCAAAAGATGCTCAAGTACACAACAAGGACATTTGCTCAACTATGTTCGTGGCTGATTTATTTGTAATAGCCAGAACCTGGAAACAACCCAGATGTCCCTCAGCTGAGGAATGGATACAGAAATTGTGGTACTTTTACACAATGGAATACTACTCATGAATTAAGAAGGAGGAAATCATGAAATTCGCAGGCAAATGGTGGGACCTGGAAACTATCATCCTGAGTGAGGTATCCCAAAAGCAGAAAGAAACATATGGTATATACTCACTTATATAGACCTATAGGATAGGAAGGTCAAGCTGAAATCTACACACCTAGAGAGGATATACAGGAAGGAGGACCCAGGGTGGTATGATCAATGCTTGTTTGGATGAACAAATGGGATGGACATTGAGTGGCGGAGAA
>CM053753.1:13666214-13686844 GCA_028658305.1 Pachyuromys duprasi
AAAATATTACATTCCATCTTAGGATTCCCTGATAGCCTGTGTTGTCCTTTAGTCTTGGAAATGGGAATTTGCCTTAAGAAGAAATAAGGGAATGTTCATTGAGAGCTTTTAAGTTCTGAACTTCAGAATCACACTGGCTATGTCAAGCCCCAGTTCTGATACAGAGAAGTAGCTTCCCCGAGCTGCACGGTCATCCAACAAAAGCATGATGATGGTAATAATCCCTTTGCTCATATGTGATGTATGTGGTCTGACACATTTTAAACAGCTGATCAATGTTATCTTTTATTAATGTCATTATTCATGGCAGCTTCTACTGTCGTGCTGAAATTATGCCACAAAATTTAAAATCTTAAAGCACTTACCCACACCATGTGGCTCAGGGTCCAGCTACATTCTTCTTACAAAACATGTGTTCCCAGAAAAAAATTATCTAAGTATCTTGTCTCGATCTGTTTGAATTACCCCAGACAAAGGCCTGAAGGCATTCACGCCACTGAAAATGGTTCTGCTGAGGTCAATGTAAGTTTAACTGAATTGACTCCCTGGTGAATCTTCTATGGCTGGCTAGAAGATTGATCTCCATCATAGAAGTGTGGTTTAGGATTTAGAATGCACGCCTGCTCAGAATGTGTCACTTCCTCTGCTGCTGTCTGGCATGACCACAAACGTATCTTCTTTCTACAGAGGGAAGATGACATAGAACTCATTCTTTTTGGAAGTGAGGCATGCTGAAAGACCTTCATACATATTAGTAGAAACTGGGCCAGTGCTGTTTCTTCTTCCTATATTTAGAGAAAGAAATGCACTGAAGTGAATTTTTCTTTTTTTCTTTCTTTTTTTACAAATCACAAGAAGACAAATCCAATAAATAAAAATTAAAATTTACATATTTTGAAGGGCAGTTATAAAACAAAATGAAAAGCATATTTGTCTCCGTGGGTTCCTTGAGGAGCTGTACAACAAAAAGAGCAAACCAGCCTTCACGTTCTTCCTGGAAGATAGATCTCTGAGAGAAGAAAGAGCACAAGTTTATGAAACATTTCTTCATAAGCAACACTCATAGTATTTTAAAATATGTACATTTAAAATTATACATCGATTTATTTATTTATTCATTTTACATCCTGATCATAGTCCCTCCATCTTCTTCTCCCAGTTCCACCATCACTCCCTGTCAGGGAGAAGTGATCAAAAAGCAGGCAACTGAGTTCATGTCAGAGATAGCCCTAGCTCACCTTACTAGGGAAACCACATGAAGCTGCCCATAGACTACATCTGTGTAGGGGTCTAGGTCCAGTTCATGCATGGTCCTTGGTTGATGCTTCAGATTTTTCAAGCTCCGCTGGGCCCTGGATATTTGACTCTGCTGGTCTTCTTATGGAGCTCCTGTCCACTCCAGGTCCTTCTATCCTTCCCTTCATATTTTTTTTTCACAAGACTCCCTATGCTTCACTCAATGTTTGGCTGTGAGTTCTGGTTTGAGAATCTGTTTTGATTTGCTGATGGATGGAGGCCATTAGAGAACAGCTGTGTTAGATTCCTGCTTGGAACAGTGACTCAGGTACAGTGGACATCTGTACAGGAACCATAGTGGCCATATCAAAATTCCTTAGCCACACTTGGGTAAGTTAAATATTGTTGTTAACCAAACACAGAAACATGATGTGTCACTCAGCATTAACTTTCAAGACTTAGTGATATGGATAGGACCAGCTCAATCCTGAGATCCCATCAACATCAAAGTGAAGCAAGATTGGATATTTGACTAGTAAGACTGGGTACATGACTACCAGGAGTTCAGTACCATATTCTGAATTTGGAATATGTCCAAACAGATAACAACCACAAGCCTACTTGATAGAAAATCTAGCTATGTAGTGTTATTGTTCACAAAAAATCTTTTGTTTCAGTTAAGAAAATTTTGAACTAAAAATTAACATAATCAGGGAGAGCATGTATATTGATGATTGGCTCATTTTAGTCTACTCATGAGTAACTTGAACCTCAGGTACCAACTCTAGTGTTGGACATAGTTCTCCAAGCCACCTTCAGATGTGACTCAGGTTCAGCAGGTATGTGCACAGAAAAGCACAATGGCCAGGATAATACCTGTGAGGTTCTTCCACCAGACTTGAAGTCTTCTGGTGGGCTCTCTTCCTAGGCCAGCTTTTCAATTATCACTGTTTACCCTTCGGGTTTTCAATTATGAAAATGGTAGCAAGACTGAACTCCATGCATTCTACTCCCTGTAGAAGCTGACAGGAAGATGAGAACAAACAAACTAATGACAAAAGTGAGCTCTAATATATACTAGAGGTAGAGCTTCTTCCCGGCATCAGTCTTGCTCTTTAATTCAGGACTTATGTTAGGTTCTCCTTAAATATTAAAGAGTAAAAAGATACCTCCCAGTAAAAATATCCTTAACCACGGAAGTACTCACCAACTCTTCCTACCTCAACTGTCTTTGTAGAAGGAAAATGAGTATGTATAGAGAAATTTCAACCTACTAGCATGACTCTGCAGTGGCAGAACATGTTTCTGAGGTCAGAGGGCGCTAACACTGAGCAGATTTTCTAGAATGTAGAAAAGGATTTTCCATGTGGTGTTTGACATTAAAACAGGACAGAAAGCAATGTGAAACAGGGTGCAGTTAAGATGATCTGTTCATCTGCAAATTTGGCTTTGGGACACAGAGAAATTGGAGAAGAATTAAACTAGAAACTCCATCCCCACTGGCTGTATTTCATAATTCTGGAATGCACTATGAAGCCTCCTCAAGCTGAACTGTTACCAACATCCTTCTTAGAAGTGGATCACGTAGACTATAGTACACATACTATAATATATGACAGACAAGATGTATACACGGGTTTATTAGTGGCATGACTATTAGAAGTTAAACCAATTGCGTTCTGACTAGGTTTAAGGTTCACTGCACAGAAAGGAACTCCAATCTTGTTCTGTAACCTAGACAAAATCCTGTGGCTAGGGAGGTCACAAGTGGCAATAGGGAGGACACTGGTATGATTTTATTAAATATTTGAAACCTGCATGTCAAGTAGTTTTTAATATATGCGGTATGTATAAACAAATAATGATGATGTTATTTGAAAATAACAAATACTAGCTTTCTTAGATTAGTTCCTAGAATCTTCCCTCTCAAGTGTGTGGTCTGTTTTCATCCCTACATTCTAATATTTTGTACTGTCTTATCCTGTCTGCTCTTTGCATTGAGAGATGAACTTTTTAAAGGCATAAGACAGAACACTAGATTCTTTTCCATATACTTGATATTTAAATGCATAGCTATTTTAGAGAATGGAGATATTGATCAAAGAAATTAGGTGGCTATATGTTAGGGATAAAATTGTAGCCAGGCATGGTGGCACATGCCTCTAATGCCAGGACTCTGGGGGGTGGGGCAGAAGCAGGTGTATTGCTGTAACTTCGAGGCTACCCTGGTCTACAAAACAAGTCCTGCACAGCCAAGGCTACACTGAGAAACCTTTTCTCAAAAAATTATTTTCATTGAATAAGTGGAGAAAGAGGAAACATGATTATATTTTAGTACTAAACACGATTATATTTAGTACAAAATCCTCAAGGATTTTGACCTCCTTTTACAACCTCTTAGGCTAAAAATGCAACAAATCCCTAAAACAGCTGGTAAGATCTGGGAGTCTAGACATGAAGCTAAACATGCATGAAAAATATATAGTTCTTGTGAGGTGTGGTGACTGTCATTGCTGGTGGGAACTTAGAAAGCAGGTATGATGGCTAAGTCACTACTGCATATGGGCACTCAGGAGGCAAGGTGTGGTGGCTGTGTCATTACTACCTATGGAGAAGGTCTCAGTAAGTTTTCTGTTTTCAACAAGTAGCTTGGGAGGTTTTGAATGTTTATACACTCAACTGAGTTAAAAATATCCCAGAGCTTCATTAAAGCTAAAATTACATGAAATTCAAAAGAAGAGTGCAACAGTAAGACGTGTCTGGGTGCAAATGTGAAACAAAAGATTTTTCCATCACCCCCAAGTGGAAAAGACAGTAATATTCAAGGTAAATCAGTTAGAACTAACAAAGATTTATCACTCAAGAAGGTGGTACTTGTATGTATGCATATCTTACATAGATACAGTAAAGGAAGGAGTTTTGGTTAAGCAATTTTACATATACAAATTGTTGCACAGTTACATGTGCAAAAACTTATTCACTATAAATACATATATAAATATGTAGGTAAGTTTGTAAATAAATTCATGTTCAGATGTGTGTATATATATATATATATGTATATTATCTACATATGTGTTATACTATTTGCACGACTTATTCTCCATGCTGTTGTGGAGTATATGTCAGTGAAACTGCTAAAGCATTTCCACACTGTGTTTTATTTAGATAGTTGTTTTAAATACAGAAATCTACTGAATATATGGCTCTCCACAATTTGTATTTTATTTATGTATTCCCTTGAGAGTAAGAATACAACAGATTATCAAAGGAACCATTCTCCTCTCAGGACTAAATTAAGTCCAGCTCTAATTCTACAGAAACATGCCATCTCTGGGCTGTCTCCTGAGACATTTATATTGCTGGTTGTCCATAGTGTTCTGCTTTCATCATTCCCATCACATACACTCTTGGAGACTGCTCATAATCAAGATGTTCCCTTACACACTCACTTGTTTATTCAGTGAGCATATGCACTTGTTTACTTTATACTATAAAATTAATGACTTTAAAAAATATTGTGTTATAGTCCCTCCAGTACCATTCACCAATCTCCACTTACTGGAGACTCATATGCTGATACGTATAGGTTCTATCAATGATTTGGAGTAGCTCAGCCAATGGTAAATAATCAGAATTGGTTGCAGACCAGTTACCAATCTTCTAAACTTTACCGAGCAAAATAAATGTGGTTATTTAAAGTTATTAAATTAATGTAGTTTGTTATACCCATTGAAATAACTGGAACATTCTCCTCTTTACTACAAATGTTGCTTATTCTCTGAAATGGGGTAAGAACACATGACAGTACGTTGTTGAATTGTTGATGTTTTGCTAAACTTCAACCTACATAGACCCAAGGAAGCTCTACCTATGATCTATGGAAAGCCAGACCTGAGGCCAAGACAAAGGGGTTATGTCATCAGAAGGACCAGGGTCAAGTAGATTCAGATTTGAGAAAGATTAGATGGGTGGTTCAGAGATAGAGTTGTATATAGATTTCCATTTTTAGGTAGTTGGTACATGTATGATGTTGGATGCAGCTACTGACCTGGATTTAAATGCAAATAGAAGCAAAAACTGTGGCATTATTCTGTTGGTGCTGACCTCAGGCCATGGCCCAGTTTGAAACTATGGCACATTCTTCAACATCATTTGCCAACATTGACCTACATTTTAGCTCTAACAGATGTTTAAGAAACAGCCAGTCTCTGAAATTAACAGCATTATTAACATGCCTGGCATCTATTCAGACTCTTCAACGGAACTGAGTTATGATATTAAAAGCAATTTACATTCCTTTCTGACAACCTATTTGCCTAAAGTCTTAATCAAAGTTTTTTCACTGGACAGTCAATGATGCATGTTACCTGCTGACTGCTATTAACCTTGCATCTCATGGCTTCACAGTAAAGTACTCCCAGAATGCTCTGGGAAATGAAAGATCCTCATAGAGCTTGTCATATACAAAACAAGAAGTGCAAATAAAATGTAAATTTTTCTATAGAATCAAATTAAAAGAAATGAGTTAATCTTCTTTTGACAATTTTATACTGCTTAGACGCATATGGTCCTTTAACTGTCCTATATATTTTGGGAGCAATGACTGGAAGTTCAATTTAACAAAACTAATGTATTATGCAATAAATAACTCAAAATTCACATTAAAAAGACAGAGAGTAGAAGAAAGTTAATGATCCTTATCACTTGATGGTCAGGTACCCACAGTGTTGACTTCTAATTATGCATCAAAAGCTTGGGCTCCCAGGATTTGGTTGTTTTAGAATCTAACATGCAGAGTCAACAAGCATGACCTCTACGCCACTATACATAAATAAGCATGTGTGGATAGAGAAGAAATTAAGAAAAACATCAAAGGAGAAGAAAAGGAAGAGCAAGGTAGTCAGAGCTTAGCATCCAGGATTCTTGAGAGGTGAAACTGATTTTGTTGTTGTATTTCAGAGACTGACACATGTGAATCTGACTGTACACTTTATAC
Source organism: Pachyuromys duprasi (assembly GCA_028658305.1). Lineage (NCBI taxonomy): Eukaryota > Metazoa > Chordata > Mammalia > Rodentia > Muridae > Pachyuromys > Pachyuromys duprasi. The sequence goes on from CM053753.1 coordinate 13,672,450, forward strand.
TTTACTTTTCCAGTCACTTTAACTTCAGGATCCCTATCTTTTCACTTATTAAATAGGACTGGGGATGTCTTACAGGATAAATGAGGCAAGCACATGAGTGGCTTGTTTCTAAATATGGAATCAGTAATCATTCACTCTGTCCTATTGTTTTTCGGTGTTCATTTTCTTTAAGCTTTTCATCATAAATGAGAAAGAACTGACAAAGATAATTAATGTTTATGCAGTAGTCAAGTTTGCTCTCTGTTACTGTGATAAAACACTGAAAATAAACAACTAGTCTAGCAAAGAGTACATTTGACTTAGAGGTTTTAATCCATTCTAGGGGGTAGGGAGGCATGGCAGGAATTCAAGGCAGGAACCTGGAAGCAAGAACGGAAACAGAGACCATGGGGGTGTGTGTGTGTGTGTGCTGTACTAGCTTATTCTTTCACTCAGCCTGCTTTCTTATACAACCCAGGCACAGCAACCCAATAGTGTCACCTCCCACCATGGGCTGGATTCTCACACATCAGTGACCAAACAAGAAAATGTACCATCAACATGCCCATAGGCCATTCTGATGAATGCAGGTCCTCAGTAGAGGATACCTCTTCCCAAGTAACTCAAATTGTTAGATTGACAACTGAGATTAGCCATCTCAAACAGTGATTATCAGGGAAGATATGGCGAGGTTTCTCTAGTAATACAAAGTCTTCTATATCAAAAGCCATCCCTCTTAGAAGATACTGGGGATCTGTAACATGGCAGGAGGCTACAAGGCAGTGTGTGGACTCAAAATTCACTTAGATTTAGCACTGGACACATAGAAAATTATTATTATTTACATTTTAAAATTTTATAAAACATTTTTGTGAATATTTTTATTTAAATTGATTGAATCTACCAATGCAAAATCTATGAATAAGGAAGGCAGATTATGTTTAGAATATCACATCAATATGTTCACTGCATTGTTACACTGCCACTAGGGATGTATAGCTGGAAATGAGACCTGAATGGGAAGCAGAGACAAAAATACAGTGAAGATGTGAACTCATCCTTTGATTTTCAAAAATATGATAGCTATCCATTTCAAAAGGCCCATTGCACAGAATGAGACCATGGTGAACTGATCTTATAGCAACGCTGAGATTATAGCACTTAGCATCAGAGAGATTCTTGGCCATTTCTTTCAGACACATACAGTTGAAGAGAATCAGTGGAAGTATTCAGAAATGGTATTCTGATTTGTCATGGTCTAATTAGCACTATGTCCTTTGCTTTCTTACACTAATAGAGAAAGCAACAGTCCTGTTAGGAAAACTTAGAACACACCTCTACTCTGTTGTGTGAATAGTGACCAAGCCTTTTAAAGAACAAACAGAAAAATAAAATTCATTTTTTTCAAGTGCCAAGTGCCATTCTGTAGACAGGAAATGCCACAGGCAACATTTGTGCATTGATCTGATTCCCTGGATGTATTTTTTTTCAAAGACCAGCAACCCTGAAAATAGGTTGCATTGATGAATACTGTAAAAGTTTAGGGAGAAACTAAAAAACGGTATTGGCCAAGTCTAAGAGGCAGCTCGTAATGTTGTGTGTACTTTTTATAGGTATAGTACTCTGTACTTACCATAAATGCCTACCTGATTACAGAACAATGGAACAACAGCAGCAAACAAGGCTGGCTCTGTAGTTAGATAGTATCAGGCTCACACAGTTGGGAGACTTACAAACTCTATGACTTCAGGCAAAGTACTTACCTCTGTGAAGAAAGGAAATATCAGCTACTCTGTAGTGTAGCTGGAGAGATAAAATGAGAAAGCATATGTTAAGTGGCTGGCACAGGATGTGATGAAATCATTTATGCATTCTTGTTGCCTTGCAGGTTGAGGATTTTGACTGAATTGATAAATTCACTTTATTCAAACTGGGGAAGATATAATCTCTAGCTAGAATGACAAAGATAATTGACATCCCAACAGATGTGAAATGATATTTCCCCGTGGCTTTGACTTGAATTTCTCTGACAATGTGGAGAAAAGCAGTCTTAATACATCATTGCTGGGAATGTAAATGGGGTCAGCCATTATAGAAAACAGTATGAAGGTTACTCACAAATTTAAAAACAGAATGATCATATAACCAGAAATCCTGCCTTTAGATAAATATAAATAGAAAATTAAATTACTGTTTACAAGAGATGTCTAAATGGCTATGCTCACTGAAGCACCAGAGACTCCAACTGAGGTGTCAATCAACAATAGATGAACAAAGGAATGTGTGTTTGTATGTAGGTGTGTATGTGTATATGTATGTGTGTGTGTATGTATGTGGGTGTATGATGTGCACATGCACATACAGAATACTATTCCATCTTAAAAAACCCTGTCATTTGAAAACATGTCCTTCATACCCCAGTGAACACTATAATACATGAAACAACCAAGTTCTGAAAGGCAAATACTATATAATGTCATTGAATGGGATGTAAAAATGTGGTATTAATAAAGAAAGAGAGTAGAAGGTGATTATCAGGGGTCAGAGGGAGATGTTGGTCTGAGTACAACTTACAGGTACAAGAAACATGTTCTAGAGGCCTAATGTGCATTGCTAATAATACAGTGTGATGGTTTTGAAATTTGCTGGGAGAGAAATTAAGAATTCTTATCACATATGTTTATAAAAACTAACTATGAGGTTATAAGTTCATTAACTTGATTGTGGAAATTATGCCGCCCTTTAAGCACATACCAAAGCATCACGCATGTGCTGAATGTATTAAGTTTTCTGTTAATTTATAACTTAGTAATGCAAACAAAACAAAACAAAACAAAAACCAAAAAGGCCCAAAATACCTGCATGCAAAGAGGAGTGTCAATGATAGCAATGGTAAGGGGACCGATATGCTTGGGCATCATCATTTTTTACCAACTAAATAAATTCAATAGACAACATTTAAGGTGTGGGAGAGGGTCTTCCCTTCATAATTTTTTCCCTCAAGTGTAAAAATCAAGGTGAGTTTGTTCCTAAACTTTAAGGACAAGATATCTAATTGAACATTAAGGGGAGACGAAAAATCGAGACAGAAATACAGCAAAAACATAATTAGTATTTGAGTTTAGAGAATTTTGCCATGTTCTCCTTTAGGAAGGTCCAGTGCAGCCAAGGAAGTGGTGAAGCATGCATACTCCATGCACAGACCTCACATCATACCGTGACTTGTACCCCGTCTGCCTGAAAACCCAGGATCATCATTTGGGATCTTCTGGAGGTTCTCTCCTCTTTTTATGTCATTTCTAGGACATGTGCAGAAAAGCACAGACTCTGTCTTCTGCTGATTTATCAACTTCTGAAGTCACAGGATGGCTGTAGCCATAGCAACACCTTCAGCATTGCTAACTTGGGGTTGCAAAGTGTGGGTAGGAAATAGGAGACAGAAACATATTGAACCAAAAGAAATCTGAAGAAAATAAACTTCAAAAGTAAACCCGCTTCAACTCCAGTCCCTAACAGATTATTAATCAGCAAACAGGGAGAAGAAAGGAGGGGTTAGTGCTGATTGTTGTGTGTTCATTTGCTTTATGGAACAGGTGATGTGCTAGCAGCTGCTCTGCAGTTATATTGTACTATGCAAACAATCCGTGGAGAAAGAAATAACTAACTAGTAACTCATTATGTGCAAGTAGAGGTGACATGTTATAAGTAGTTATGAGACTGGCTCAAGTGTACAAGTCTGATAAGTGGTAGGAATGGAATTCATACCAGACTCATCAGGTTCTGTCTATAATCACTGACACCTGTCTCCAGATACTGAGCATGCTCCTAGGACAGTTTATTGATGAAATGAAATGGAAATTCCCTTCAGCCAACTTTTTGCTGCTTTTCAGAGATTGATCTGGAAAACAAATTTCATATGTACGTAAAACAAATACACTAGATCTGTGGTTCTCAACCTGTGGGTCATGACCCCTTTGGCAAGCCTTTGTCTCCAAAAATATTTACATTATGATTCATAACAGTAGCAAAACTATAGTTATGAAGTAGCAACAAAACTAGTTTTGTGGTAAAAACATGAGAAACTGTATTAAAGGGTTGTAGCATTAGGAAGTTTGAGAAACATTGCCCTAGAGGGAATCAAAGAGCCTTACTGTGCCCTTCAACAGTTCTGCAAAGATATCACTACCTAACGAGCACACTTAAATTATTTTTCCAATTGTCCCTTGAATATAAGGTAAAGAATAAAATGTCTCAGGAATCAATGCATAAGTCAGAGTTAAAATGATTGAGTATCAGATTCTGGTTAATCATTGGTAAGAACTGACTGTATTATGAAGACATAAAGACCAAAAGAAATAAAAGAGATATGCATATGTGGTGATTTTCCTCTACACATTTTTTCCCTCCACACATTTTTACAATATCAGAATAGTGAGTTTCAGTGTCTGTAGAGCTCCAGAAAAAAGCTGTTTTAAAAGAAGAAACTATATAACATTTGTGTCTCTTTCTTTGTATCATATATTTTCTTAAGTATTTACAATTATTCAATATTGTATAGAAATATCTGAATCTTAAAAATTGAATTTTTAGGGGCTGGAAAGATGGCTCAGAGGTTAAGACCACTGGCTGCTCTTCCAGAGGTCCTGCGTTCAATTCCCCGAAACCACACGGCGGCTTATGACCAGCTATAGTGAAATCTGACGCCCTCTTCTGGCATGCAGGTGTACATGCAGACCGAACATTGTATACATAATACAATAAAAAATTGAATTTTTATTAAAATGAGATGCAAAGGGAACGAGAGAGACAAATACAGAGAGAGAGAGACTATTTTATGATATGCTTCATTGAAAATTAAGTATGCAGGAGGGCTTGAGTAGTATTTTTAATTAGTCCCTCTTGAGAGCTATCAACATTGGCCACTGATGTGATTTCAATCGATTTAGTTTTAGGGAATGTAGGGATAAAGGGGTATTCTCCCTGAAGGGATTCCATATGGCCAGCTGAGATTTCTCTGCTCTTCACATTACAACACTTGCCTCTGTTTAGAACAAAATTTGTGCTGTTGCTAATGCTACTTTTTTGACCATTGGGAACTTCATTCGGAATATCATGTACAGCACATGGGTGACACTATCAAGCTTTAGTAGAAGAAATAAAAAAAGATAGGCTCTATGAACAATCTTCTGAGGCTGTGTTAGACTGTGCTTGACAGCCAAATGTCTATGTTAGATTAGGTCATGCTTTCTTTCATTAAGAATGAGTTTATTTTAAAATTAAAACTTTAAGCAGTGATTGAATTTTTATTAAAATTGATTGAAATTATCCAAGCTCATTTTCAGTGACTGATTCAGCCAGATACTTTTAGATTTTCTTTTTTTAAATTTTTTTCACTTTTTATTAAATTCTTTATTAATTACACTTTATTCACCTTATATACCCCTGTAGTTCCCTCCCTCCTCCCCTCCTAATCTCTCCTTTCCTTCCCCCTCTGCACCCATGTCCTTCCCCAAGACCTCCCATGGGGGGAGGTCCTCCTTTCCTTCCCTCTGATTCCAGTCCATCAGGTCACATCAGGAGTGGTTGCATTGTCTTCCTCTGTGGCCCGGTAAGGCTGCTTCCTCCTCAGGGGGAGGTCATCAAAAAGCAGGCCAATCAGTTCATGCCAGAGACAGTCCCTATTTCCATTACTATGGAACCCACTTGGACACTGAACTGCCATGGGCCACACCTGGACAGGGGTCTTAGGCTACTTCCATGCATGGTACCTGGTTGGACCATCAGTCTCTGGAAAGACCCCTGTGCTCAGACCACTTGGTCTCCTTGTCGAGTTCTGTTGCTCTCCTTGTGGAGTTCCTGTCCTCTCCAGATCCCACTATTTCCCACTCCTCTCATAAGATTTTCCGCACTCTGCCCAAGTGTTGGCCATAAGTCTCAGCATCTGCTTCGATAGTCTGCAGGGCAGAGCCCTTCCGAGGCCCTCTGTGGCAGGCTCCTGACCTGTTCCCTGCCCTCTCCTTCTGATGTCCATTCCCTTTGCCCTTCTGGATAGGGATTGAGCATTTTAGCAAGAGTCGTCCCTCTTGATTAGTTTCTTTAGGTGTACAGATTTTAGTAGGGCCCTGGAGAGGACAGAGGTTCTATAGCCGAATGCATCTGATGCAACACCTCCCTGTGAAGAGCTTTCTGGCAAAATCTGACAATCCAGCAAGTCCTTTGTTATATCACAACAGGGATTTCTATTTCCTACAATGAACTGGCTGCTCCCAAGGAAGAAAGAAGCAAGGTAGTTTTATTTTTTGTTAAGTCAAATTTTAAGATAAAAGCCAGGTCCTTGAATTCAGTTTTAGTATTTAATTTCAACTTAAGTGAATTGAAACATATTAAAAGCTATTTTTTTTCTTCCTTGAGATCAGGACATATGGAATTTCTTTTGTGGGTGGAATGAATGTGTAGGAGAATAGAATCACAGAGCAGCTAAGCCAGAAGGAAGCACCGAGGTCATTTATTACAGGGTTTTGTTTTGTGATGATGAAGTAGAACAGAGGGGCTCACCCCAGGACTCACATTAGAAAGCACCAGTACCTCCAGATTTGGCTACAATGCTCTTTGGGGATGTGATTTGAATTTCTTAGGTGTTCTGGTTTTCATTTAGTGTTAAGAACAAATAAGTCCATCTGAAAAAAAATCAAATCATACTCAAATATAAAAGGTGGAAATGTTCAACATACCTTCATAATTTTTCATTAACTTTAATTTTTTTAACATTTCTTACTTGTTGAAATATAATTTACTCTACCCTGGCTTTAGAAAAACCAACCACATCATTTTGGGCCAAATTTAACAGCAAGATTTATTAAATGTTAAATATTGACCAAGGGACAGACTTTGGTCAGGACCATTCTCTGAAATTTCCCAGCTGAGAATGGCAACAGAACAAATAGGCCACCATACTTTCCCATGAGACCTTGCTATTTTCCAAACCCCGCAACTCCCAGCATTCCCAGAAGCTGCCTGAGGGGATTATCGATTAATTTTGGACATTATTTAACACTCTTGAAATGGATTTTAGTGATGTTACAAAGCAAGCAACATTCTTTGAAAACCAGAATGGTTTGGGAAGTAGTGCTCCAAATGGGAACTACAGAAACCACATTTCTTTCTGATTGTCCCTTAACCTCCCCAGCCTCTTTTAATAAATAAATTAATTAATTTATTACAATATATTCACTTTGTATCTCATCTGTAGCTTCCTCTCTCTTCTCCCAGTCCCACCCACTATCCCTCTTCTCACCCTATGTTCCTCCCCCAGTCCACTGATAGGGGAGGACTTCCTCCCCTTCTATCTGACCTGAGCCTATCAGGTCTCATCAGGACTGGCTACATCATCTCCCTCTGTGGTCTAGCAAGGCTGTATTCCCCAGGGGGAGGTGCTTCAAGAGCCAGCCACTGAGTTCATGTCAGCGACAGTCCCTGTCACCTTACTAGGAAACTCACTTGGAAACTGAGCAGCCTACGGGGGATCTAGGTCCTCTCCATGCATGGGTCCTTTGTTGGAGTATCAGTCTCTGTAGGCCACCCTGGACCCACTTTATTTTTGGCTCCATTGCTCTACTTGTAGAGCTCCTGTCCCCTCCAGGTCTTTCTATCTTCCCCTTCTTCCATAGAGGTTCCTTGCACTCTGCACAAAGTTTGGCTGTAGGTCTCAACATATGCTTTGATACCTTGCTAGGTAGGGTCTTTCAGAGGTCGTCTGTGGTAAGCTTCCTGTTGTCTGTTTTCTGCTTCTTCTGATGTCCATCTCATTTGCCTTTCTGAGTGAAGATTGATCATCTTACCCAGGGTTCTCTTTGTTGTTTAGCTTCTTTAGAGTTTAGTATAGTCTATATTACATGGCTAAGATCCACTTACAAGTGATTATATACCATATGTGTCTTTCTACCTCTGGGTTACCTCACTCAGGATGACCTCTTCTAGTTTCCACCATTTGAAAATTACATGATTTCCTTGTTTTTAATTGCTGAGTAGTATTCCAAACAAAATGAGAGCCGATAGACTGGGAAAAGATCTTCAGCAACCCTACATCTGATAGAGGGCTAATACCCAGAATATATAAATAACTCAAAAAAATTAAACACCAAAAATCCAAGTAATCCAATTAAAAATGGGGTACAGAGCTAAACAGGGAATTCCCAACAGAGGAACATTGAATGGCAGAAAAACACTTAAAGAAATGTTCAACGTCCTTAGTCATCAGGGAAATGCAAATCAACACGACCCTGAGATTCCACCTCATACCCATCAGAATGACTAAGACCAAAAACTCAAGTGACTATACATGTTGGAGAGGATATGGAGAAAGGAGACCCCTTCTCCATTGCTGGTGAGACTGTAACCTTGTACAACTACTTTGTAAATCAATCTGGCACATTCTCAGAAAAGTAGGAATAATGCTACCTCAAGATCCAGCTATACCACTCCTGGGCATATATCAAAAAGATGCTAAACCATACAATAAGAACATTTGCTTAACTATGTTCATAGCAGCATTTCATAATACCCAGAATCTGGATGTCCCTCAAGTGAAGAATGGATACATAAATTGTGGTACATTTACACAATGGAATTCTCCTCCCTAGCCTCTTAATTGCATCCTGCCCTCCTTTTTCCTTGCGCCCAGCCATAGTACCCAGAATTCTAAGAAACCAACTATAAAAATCAGAATCCCCCTTTCCCTAAATTTATCTACAAGACCTAAAATGTTTTAACTTTCTGCCATGTTTCTTTGTGTAATCTAGCAATAAAGGTATTATTTGACCAGCCTTGTCTGATTGTTGGTTATAAGATCCTCATTTACAAGGTTGTATCCTGCACAATGGAAGAAGGAAGACCAAAACACTTCAAAAAGAAGAAGAAGAAAGAGGAGGAAGAGGAGAATAAGAAGCAGAAAAAGAAGAAGAGGAAAAATAAGAAAAGCCAAAAAATTTTGATAAGATAAGCCCTTCTGAGTTTTTTCAGCCTGTTAACATTCAATATTCGTTCTGTTCACTCATAATTTGGACATGGACATCTACATGTCATTTAATTGTCAAATTGAGTAATTCTGAAGATTTCACTGCCATATAAAACTGAGTTAGAAATGTGTCATGTTGTCTTCTTGTTGACCAGCCTTCTTATCAGAGTGTGAGCTGTGAGTTTTTATCATGGGCAGGAAAGGTTTCCTCTCCACTTCAGCCCACCCACCCTTTCTTCTTTCCTAGATTTCTTTTGTCATCAAGCTTCTGAAATTTAAGTTACAAACTTCTCCTCTTCAATCATAGGCTCACAAGGTGACTCCTAGGCTTCAAAGCAGTTTTGACACATAATTCTCACCTCCAATTCTGTTCAGCTGCTCTACAACCCTGTGCTCACTGTAGAGTCTCTGATGATGCTCCATATTGGCCACCACTATGAATCTCTGTGTCCTCATGGATAAAGTATGTTGCTGTTTTCCTAGCAAGCCTCAGTTCTAAACTTTGTTAATCTCCATGGAAAATTGGGGCATATAGATTTTCTTAGCTATCATAAAGTTTTAAGTTCTTCTTTTTTGGGGGGGGGTGTTAGATGAATTTAAACCTTCTAGATCAAAGTAAGCATTTGATTCTGTGTCTCTTGCATACAAGCCCAGAGTTTTAAACTTTAAATTTTAGTAAAATTTAAAAGGTACTTTTTTATTTTATTCAATACATTATACTAAGCCAAATAAAGATATTGAGAAAGAATTATTATTTAGCATTACTCTCTTTTCATTTTGAAGAAATATAATTAATTCTAGAATATAGAAAGAATAATATATTTAAAAGGAGAAAAATTGATAAATTTAATGTTATGCTTTATAAAAAGTTGTCACATCCTTTTTATTATTTTCAGGCAAATTCTTAGAAATGGAATTTGGTTCATGAAATAGCATTTTGGAGACATTGCCACATATTCATCAGAATACCAGGAGAGTTGGCTGGAAGATTATATAAATGCGCTCTCATCTTGCTGTCTGAGAATTCTGCTGATTCCAGTTCAACTACGGGATTCCAATGAAGAAGAAAATTTCATATTGGACAGCATGGATGATCAGGATTTCTCCTATAGTTTCCTTATTTGATAGCTAAGAGCAAGTCACTTAAACTGTTTTTTTTTTTTTTTTACTTTAGATTTGGTTTTCCAAATGAGCGTTTTGATTTTAATTAACATAAAACCTTAAGTGAAAATTGACCCAGGAATTATAAAGTTGATTCCACGGGCCCTCATCCATTCATCCATGATCTTTGTACTTAGAAAACTATATACTCAAAGATAATCTCTCTCTCTCTCTCTCTCTCTCTCTCTCTCTCTCTCTCTCTCTCTCACTCACACAAAAGAGTATGCACACTTGAAATGATTGTTATAGAGTGAATGTAGCCTTTTGTTCTAAAGGAACAGGATTCTAAAGGAAAATGAAATTATGTTGGTAGAACATCAGAAGTTGGTTTGTATGGATGGGTCTGCAAAGAATGGTATATGCCTTGAGCTATCTATATTGTAAAAATTAGAAGATTCTGTGTTTTGTTGTTGTTGGTGGTGTTGGTCTACTTTGTTTGTTGTTTTAAGGAAACAGGGAAGGGAAACTAGAAATACCCTGGAAGGGGGCAGTTGAACATTGTGCGCATGACCGTTATCCCAGCACTCAAAAGATGAGTTACCCAGAAAATCTCTCTAAAAGAAGGAGCTGGGGTGAATATTAGTGGGTACAGTACTTTCCTAACAGGTCTTGAAGTCTTTGGTTTCATCCCCAGTCTTTGCACAGAACAAAGATAATGGCTCTCGGGAGATGGAGGCAGGAAGATAAGAAGTTCAAGGTCACCCTGAGCTACATGACGAATCTGAGACCGTCCTGGAAGGCAGGAGATTTTTGTCAGAAAACAAAAGAAAAGAAAAACAAAATAAGAGAAGAGGAGAACTCATGGTAGTAATTGTTTGGACATAAGATTAATCTGAAAGATTTTTTTTTAATTTTAAGGTTCATCTCAGACTACAATTTTTTTATGGCTACACTAAACAATAAACCTGCTTATTCAGATCCAAGTATGACAAAGGTCTATTTGACATTTTCACCTTTTTGTTTTAGGTTTTGTTAATTGCGAGCCAATTCAGTGTTTCTGAAAAATTTGTGAGAAATATGATTAAGAACCTTTATTTCTTAATGTCAAGTCATAGATCACTGTCTGCTTTAATTTACTGAATTTTGTAGGAAATCTTTTTTATTACTTCAGATAAGGAATTGAGCACAGAGAGTGCTTAGTGTAACAAGAGGCCAAACACTTGCTAAAGGGAAGGCAGGTGTCTGTAGGAGAGGTGTGGCAGGCAAGTCACATACATACATGGACTTAGTCCTTAGTCTTTGTTCTAACATCTTCTATCTGGTATTTATTTATGAGATTTATTACATCTATAATAGATAGAAAATTTGTTAACTTATCTTGCTCTCTTCATAAGGTATACTTAAGCTTCCAAGAAAGTTATAGTTAAAGGACACAGTGTCAGAGCATCTCTCTTAAATCCACACAGGTGGACTGAATTATATCTACCCTTCCTGATTTGTTAGAGAACCTTTCTTCCAGACAGGATTTCTTTGTGTAGCCTTGGTGTCCTGTACTCACTTTGCAGACCGGGCTGGCCTTGAACTCACAGAGGTCCACCTGCCTCTGCCTCCCACTGTATTGGCATGCATCGTTGTACCCAGGTCATTAGGTAAAAATTTTATGTTATCAGTTTCCATACAACAGTTTCGATTAATTAAGACAGATTGAGGGTAGAATTTGATAACATTTGCTCTGGTGACACAGGATCTAAGCGTGAGATATGTACATCTATATGTTGTAGCTGTGCTAGTTATATGGTATCTGTTTATTACTTTGTCAACAGTGGTTGAAAATATACTTTCTCAACTAGGATAGTACTTATGAGAGTTCATGCTTTGTAGCTAGGTGTGGTGTGAACACCTGCAATGTCAGCACTGAATAGAATGAGGCAGAATGATTACAAATTCAAAGCCATACAAGGCTACATACTGAGATCCTGTGTCTACCTAAAACAAATCAAAAGCTCTACATTGTAAACATAGACATTAAAACAGATATTTACATGGTCCCTCTTAATTGGGACACATTCTTTAAAATGTTAAAAGTGAAGAGAAGCAAGAACTAAAACTTCATAAGAGTTATTTATATGCCCACACACAAAAAAATTCTGTTTTGCGCCATTCCTGAAGAGACCTGATAAGCTAGAGTTAGATGGAAGGGGAGGAGGTCCTCCCCTATCAGTGGACTTGGAAAGGGGCAGGGAGGAGATGAGGGAGGGAAGGGTAGGATAGGGAGGGAATGAAGGAGGGGGCTATGGCTGGGCTACAAAGTATATAACCTGTGATTAATATAAAATAAAAATATTAAAATAAAAAAACATTTATCAAGGATGGAGATTAATAAAATCATAGAAAACCAAAAAAAATCTGTTATGCTTCCAGTAAAATGATTGTGGAAAGTATGGATTGCAAGTCTTACTAGAGCAGAAGAGAAGACAGTAGTGTGTGTGTGTGTGTGTGTGTGTGTGTGTGTGTGTGTACGCATGTATGCATGCAAGCATATCTGTGTGCACATATGTGTGCCTGACAGTAAAGGAAGATGCCTTTAGTGACAGTAAAAGAAATGTCAATTTCTGAATAGGATAAGTTTGGAAATGACACTTTATCTGAATTTCCTTATTATAAGCATTGAGAGCACATACATACAATAATACATACAGACTTCATTCACACTGAACTCACTGAAGAATTTTTAAATTTTTTCTTAATTATTTTTATTTATTACAATTTATTCACTTTGTATCCTGGCTGTAGCCTCCTGGTTCATCTCCTCCTAGTCCCACCCTCCCTTCCTCTTCTCCCACTATGTCCCTCTCCTAGTCCACTGATGGGGGAAATCCTCTTCCCCTACTATCTGACCCTAGCCTATCAGGTTTCATCAGGACTGTATGGATCCTCTTTCTCTGTGGCCTAGTAAGGCCACCTTACCAGGAGAGGTGATCAAAGAGTGGGCCACTGAGTCCATGTCAGAGACAGCCCCTGGTCCCCTTACTAATGAACCCATATAGAATCTGAGCTGCCATGAACTACATCTGAACAGGGGGTGTAGGACCTCTACATGCATGGTCCTTGGCTGATTCATCAGTCTCTGCAAGACACCCTGAGCCCAGATCTTTGTCTTGGTTGGTCTCCTTGTGGAGCTCCTATCCCTTCCAGGCCTTTCATCATCCTCTTCTTTCATAAGATTCTCTGTACTCTGCCCAAAGTTTGTCTATGACTCTCAGTCTGCTTTGCTACTCTTATGGGTCGAGACTTTCAGAGGGCCCCTGTGGAAGGCCTCTGTCCTGTTCCCTGACTTCTCCTAATTCTGATGCCTGGAAAGAAGAAGTAAAAAGCACATGAGTAAGCAAAGAATGAGAAAAAAACCCCTACTAAGTTGTGAATAAGGCCATAATAAAGGAGAAGTTAAAGGAAAGTAGAAGAACAGGAAAGGAGGAACTCAAGCTTTGTATGCATGAGAATTTTATTCAGTATAGGTTGGCAAGCCAAGGTGCAAGGGCCTGGATGAAGATTCGGGATCATGTGTACATTTGCTTTTTACAACACCTAAGCCATAGCAGTGTCCTTGATACATTAGCCTGCTAATTTATAAAAGCCAGAAGATGGAATGCTTTACAAGGTACATTTCTCATCAGTGATTTAGCTGTATAAAATTGTAACAATGAAAAAAGCACTGAGTTTTGCTTATTTTGATCTTGGCACAAACTCTGTTTCAGAACAAACCCAGAATGCTTTCATGACATAAATATTCATATACTGATGGATATTCTCCAATATATTCGGCAGCCTCATTAATTAGAAAAAAATCACACCCATGATTTCTGTAATCAGTGTGTGCTTAACTGAGAAAGCATTTGTCATGAAAGCATGAGTGGAGCATCAGATAAACTTGGCTTGCAGTCCCCAAATTCATCATGATCAAAACTGCACCATTCTTTTCCAGCCATTTCTAGCTTGGGCATCAAAGCAAATTCATTTGAATCTAATAGTCATGCCTCCCAGGGCTTTGGGGACTTTTATGCCATATGGAAGGTTCTCCCCATTGCTCCTCATGCCTCAGGCAGGTGAGCGGCCTGTGTGTCAGCATCATCCCTGAGACAGCAAGTTGGCACTTGAAAACAGATCTGGCCCAGGTTCCAGCAAACAACATCTGCCCTGCTGTTGAGTTTTGTGAAGGTTATCATTTTCATGAGGCCATGCTGTTTGATTATCTGTCAAGCCTCTAACACAGCAATGTGGTTAGTCCCATTTGGGAACATGTCT
>CM053753.1:13687344-13704085 GCA_028658305.1 Pachyuromys duprasi
GTTGTCTGAGGAAGCACTAGATTGATTTGCAGAGTGGTTGTACAAGTTTACATTTCCACCAGCAGTGGAGGAGGGTTCCCTTTTCTCCACATCCTCTACAGCATGTGTTATCACTTGAGTTTTTTATTTTGACCATTCTGATGGGTGCAAGGTGAAATCTCAGGGTCATTTTGATTTGCATTTCCCTGATGGCTAATGACGTTGAGCATTTCTTTAAGTGTTTCTCTACCATTTGATCTTCTATCGAGAGTTCTCTGTTTAGCTCTCTTCCCCATTTTTTAATTAGATTGCTTGATTTGTTGCTTTTCACCTTTTTTAGTTCTTTATATATACTGGATACTTTTGATGACAGTGTCCTTTGCTTTACAGAAGCTTTTCAGTTTTATGAGATCTTATCTATTGATTGTTGCTCTTAGAGCCTGTGCTATTGGTGTTCTCTTCAGGAAATTGTCTCCTGTACCAATGAGTTCAAGGCTCTTCCCCACTTTTTCTTCTAAGAGGTTTAGTGTGTCTGGGTTTATGTTGCGGTCTTTGATCCATTTGGACTTTAGTTTTGTGCAGGGTGATAAGTATGGATCTATTTGCATTTTTCTATATATAGACATCCACTTAGACCAGCACCATTTGTTGAAGATGCTATCTTTTTTACATTGTATGGTTTTGGCATCTTTTTCAAAAATCAGGTGTCTGTAACTGTGTGGGTTTTTTTCTGGGTCTTCTGTTCGGTTCCATTGATCCACCATTGTTTCTATGCCAGTATCATGCAGTTTTTAATACTGTTGCTTTACAATACAGCTTGAGATCGGGGATGGAGATACCTCCAGAAGATTTTTTACTGTAGAGGATTTTTTAAGAAATTCTCTAAATTTTGTTATTCCATATGAAGTTGAGAATTTTTTTTTCTTTCAAGGTCTGTAAAGAATTGTGCTGGTAATTTGATAGGAATTGCATTGAATCTGTAGATTGCTTTTGGTAAAATGGCCATTTTTACTATGTTAATCCTGCCAAGCCATGAGCATGGGAGATCTTTTATCTTCTGATATCTTCTAATTCTTTCTTCAGAAACTTGAAATTTTTTTCATACAAGTCTTTGACTTCCTTGGTTAGGGTCACATCAAGGTACTTTATGTCTTTTGTGGCAATTGTGAAGGGTATTGTTTCCCTAATTTCTTTCTCAGCCCTTTTGTCTTTTGTATTCAGGGGGGCTACTGATTCTTTTGAGTTAACTTTGTATCCGGCCACTTTGCCCAACGTGTTTATCAGCTGTAGGAGTTCCCTGGTAGAATTTTTGGGGTCACTCAGGTATACTATCATATCGTCTGCAAATAGTGATACTTTGATCTCTTCCTTTCCTATTTGTATCCCCTTGATTTCCTTCAATTGTCTTATTCCTCTAGCAAGGACTTCCAGACTATGTTGAAGTGATATGGAGAGAGTAGGCAGCCTTGTCCCTGATTTCAGTGGGATTGCTTTAAGTTTCTCTCCATTTAGTTTGATGTTGGCTATAGGCTTACTGTATATTGCCTTTATTATGTTAGGTATGTGTCTTGTATCCCTGATCTCTCCAATACTTTAAACATGAATGCATGTTGGATTTTGTCAAATGCTTTCTGAGCATCTAAGGAGATTATCATGTGGTTTTTTTTTTATTCCATTTTGTTAATATGGTGCATCATATTGATGGATTTCTGTATATTGAACCATGCCTACATACCTGGAATGAAGTCTACCTGCTCATAGTGGATGATATCTTTTATATGTTCCTGTATTCAGTTTGCAAGTATTTTGTTGAGTATTTTTGCATCAATGTTCATAAGGGAGATTGGCCTGAAATTCTCTTTCTTTTTTGGGTCTTTGTGAGATTTAGGTACCAAGGTGACTGTGGCTTCAAAGAATGAGTGTGGTAGTGTTCCTTCTGTTTCTATTTTGTGGAATAGTTTGAAGAGAACTAGAGTTAGCGCTTCTTTGAAGGTTTGGTAGAATTCTTTGCTGAAACCATCTGGTCCTGGGCTTTTTTTGGATGCGAGAGTTTTGATGACTGCTTCTATTTCCTTAGGGGATATAGGACTATTTAATTGATTTATCTGGTCTTGATTCAGTTTTGGTAAGTGGAATCGATCAGGAAAATTGTCCATTTCATTTAGATTTTCAAATTTTGTGGCATATAGATTTTTGAAATAAGTCCTAATGATTGTTTGGATTTCCTCAGTGTCTGTTGTTATGTCCCCCTTTTCATTTCTTATTTTGCTGATTTGGATGGTGTCTCTCTGCCTTTTAGTTAGTTTGGCTAAGGGTTTGTCTATCTTGTTGATTTTCTCAAAGAACCAGTTCTTGGTTTCATTGATTCTTTGATTTGTTTTATTTGTTTCTAATTGATTGATTTCAGCCCTGAGTTTGATTATTTCCAGCCATCAACTCCTATTTGGTGAGTCTGCTTCTTTTTTTTCTAGGGCTTTTAGGTGAGCTATTAAGTTGCTTGAATGAGAAGTCTCGAATTTCTTCTTGAAGGCTATGAACTTTCCTCTTAGCACTGCTTTCATTGTGTCCCTATAAGTTTGAGGAATTTGTGTCTTCATTTTCATTGGATTCTAAGAAGACTTTAATTTCTTTCTTTATTTCTTCTCTGACCCAGCTGTCATTTAGTAGCAAGCTGTTCGGTTTCCGTGTGTGTGTAGGCTTTTTGCTATTTTTGTTGTTGTTGAGGTCCAGCTTTATTCCATGGTGATCAGATAGGATACAAGGCATTATTTTAATCTTCTTGTATGTGTTGAGGCTTGCTTTGTGACCAACCATATGGTCTATTTTTGAGAAGGTTCCATGAGGTGCTGAGAAGAAGGTAAATTCTTTTGTGTTTGGGCATAAGGTTCTGTAGATGTCTGTTAGGTCCATTTGATTCATGACCTCTGTTAGAGACACTGTTTCTTTGTTTAATTTCTGTTTTGTTGACTTGTCCTTTGTTGAGGGTGGGATATTGAAGTCTCCCACTATTAATGTGTGGGGATCTATGTGTAGTTTAAGTTTTATCAAAGTTTCTTTTACAAATGTGGGTGCCATTGTATTATGATGTATTCCTGGTGGAATTTTCCCTTGATGAGTATGGAGTGTCCTTCCCAATCTCTTTTTATTAATTTTGGTTGAAAGTGTATTTCGTCCGATATTAGAATGACCACTCCTGCTTGCTTCTTGGGTCCATTTGCTTGGGAGTTGATCTTGGGGATTCCAGGCTTCTGTAGGTCTGAGGATGGAGCTCTGTGCCCCAGTACCTAAGAGGTAGTCAGTGGTCGGTAAGCACCATTCTCATGGGAGTAGCAGGAGGCTAGTTGGTGCACAGCAGGTCTCTGGGCTGGCAGTGCGTGCTCCTGCCTCTCTGAGGGACCTTTTCCAGGGAAATCCTGTTTACCCTCAGTCTCTGTTTGCTTCTTTCCAGGCTCTGATGCCCTGGAGCACACAGTTCTTCTGTGATGAAGAGTTGGGTGCTCAGCATTCTCTGTGCTTGCAGGTGGAGCCTAGCTCAGAGATGGTGGCTCGTGCCCGCCATTCTGTGGGACCTTTTCCTGGGGAAGGCTGGGTGACCTAGGTCAGTCCCATTTCCTTCCTTCTCTGTGGGTTTTTCTCTTGACTGGGACTCCCAGTCTGTGGTGTTTTTGTGTTCACCGTTCAGCCTGGGAAGGTGATCAGGACATGCAGGCCTGTGGCTCTGGTCTGGCAACCGAGTGCCTGCATGACCTGCGATCTCTCCCGAGTTCTGGCTGGTGTCCTGAGAATGGACCCTACTGGTTCCTGCACCTCGGGGTTTCCTCTCACCTGGGAAACACGATTGCTGTTGTTTTAGGACCCAGAGTTCAGGCTTTTGGTCACTGTACTGAATATTTTGTTCTGCAGCTCAGAAGCAGCGTCCTCCTAGCGCTGCTATCTTGTCCCGCTCTGGACTCTGATCTTTCTTTCTTTCTTTCTTTCTTTCTTTCTTTCTTTCTTTCTTTCTTTCTTTCTTTCTTTCTTTCTTTCTTTCTTTCTTTCTTTTTTCTTAGTTTCTTTCTTTCTTTCTTTGTTTCTTTCTTTCTTTGTTTCTTTCTTTCTTTGTTTCTTTCTTTCTTTGTTTCTTTCTTTCTTTCTTTGTTTCTTTCTTTCTTTCTTTCTTTCTTTCTTTCTTTCTTTCTTTCTTTCTTTCTTTCTTTCTTTCTTTCTTTCTTTCTTTCTTTCTTTCTTTTTGTGACTTTCTTTGGTGGAAGGAAGGGGAACTTTCAAGATCCCAGTTGCACCATTTTCCTGTCACACCCTTAGATGTTTGTATTTGGGTTTTAAATCAATTGATGAGAAAAACACCAAATGTTCTTTTTATAGACTTGTCTGGCCTTTTACTTTGCAAGTTGTTCTTAGCAATTTTTGATATATTTAGTAGCCAAGACAAGATACACTTTTTGTCATCCTGCTGTAGTGAACTTTTGATCATTATAAAATATTTATCTTTTTCATAAGACTGCTTTGTGCCTTAAACTCAGTTTCCTTTGCTGTTACTGTGTATACATAGCAGCTTATCTTTCCTTGGGCATTGATTCATTCCTACTTCCATTTCTGAAATATTCATGTTAACATATTGACTATATTATAGTTCACATATTTTTGTAACTTGTAATCAACTTATTGTTGAGTTTGAAATGTCTGCCTGCTATATGTCAGTTTTTGCCTGTATGTGTTCATGTACACTGTGTGCATACACTGTCTCTGGAAGCAAAAGAGGACAGCAGGTCCTTGGAACTGACTTTAATGGATGGTTGTGAGCAGCTATACGTGGGAAACAAAGCCATATTCTCCTCAAGAACAGAAGTGCTCTTGATCCCTGAGCCATCTCTTTCAACCTGCCGCTGTCCCATTTTGGGGAAGCTAAAAATTTCCATTATATATGTATGGTATGTGCAGCTCACATCAGCATATTTACAGTTATCTTCTACCTTACAATTTATTTTATTTTTTTCTTACCTATTTTTTTCTGTATAGTTTTCTGTGATATTAAGCTTTTAAATTGTTTTTTATTTTCATTTTTGATGTGTTCGAATGGCCACTATAATTTACTTTATTATCAGTAGTTATTTTTATCTGTTAAATATACTTATCTTATTAATCTTCAGTACATATTTCAAATTTTCACTCTATGAAAACTTTTAAAATGTTTAAAAACATTTAAATCCCTTGCCTTATGCATTGCCATTTTCATTGATCATAATCATGATTTTAATCATCATCATCTTATCACATCTATCTATTTATCTATAGTAACATAATTCGTGATTAATTTGCTTACATTATAGATTTCTATTTCCTTACTGTATTATCGGGTATGATTGTTAATCTCAGTTGTTGCTAGAAACTGCCAGGAATAGGGAACTTCAGTTGAGGAACTGCCTTTAAGACTCTGGCCTGTGGGGCATTGTCTTGATTGATGACAAATGTGGGAATGCCCACTGTGAGCATTACATCCCTAAGCAGCTGGGCCTTGGCTATATAAAAAGGCTTGCTGAGCAAGGCAGAGTGATCCAGCAAGTAAGTAACAATTCTTCCATGATTTCTGCTTCACTTTCTGCTTCAAGGTTTGTACATAAAGAAGCCTAAAATACTCACATTGGAACTATTTATTATAGTAAAGATGTTACTTCTCTTTAGGCAGTAATTGAGATTCACTGTAATTCTTAACAAAATGTATAATACTATTTTCAGCTTGGACAAAGTAAGTCTACATTAACATAAAACAAAAGGACTCATATTAGATTCAAAAGAATATTCATATTAAAAAACTAAAAAAATTAAAATAGGCAGAATTAGTATTTAATCCAGAGTGATACATTGTATGTTAGTTAGCTTTCTGTTGCTGTGATAAACAGTGTGACCAAAAGTAACCTAAGGAGGAAAAGCTTTATTTTATAACTTACTGGTTACAACTCGTTATCAAGGGATGTCAAGGCAGGAGACCAAGGGAGAGACCTAGAGGCAACAGAAATAAGAACAGTAATAGAGATGACAAGGGATAAAAATGATCATAAACTGCTGTTTTGTCTTCTTAAAATATTTTTGTTATTTATTTGAGAATTTTTTATTGTAGTATTTTGATCATGTTTATCCCTTTTCCAACTCCTGCCACCCCCACTCTGTCTGTCTGTCTGTCTGTCTCTTATACCCATGAATCTAGTTTATGGTGTCTCCCTACTATTGGGTATAGCACCTACCCTGGAGTGAAGTCAATACACTAAATGTCACACCATTAAAGAAAATTGATACTACACTTACCAACAACTATCAAATACTAGTAGTCCTTAGTTAAGTATGGAACTATGTGCCTACCCTCAACCCCCACACCGTGGCAGAGGTGGGGAGGAATAGCCAACACTAAGAGCATTTTGGAAAAGCTATATGGAAACCAGCTACAGAAGTTTCTTAAAAGATATACACAGAATATTAACATCCATATACATATAGAAAGAGCTTTAATGGACTTACATTAAACGGAGGACAAAACACCCAATTAGATACCACAACTACAAAATAAAAACTCAGTAATAGGGATTCGTTGCCTATTTTTAAGTTGTTGGCCAATGGGGTTCCATAGGCTCACAAACACTATAAACTACTACATTGTTTTTTGTTGCACTCTGCAACCTCATGGTGAGACATTACTGTAGAAGACACTACATAGTTGAATCATAAACACAGAGAAATCAAGTATGTGCTGATTTAGAAGCTTCATTTCCACTGCCTGTCTTTCATGGTGCTGAGGGTTACTGGGAGAAAAGGTGTTTGATAACTAATCTCACTATGACCCCCTTAAGCAAACATAACCCCAAGGCAACATTGGTACAATGGTGACACATTTAGGATTACCATGTTTTTTAAAAATATTTTTGTTAATTATTACATTTTTTTCACTGTGTATCCAGCTGTGGACCCCTCCCTAGTCTCCTCCCTCCTTCTGGAGCAGGGGGTGTCTCTGGAATGAACTCAGGGGCTGGCTCTTTGATCACCTTCCCCTGAAGGGGAATAGCCTTACCAGGCTACAGAGGAAAACAATGCAGCCAGTTCTGATGAGACTTGATAGACTAGGGTCAGATAGAAAGGGAGGAGGACCTCCCCTATTAGTGGTCTAGGATTATCATGTCTTAATGAAATTACAGATAGGTTATTTTGTCAATATGCTTGTTCTTGGGAATTTTAAAAAATCTTTGATATTACTATAAACCATTATCTGTTTTTGATTAGCATTTTGATTATTTTTTATTTTCAATCATCTTATTCTGACTTACCTATATCATTTATTTTAAAATTGAATTACCTACAGCAAACGTTGGTTAAGGCATTTAAAACTCATCAATTTTTCAAATGTCTATATTTTATTATTTTATTTTTTACAATTTATTCATTTTATATCCTGATTATAGCTCCTCCCTCAACTCCACCCTGCCCCACGCTCCCTCCCTCTTCTTCCCCTAGTCCACTGAAAGGGGAAGTTCTCATGCCCTGCCATCTGCCTCCTCAAATGTCTAATAATGCAATTTCAGAAATCTCTATTATATTTCTATTTGGACACTAGTATTCACATATCTCGTTTTATGTTTCAGTTTCCATCTGCCATGCTATTACTATTCTTTTGCTCTTTTGGTGAAATCCAGCCACACCTGTGTGTAGAAAGCTTGTTCTTTCTCTCCCTTTTTTGAAGGTGAAGACCATCTTGGTCTTAGGTTTATGTCTGACCAAGCTTTATGCTTGATCTCTGTCCCTCTGTGACCTGTTTGCCTAGGACCTCAAGATCTGAATAACCCCCAGTAAATCAACTAGCTCCATATCTTGCATACTCCCATAAAGCCTCAGTATTATTCTTAGTCTTAATACATTCCATCAGAAGGAATCAGAGTTATTAAATATATAAAATTTAGGACATTTTAGCATCCACTTTGAAACTCCAAAATGTATTGCATGAATCATACTGCCTTGTGGAACAATTATATAAAGTAGATATCAATATCTGTTCTTCGCAGAAGAGAAAACAGATCTGCCTCCTGTGGAGAAGTGCATCCTGAGGATTCAAAGGAATTTGATAACATAGGGTCTGTCAGGAAAAAGGCAGTAAGTATTCTAAAGGTTGGAAACCATAAAAAATAGATATTTTAGAGGGCTTTGGCATTGGCCATTTAAACTTGTCAGAATGAGGGCTAGGGGACTGAGATTTTTAGTTTCCAATTAAGCTTGTGCACCTGGAATGAATGTGCCCATCAATCATCCATCCCATGTTTATATTTCTCAGCTTATTTTAACAAAGCTGTGGCAGAATTTCTAGCTGCACAGAATGCCAAACATTTTGTTAGCATAGAGGAAGTAGTTTCAGCATATAGCAAAAAAAAGGAAAGACCATAATCCAGAGAATATGAAGAACCTTTTATAAATCAATGAGAAAATTTAAATATTAGATCTAGATAAGGAGATGATAAACAATTCATCGGAGGAAAAAAAAATAACAAAGTGATTCTTAACACTCCAGTTTAGAATAAAAATAACACTTTACACTAATCACACATTTGCAGGCAATTGAATAAAACTAGAAAAGATCATCCTGAGCGAGGTAACTCAGGCCCAGAAAGACACACATGGTATGGACTTACTTATAAGTGGATATTAGCCATATAATATAGGATAATCATACTACAATCCACAGAACCAAAGAAGATAAGTAACAAGGAGGACCCGAGAAGGAATGCTTGGATCCCCCTCAGAAGGGGAAATACAGTAGACATGAGAAGTGGATGAAGAGGGGGAACTGGGTGGGAGATGGAGCGGGGAGATCAGATGTGGGGTGAGCTGGAGTGGGAGGAAAGGGGGCTGGGAGAGAGAAGGGAAACAGAGAGGGGCGGGCATCTCTGAGACAAGATGGAGACCTGCAACAGGGAAGGCTCTTGAGAGGATGTGGGTGTGACTTTTGCTGAGTGTCCTAGCTGTGGCATACATGGAGACTGAAGTGGCCACCTCCTAGTCGGGCAAGACTTCCAGTGGAAGGAGGAATACACCAACCCTTCAATTCAAAATTTATTCTGCCTAAAAGATGTACATGGGTAAAGATGGAGCAGAGATTAATAGAATGGACAACCAATGACTCCCCCAACCTGGGACACACCCCATGGGAAAGAACCAGCCTCTGACATAGTATCAATGATACTCTGCTATGCTTGCAGACAGGA
Source organism: Pachyuromys duprasi (assembly GCA_028658305.1). Classification (NCBI taxonomy): domain Eukaryota; kingdom Metazoa; phylum Chordata; class Mammalia; order Rodentia; family Muridae; genus Pachyuromys; species Pachyuromys duprasi. The sequence continues at coordinate 13,696,560 of CM053753.1, forward strand.
GCCTAGCATAACTGCCCTCTGAGAGGCTCCACCCAGCAGTGCATCGAAGCAGATGCTGAGACTCACAGTCAAACATTAGACTGGTGGGGTCTTTCAAAGGAGTAGGGGTACAAATAGAAGGTCCTGGAGGAGCAAGAACTCCTCAAGAAGACTAACAGAGTCAACTAATCTAAGCTCATAAGGGCTGAGAGAGACTGAGCACCAACCGAAGAGCATGTATGGACGGGACCTAGGCTCACAACAGATAGTAATTGGTGGGTAGCCTGCTCTTCATGTGGGTGCTCTAGCAAGTCAAACAGGGGCTGTATCTGTTGCCTGCTTTTGGATCACTTTCCCCTAATTGGGCTACCTTGTCTGGCCTCAGTGGAAGAGGATGCTCTTAGACCTGGTGTGACTTGATGTGCCTGGGTGGGTTTGTAAGGGAACGGGGGAGGTCCATTTCTGACAAGAAGGGAGGAAAAGGCAGAAAAGGGAGAGTGGGACTGGGAGAGGAGGGGGAGCCTGTGGTTGGGATGTAAATTAAATAAATTTAATAAAATTAAAAAATAGCATTTTACACTAATTATTCACAGAAATCAAACAGTCTGATAATATTATGGGTCAAATTAGAAGAAGAAAAAGAAAGTTCACATTCTAAAATCATAGAATCAGCTAGTATGGAAATCCAGGAAAATATTTTGAAAATAAATAATAGTATTAAATATTTATATTTATCTTAACAATGTAATGGTGTCACCTCTAAATATGTGTCTTAAAGAAATTGTTGAACAGAGAGTTTAGTTAAATGCATAATCAAGTTTTCCATTTTATCTAGAATATGAAAAGCAGGTCAGTGTTTTAAGTCTTTGTCTTGACTCTGAAACCCTTGTTCTAAGTTTGCACGTCCAGCTATCAGTTCAGAAGGAGAATCACTGACTTGACAACATATCTCAGCAGAGCCTCAGACTAACAACTTCCTTAAATATTATTTTTCTTAATTAAAATATAATGGTATCATTTTAACTTCTTTTCTTCCTCTAATACAACCTATATCCTCCCTGGCTTCCTTTCAAATTCATGGGCTCTTTCAAATATTATTGTTGTTATATGAACACAAACACACACATATAAGTTGTCTTAGTCACTCTTCTATTGCTGTGAAATAACATCATGACCAAGGCAGCTCTTAGAAACAAGGCAGTTAACTGGGGGGCTTGCTTATAGTTTCAGAGGTTTAATTCATTATCACCATGGAAGGAGAGCATGGCAGTGCACATTGCTTGATCAGTAGTAGGTGAAATCTACATCCTGGTCCAGAGAGAGATATAAAGAGAGAGAGAGTAGTGTGAGCTTTTTTAAGCATCAACGCCGACCCCCAGTGAAACACTTTCTCCATCAGTGCCACACTTACTCCACACTTGAATCCTTTTCAGTCATCCGCTCCCTGATGACAAAGATATGAGCCTATGGGAGTAGAGGCATTATTATTTAAACCAACACCACCACAGCTAAATATAAATATAGCTTGGGGAGTCTGGTTAGTGTTGCTTGCATGTATGCTTTTGAAGATGATCACTTGGTATTGGATAACCAACTAGGAGTCTCATGCCCGAGCAAGACTCTTTCTCCCTTTCTCAGCAGTTGTTAATTGCCTGTAGTTTTTTATCTAGGGCCCCGTGAGATTCTCCCATCCACGTGGCATGTAAACTAGTGTTTTCTGTTCGTGTATTGTTTAGGCAATCTTACTGCTGAGTTTTCATGGGAACAGCTTCTGGTTTATATCTAGAAGACACAATCTTGAAGCTGACTTCCTGATTCTCTGTCCTCATAATTCTTCCACCCTCTCTTCTGTGATGCTCCCTGAGACTCAGATGTAGGGATTATGCTATAGATGTATCGCTGGGATGGGTTGGCCATAGACAGTTGCTCTTCTCAGTTTTGACCAGTTGTGACTTTCTTTAAAGGTCTCTTGTCTGCTTCAATAAGAAGTGTTTTTGATAAAGGGTAAGAGCTATTCATACGTGGGTGTAAGGATTGGCATTTAGGAATTAGTTTGGTTTAGCAATATTGTAGTAGTAGGTTCTCTTCTAAGGTCGATGACATCACCATCCTTGGATAGTTGGCTAGGGTTATGATTTCAGGCATAGGTTCCTGCCTTTTGAGTGGGTCAGAAGCCTATTTAGAAGCTATGGAGAATATGGCATACAGCACACTACCCTTGTCACTTGTGAAAACTAGATAATGTTTATCATATTAGTAACTACTTTTTGATTGCATTGAAATTTTGTTCTAAGGCACCATAGAAAACTGGAAACATGGTAATTTTTCATGCTATATTAGCATTCAGAGGCCTTATGAAAACAAACTAAACTCCAGTAAGAGCAATGGATTTTGCAGGCTTTGCTTCACAGACACAGTGTAAAAAAAAACAAAAACAAAAACAAAACAAAAAAACCCCAGCATAGCCAAATGCCTGTGTAGTTTTTAAAAGCAGCCATTTCTAGATATTTTTTAAATTTTTATTAATTACATTTTATTCATTTTATATCTCCCCATAGCTCCCTCCCTCCCCCTTCTTCACCCATGTCCCTCTCCCATTCCACTGTGATAAGGGAGGTCCTCCTCTCCTTCCTTCTGATCCTCCTCTATCAGGTCTCATTAGGAGTGGCTGGATTGTCTTCCTCTGTGGCCTGGTAAGGCTGCTTCCCCTAAGGGGGAGGTGATCAAAGAGCAGACCAATTAGTTTGTGTCAGAGACAGTCCCTGTTCCCATTACTATGGAACCCACTTGAACACTGAACTGCCATGGGCTATATCTGTGCAGGGGTTCTACAAGGAGAGCAACATTTCTAGATATTTTAACCTTTAAAAAATTAATCTTCCCAGTACTCAGGGAGGCAGATGAAGAGGCAGAAGCAGGAGGATATCTGTGAGTTCCAGGCTAGCCTCATCTACAAAGTGAGTCCAGGACAGAGAAATCCTGTCTCAGAAAAAAAAAGAAATTTAATCTATGTGAAATTAAATTTCCTTGCTAAGAAAATGCATTTAAATGAGGACAATTTGATAGCGTTTTGTGAGGAATAAATAAGGTTGTAAATGAATGCTTTTAGCACTAAGATTGGCCAAAATAAGAGCTGAAGAAATGTCAATTTTGTTTTCTAATTTTCTGAGAAGAATCCTATGTCATACCTCCACCATTCGTGTAAAAAGCCGGGGCACCAGTTTGCTCCTAGAATCCCTAGGCTAGAAGTCAGACAGGAGGATCCATTACCAATCAGTCAATGGAGTTGAGTAGGCAAGGTCCAGGCTCAGTGAGAGAATGTATCTCAAAGCACATGGTGGAGAGTGATTGAAGAAGACACATGATGTCAATCTCTGGCCTCCATATGCGTGCACACACATGTATGTGCACACAGGAATAACAACAAACACACAAATACATAAGGAGACATTTAATACTTTTACAAAAACATCATGTTGTAAATCCTGTTAGATACACAGTTATTAAGAATTGATTTCTATTTAATAACATGAAATTTTGTTCATGTTGGTCCAGACTTTTAATGAGTTAAGCAGTTTCTCTCAGAATGTCCCTGTTTATTTCTAAGCTGTTTTCATTGATATCAAGTTCTTATATGCTCTATAACTTCCTTTATAGGTTTTTGTTCCAAATTTTATCCTTAATATTCTTCATATTTTATATAACCTTTGCCAAGGTTTTCCCCTCCGTAGTCTAAGCCCACCTGCAGTGTCTAGCCTATGGCACATAAGTTCTAAAAAAGATGTTCCAATTTGAAGCCACATAAATCACTGGTTAAATATTTTGTGTTTGTAATAATCTAATATTGGTTCTGATTTTTAGTGGCCCATGATCTAAAAGCTGTATCTAATGTCTCTAGTTTGCAGTTGTCTGGAAATCATCACGCTTTCCACTTAAGGTTGTTTTAAGGATAAAATGAGATAACACATAAAGTGCTCATCATAATGTAAGTAAGTCATGGGGGAAATGTCCATTGGATGCTTTTATTTATTATGAAACTGAAAAAGCAGTTTTTTCTCCTAAAAATTGAAAGTAGAACAAATTCTAGAGTTAAGATTGTTCTTTTTAGATTAATGCCTTTAAGATTTGCTTTTACTCCCATGGTCTTGAAAGCAGATGAGAGAACTAGTTGCTAGAGTGCATATCTATCTTACATTGCATTTTTCAGCCTGGAAAGGTACTTTAAATTGCCTTCCAGATAACTCCCATTTCCCAGAAGTGTACTTTATTCTGTTTCCATGGGACAATTATCCTCAAAGCTTTGCAGAAAGCTTCCTTGTCACAACACATCAGTCCACCTCAAACCGGAAGAGGTTGTTGGTGGGTGTATATTCCTTTTGGAAGCATCTTTGTCACATATCTGACTCAACACTTATTTCTAGCAGAACGAGTTGTTCAGGCAGGAAATCTATTTCCACAGCTCTAGTGGAAGCTTCATTTAAGAAGTGCAGTTGGCATAAATCACGCAAGAGAATGTGGTTAAAGTACACAGCTGTCGATTTCAAATTTAACACAATTTGGGTATGAAAAAGCAGTTGGAAAAGTTTTTCTTTTACTTCTGGACTGATAGGGTAGCCACTGGGCATGTGGAAGTGTTCCTCCTGCCCAGGACATGAAAGCAAAAGTGCCCTCGTTTTCTAACAGATAACCAACACTAAAAACATGAAAACCTGTGTTACTTCTTGGCTTAGGATTAAGAGATTTGGCCTTCAGAGATTTCTAAGCAAAGTGTGGGTGTTGTTGCTATATTAGACATGATAAAGTAAGACGAATCCTTATCTGAAGGGATCTTAAACTTAAAGAGATTAAGGTATGGGGACTTGGGCTCTGTACTGAAGGTTATGGCCCATGACAGCTCTGTGTCTTTTGATGTATTGTGTAGAGTCTGCCAATCTCAGTAGGCATCTCTTGAGGTTCTGGTCTTTCCCTCTATCTCCTTCTTTTGTCCTGTAATTCTGTTTTATTCATCTTTTTCACATCAATTTCTTCTGTTGCTCATTTTCCCAATTCAGTCATTCCTGTTTATTCTATATACCTTAGCTTCTAGGATTTATCCTCATGTTTTCGGAATTTTCCTCTTTCTCCTAGTTATGCTTTCCCATTTTTCAGCTGTCTTGCCGCCTCTCCCTATAGCTACTTTAAACATTTCCCATTGAGTCCTTCTTGTCACCAAGTGCATAAAGGTTAGGAATGATGCTTGTCTGGAACTGTCCAGATACTTTGTGACTTACACCTGAGTTTGTGGTTGCTGGTGACTGGCTGCTAACCTAGAATTATATTTATCTCTGATTTGACTTCACTTCCTTATTAGCAATCATAGCACCCTGTAACAGCAGATCTTGCTCCTGTATAAATATGTGTTTCGCCCTTCACAGCTTCCTGTAAAAAAATATACCTCTTTGTAGATGTTAGAAACATTTATCCAATTCTGAGTACATATAAAATGGTCATTGTGACAATTTAACATGCTGTTAGAGTTCATGTACTTTTGTCTCTTGAAAATACAAACAACTCCCTATAGTCTCTGGAAAGAGCTTTATTTTAAGGTTGCATTCCCAAAAGGAGGAGGTCTTAGAAAACATCTCTTGTCTAAATGTAACACAGAGCCAGCCAATCACTGGGATAGCCTTTTAGCGCATCATAGGTGAGAGATAAAGAGTGAGTTGGGCAAGGGTGCTGAGGGCAAAGAGATTTATCTGAGTTCAGAGAAGTCCGGATGATGGATGCCACGAAGTACATATAATAACATCTAACAAACCTGGATAAATCCACTTCATTGTTTGATTTTCAGTTTTCCAAGAGGAGAGCAATCGATATCTTTTTCCTCATCTCCTTTCAAGGTCAAGACAGAAGATAAATTAGTAGGTTTTGATGAAAAGGCTTTTAGTGTTTATTGTGATAAACAAAGTTGTAAGCCTCTGTTGGATTTGTAGGATTTTGTATGAGTTCATCTACAGTAAAAGCCAAAGTCCTTAATGACAACCTACAACATCTTTCATGGCATTTGCTAGACCTCCTTCCCCTGTAAATCAGCTGCTTCCTGTTTTGCTCTGTTTTTTTCTCCTGTCTTCCTTGTCTGTGTACCTGCTACCATTCTTTCAGTAGGGTGGGCATAAAGGTAGCTCTAACTGGGGTTTCCTTGTGTAGTGTCAAAAACACTTTTCTCCAGATTCCCTCTCTGTTTTTCTTCTTTTTTCCCCAATTCACTCACTAAACATCATACTCTTCTTACCATAAAACTCTTCCAATGCTTTCTCTTTCATGTTTCTGTACTTGCTGCACGTATTCTAACATTTGCTACCTGTTTATTTACAATCATCTTCATGGCCCCACAGTTGTTTCTAAGCTTTGCTACATGGGACTTGAAATCCTCAGAGACTGGACAGGCTTTTGCATTTTCAATTGGTTCTGATCCATAGATTGTGTGGTTATTTTATGTTTACTTATTTTTAATATTATTTGTCTTTCCACAAAACATGAGGTACTTGGTGAGTGCAATTTTTCTGATTACGTTTTAAATGTTTAAAACCTTGGAATAGTAAAGAAGGTAATAGCTGAGGGAGTGGAGATATAAGTAAGGAAAATACTTGTTTGGCTTGCCTCTGGCATTTACCCGACTAGCATGAAAACATATTTTACGAGGAGGAGGGGCTTTCCTTCTTCTTTAGCTAGGAGAAGTTAATGAAGGCTGAGAAAATTGAAAAGCCAAAATATTTTGATGTTTGGGAAATAGAAATTAGAAGTATTGCACTGGCTCTGTGGTTGTCTGCAGGTGCAAGTTCGGGAAGTGCCTAGAGAGAATACTAGAAGGTTCTGGGAACAAGAAAGCCAGTGTGTGGCCACAATCTATCTTTGCTGAGAGATTTTTACCACTTAGTGCTAAGTTCAAAGGCATAAAATGTGAAAAGGTTGGAACAAGTGGGTAAAGCCAGAAGGAAGCTGCTCTTCTCAATTGCTCTTAGTTTTTAAAAATAATATATATCTATATATACATATAAGGTCATATACATATATTCATATATAAATAAGGAACAATCTAATGTGTACATTATATGTATTTTCCTACATATGTATGCATACAGATAGCATGAATTTTGACTGATTTCAGCGAACAATTTGATAACATTAAGCATGTGGGTATTATTTTATAATAACTAGCATTGTCTGCAAAGAATTGCCACTATTGTCTCTAGAACTATTTTTTTTCTTCAACAGAATATGTACACATATCACAAATTAGCTTTTCATTTGCTTGCATCTAAAATCCTGACAACAACCATTCTTTTGTTGTCTCTTTGTATTCACAAGTTTGGACTTTATGTAACTATTGCTATATATTAGTAGAGTAGAATGTCACTTAGCAGAATATCTTCATAATCCATCCATCACATAACATGCCTCAGACTGAATTCTTTTACTGTAAATTTGCATCACAATTTGTTCATCAGCTCATCTATTGATAAGCAAAGGTTCATTCTGTTTCAAAGTCATTGTAAACAATATTGCTA
>CM053753.1:13704585-13740132 GCA_028658305.1 Pachyuromys duprasi
AGATAGATAGATAGATAGATAGATAGATAGATAGATAGATAGATAGATAGATAGATAGATAGATAGATAGATAAAAGGACTCTGAAATCTCCTATAGCTCTCTAAGCTACCTCATGACCTTGGCCTCCAGTGTTTAGTGATTATGGTTATGTTGACATTGCAATACTAGGTTTGTTGTCTCTTGTTTGTTCTGCTTTGTGCATCTGTTGGGATGAAGGTGTACTACAGGTTTTATTTTATTCCGTATTGTTCCACTTTTTTTTTTTACACAAGTCCTCCTGGTTAGTTGTCTTCATTTGTATTTATGCTCCCTGCTGCTCTTTATAAGGGATGCTGACTACTGTGGTAGATATAATGACATATAATGATGTGACACCAATCTCAAGTGTTAGCCTGTTACAGAAGATGCTTCTTACTTCATTTACTCCTTTGATATGGTTCGAGAAAAAAAAAGGTACTAGAGTTCTGGTTAGGGAAAATAGAGTTTATAGCATATCAGAGGTAAGGGTATTGTCTTAGTCAAGGTCTCTATTGTCATGAAGAAATGCCATGACCAAAAACAAAAAGAAGAGGAAAGGCTTTATTTGGTTTATACTTCCACATCACTATTCATTATTGAATGAAACCAGGACAGAAACTCAAACAAGGAAGGAATCTGCAGACAGGAGCTAATAAAGAGGCCACCGAATGATGATGTTTACTGGGTTCTTCTTTATGGCTTGATCAACGTCTTTGGTTTTTTGGTTTGTTTTTTTTTTTTTTTTTTTTTTTTTTTTACTGAAACCCAGGACCTCCAGCCGCAGGATGTCACTATCCAAAATGGGCTTGGACGTTCCTCATCAATCGCTAATTAAGAAAATGCCCTACAGCCAGATCTTATGGAGGCATTTCCTTAATCGATATCGATGTTCCTTCCTTTCAAATAATTGTAGCTTGTGTCAACAAAACTAGCCAATACAGGTATCAGTATTCAAGCAGTGTGAAATGGGGAGGGAATAGGAAAGAAGAAAAGAGAGTATGGAGTAATAATAAAAGAATATAAATTAGGGATATGAGAAGTACTACAGAAAATACTATAGAATAGGTACAGAGGAAACGTGTAGTCAGAAAAACCTATCCTGCCAAGATTGCAGTTAAAATAACCAAAGCCTAGTGTTTTCTTCCCCCACTATTTCCCAGTTTGAGGCTCCTCACATAGAAATCACAACTTTCTTTCAGGAGACCATGCTTCCTCATATGGCTTTACTTGGCTATGGTTCTGACAGGATGTGGAAGGCCCACGCATCTGTTTTTATCTTTGCTGCACCTGTCAGAGCATGCACTACCTGCAGTCTCATGCAATTCATGCAGGTAATGGGGATGGGAAAACTGAGAATGTCTCAGCTTCCTCCTCTCACACCCAATTCTGCTTTTGTCCTCACAGCCAGCTGCTATGCTCTAGCCATCTCTCCATGCATCCTGTATCTGCACTAGTTTCTGAAACTTCACCATCTCTTTCCAGCTCTGACAAACCCAGGCCTAAAATATACTTTCCTGCCACCTAGAGCTGAGACCAGTATTTTACGAGCAGTAGCTTGATGGCTTCTTTCCAGAGACAACTCTACCAGCACTTATTTCTATTTTTTCTTTAGGTCTTTCTCTCATAGGAATAGTATCTATTGAGTTTATCATTTGTAAATCTGATCCCAGATACAGTGTCTAACCTTATATCTTACCCAGAACTCCTAACACTCTCTGCTAATTTAGCTTTAGCCTGTGGAAACAGTAGTTTAAAAAAACTAAAAATAACCATCAAAGAATAGAAAGGCAAAGTATAAAAAGAATTCCTCTTCTTAACTTCAAAACTATATCCAAAGGCTAGAGCTATAAAAGTAATAATATTTCTTGCACAGACATGTTCAATAAGTCATTTCCAAGTAGAATAAGTCAAAGAATATCTGAAGTGAGCAAGAATTGAATCATAATTCAGAAGAGCATAGTACATGCAGAATATTTTCTTCATCTTTGAGACCCCTCTTCTTTCCTACTTCACACCCTTTCTAACTGAGTAAAATTTTTATGGTCTTTCATAAATAAAATTGTAAATTGTCAAAATAAATATCTGCACCTTCTCATCAAATTAAATGCTCACTACATTTGTAGTCATTCTTACCTTTCATCCCATTTGAAAGTAAGAAATATGTAAATATTTTCTAATTTTTTGCAGGAGACTTCTATGACAAACTTCTAAACTATTCTATTCATTCTAGCTTCTACAAAACAAAAGTAAAGAAATTTTATCCTATCCCAAATCATATCTCTATATTAATTTCCTAATTTATTTCCCTTCAAAATTAAACTTTCAAAAGAGTAGACTGTAGTCTCTGTCTGTTCCATGGCTCCTCATTCTCCTTCAACACACACAGAAGGGCTACTGCACTACCAGTCATTGGAAATAATTTTAATAAGAACAGTAATAATTTTATTGTGCCTATATCAAGTGAGTAGCTTTCACTTCTCATCTGCCTTGGATTTTCAATCATTCTCTAGACAAGGGACTGTGAATTGCAGCCCTCCAAGTCTGATCAAACTGCAAGTCACCCATGTCCATCTTTGCCTTACCCATGGCAGGTTTTATCCATTGGATAGCATAGGAGCTTCCCCTACTTTCTTTGCTTCTCTCACATAACTCCCTCTGTTTTCCTTCATTTGTTGGTTTCTTCAGCATCTCCATTTTAGTCTCCCTTTCTACCTCCTTCTGTGCTAGGCTCTAGGTAATAAGCTCCCCTTCTCAATCCTGGGTCTTCATCTCATTCCATACCCTCTTCCAATGGGGAATTTCTGTTATTTGTTTAGCTTAAGTAGCACTTTTACACTGACAATTTACAAATACACAGCAGCACCTCAGACTTCTCCCCCAGGATCTACATTTAGCAAACTGAACATAACAGCATCTCCATGTGGAAAGCTTACTAGGTTCTCAAGTTTAAAAGTCCAGAAAAGCTCTCTACCATCCACCCCTTCTGCACAGGCAGATACATGCATGCATGAACACACACACACACACACAGAGAGAGAGAGAGAGACAGACAGACAGACAGACAGACAGAAAGACAGAAAGAGAGAGAGTTTCTCTCTAAGATTTTAATCTAAAATAAAAATAGGTTTATAATATTCTTAGGAGGCTGAACCATCCAGTTCTTCTTCCCAAGTGGAAAACTAGAGAAAATCATAAACAAGGGTGGCAGGAAGTGCTGCATTTTATTTACTTTTTAAAAAAATCAATAATTTATTTATTTATTCACTTTAGATCCCAATCATAACCCCTTCTCTCCTCCCATTTCTACCCTCCCTCCCTCTTCCCTCTACTCCTCAAAAAAGGGGCACCTTCCCCAGCAACCCTCCCCAGCACATCAAGTCACATCAGAATTGAGTACATCCTCTTCCCCTGGCCTGGCAAGGAAGGCCTTCCCTGCCTCCCCCCAGAGGTAAGTGATGGAAAAAACAAGCAAGAGAATCCATGTCAGAGACAAATCCCACTCCCCTTACTAGGGAACCCACATGAAGACTGAGCAGCCCAACAGCTACATCTGTGTAGGCAGCCTAGGTCCAGTCCATGCATGGTCTTTGGTTAGTACTTCAGTCTCCCCAAGCCTCTCCCATAGGCCCTAGTTAGTTGACTCTGTTGGTCTTCTTGTTGGAGGTCCTGTTCCCTCCAGGTCCTTCTACCACCCCCCACTCCCCACCCCACACACACAGTTCTTCCACAAGGCTCCCTGTGCTCTGCCCAACATTTGGCTGTGAGTCTCAGCATCTGTTTCGATCCTTTGCTAGGTTTTGCTTCTCAGAGGACAACTATGATAAGCTGAGAGTATTGTTAATAGTGTCGGCAGTTGGCTGTCTCCCATGGAGTGGGTCTCAGGTTGGGACAAGCATTGGTTGATTATTCCCTCAAACTCTGCTCTATTTTTATCCCTTCAAGTCTTATAGGTAGGGTAAAATTTGGATCAAAATTTTTGTGAGTGGGTTGATGTTCGCCTCCTTCCACTAAGAGTCCTGTCTAGTTAGAGGGTGGCCTCTTCAGTCTCCATAACCCCTACTACTAGGAGTCTCAGCTAAATTCACACCCATATCCTCCCAGGAGCCTACCCTGTTGTAGGTCTCCAGCTTGTCACAGAGATGCCCACACCCACAGTTTCTCTTCTCTCTGCAAACCCTCTGTCCTCCCACCCTAACTCTCCCCAGGTCTGATTTCTACCTCATTTAACTCTGTGTGCTCCCTCTCCTGCCCTGTTCCCTGTCTTTAACTGCTTCCACTGCCTATTCTATTTTTCCTTCCAAGTGAGATTACGCATCCTTGAGTCCTTCTTGTTACTTGTCTTCTTTGGGTCTATGCCTTGAGTATGTTTATCCTCTGCTATGTGGCTATAATCACCTTATAAGCAAGTACATACAATGTTTGTCTTTCTGGGTTTGGATTTCCTCACTCAGGATGATATTTTCTACTTCCATTCATTTGCCTACAAATTGCATTATGTCCTTGTTTTTAATAGCTTTCTGCTGTGTAAATATACCAGTTTCTTTATTCATTCTTTGATTGAGGGACATCCGGGTTGTTTCCAGTTTCTGAGTATTATGAATAAAGTTGCTACACTCTGACTCTATAGCAAATATCGATAGCCTCCCTCAGATTAATATATGCTAAGATATTTGTACATTCCATATGGAGAAAGGTGGAAGGAGCAACATGGAGAGAGTGGTGAGAGAAAGGAAGAATCAAGAGACTGGGAGAGACACAGAAACAGAGATAGGAAAAGGGTCAGAGAGACAGAGTCAAAAAAATAGAAAAGAAGAAAGACAAATAGGAAAGAGATGCCCCAGCATCCGGAATTACCCTGAAGAAATATAAATACATTCTGTTGGATCATAAGCTCAGTGATGCCTGACATCCAGTAAGCAGCAGGAGAAGGGAAATATCTCCTTCCAGAAAAAAATGCAATATTTCTCTCTGCTTTCTTTAGTTATGAGGACCACTCTGGGCAAACGGATTTTAAGCACACTGTTACCTAATTTCAAGGTTAAAGAAAAATGTTCTAAGTCTCACATCACAATACAAAAGAGGTAAAGTATGTTCTCTACTTCCTTTCTCACATCCGTTTTTAACTGCCTTGAGAAAGCTTCATGCATAATTTCAGTAAACCCACACCAGTGAAACAATTGGATTTGGTGTTGGCATTTCCAGATTTATATGCAAGAGACATACCAAGGGCCACAGTATGAAATAAAAGTTGAAGAAGAATGTTTCAGGGTAAGCAATTAGTGGACAAAGAGCGATTGAGGTCTTGAACCAGATGGTCTACTGCTCTGTGTGCACACATATTAAGGATTTGTTCTAAATTTTTCTCAAGCTCTAAAACAACCTCTGTGCTCATTTGCCAAATAGATTGAGCTATGTAATGCTGTATAGCCAATCCACAATAACATTCCTCATGCTTTTGTGGATGTTAATAGTGTGCAATTACTGCCCACTTCAGACAGAAGTTCCTCCCTCTAGTTCATGCAAACTAGATGTCTCCACTCTAGGTCTCAGTGGCTTTCCTGTTCTCATTATCTCCACCCCACTCTACTAGCTTTCCCCAGCCCACAGGTTCTTATGGAAACAAGTTATGTACTCACAGATCAGGGAAAGAGTTTATGCAAAGTTTCTGATATAGGTTATAATCATGCCTGTAGATCAGTTGATCTTTAAGGCTAGAGAACCATATTCTTTTCTCTTTCTTCTACATCTGTAACATGCAGAATGTAACAGCCCAGCTACCTAATCTGTGTAAAAGGGTCATGTATGTGCACTTTTAGGGAAGATTCTCTTCACTGGGTCCAGTTAGGTATATATTACATGTCTGTTAGAGAATTAAAAGAAAAATCTAAGAACAATGATGGCAATTCTAACATGTCATGTCTAATACTCATTACAAATCACACAGCATTTTCAAATGAGTGATATCATTTATTTTGCAAAGCTCTCTTCTGTTGGCTGATCTGCCTCACTAGTTCTCGTGAAGGTTCTCTATTCAGCTTCCTGGATAGAGTCCTTATTATTTCTCCTTATATACTATCTGGATGTTCAAATGTGAATTCAACCAAGTCTGCTTCATCATTTTGAAATGCAGAAAAATCATTCTCTTAGTCTCACCTCTTCAGATTTTCTGTAATAGTTCCACACGTAGACACACATGTAAGTACACCACATGTACAGAAAAGAGATGAGAGCAGAAAAAACAAAAGATGAACAAAAGGGAATAAGAAAGCCTAGCACCTGGAAGAACCTCTAAAGACCATGGATACATCCTCCAAGGCCATGTGTTCAATTAGGGACTGATATGAGTCCCTATCAGGAAGCCAGGCTTTATGGGGAGAAGACAACATGGGAGCTCCTGAGCATAAGCACCAAATGGTGAAGCAGGAATCTGAGTATTGTGACCTGAATGAAGGAAGAAAAAACTCCAGGGAAACACCTACTCTCTATTAGGATAGACTAGCTGGCTATTCAAATGACAAAGTTTATCACAGTGCTGCCTTTCAATTTTTGATACATTGTAAGTATTTTTCTTAGAATACTCTTCATGGGCCGTATTCTGGGAATGGAGCTTCTGGGTGAGGAATTACCTAGTGAACATCACCCTTTGCGAGGGGTCTCAAGGGGGCTACACCTACTCAACAAAGCCTTTGCATCAGGAAAATGAAGAAATTGTGCTCTCCGTGGTGCTGAATTTACTATCCAGCAGGCCTGTGGGTGGCCTCTCTAAAAAGATAAAACTGGACAATGGTGGGCATGTTGTTATCTGTTTGAACCAGAAAATGAGCTTTGACCCAGCTCAAAGCACCATCTCCCTGCCATAAACCCCAACAGACACAGCAGCTCTGAAAAAGCAGAGAAATCTCCCATCCATCCTTAGAAAAACTTAATTGCCTGCTTATTGCTATTACTGCGATTAATGAGGGTGAACCTACTTTCAGCAATGCCTCATAAAAAATAAGTGGGCAGCCACTTTCTAGAACATAGGAGCCAGGAACTTTAACTCCCTTCTGCCTAAACATCAGCACATTACCACACTACTACAAGTAGAGACAAACACACACACACACACACACACACACACACAAATACACTCATTGTTTCTCAAGGCCTGTGCATCAGTATCACTTGGACAAGGTGTATGTCTTTTTTCCTGAAGTCCTCAAGTTCCCAAATCAAACTGACTCCCTTTACATCAAGCTACAGCAGGTCTATTCACTCAGGTAACTGCAGATGACAGAGAAGTCAGGCCATTTCAGTAAAAGTGTGTTGGAGAAGCCGGGCTTGAATCCATTCAGATTCAATTTATCCTCTCCTTCCTTCAGATTTTATAGTGCTTTTACTTTTCTGGTCCTGGAAAAGGATCTTTGTCAAAATAGAAATCACAGTATTTTGGCTTGTACAGGGGCACTCTCCAATGCCCTTCTCTGCAAGGGCATAAGTTGAAAGAACCTATTTATCTGTTGGTGATTCATTCCCACTGAAAGGCAAAGAAGTTCTTCCTGCTTCCATTTGGAACCCTTCTCTTCCAGAGGATCACAATTGGCTTAATGCTCTGAAACTCCGCTATGGAAATAGCTGGGGATGCTTCCAGGTGATAGCTTGAGGCTTCACTTTTTGGGATCATTACCTATCTAGATGTTAAGGGCAGTCCGGGTAAAGTGGGAAAAACATCAAGTACATAACAAAGCTGGAGACTCAAATGATGATAATCTGTACAGAGGTCACAAGCTGGGAGCAAAGAAATGATAGAATGAGGGCCAGTTACTGAAATTCAGTCTCCATATCCCTGCAGAGTAGACATGGCTAGCTCTAAGCTGAGCCCAGATGTGCAAGGCCAGTACCTCCTTAAAAATGTGAGTGACCATAAGTGTGTGGGTTTATTTCTGGGTCTTCTATTCGATTCCATTGATCCACCAGACTTTTTCTATGCCAGTACCATGCAGATTTTATTACTGTTGCTCTACAGTACAGCTTAAGATCAGGGATGGAGATACCTCCAGAAAATCTTTTGTTGTAGAGAATTGTTTTAGCTATTCTGGGTTTCTTGTTATTCCATATGAATTTGAGAATTTTTTGGTCTGTGAAGAATTGTGTTGGTAAATTGATGGGAATTGCATTGAATCTGTAGATTGCTTTTGGTAAGATGGCCATTTTTACTATGTTAATCCTACTCTTTGATCACCCCTCCCTGAGGGGAGGGGATAGCCTTACCAGGCCATAGAGGAAGACAATGCAGACAGTCCTGATGAGAGCAGAGAGGCTAGGGTCAGTTGGAAAGGTAGGAGTACATTCCCTATCAATGGACTGAGGGAGGGACATGGGTAAAGAGGGAGGGAGAGAGTGATTGGGAGGGAACAAGAGAGGGGGCTATAGCTGGGATACGAAGTGAATAAATTGTAATGTTTAAAAAATTAATCAAAAAAAGAATGTGGGTGAATAAAAAGTAAAAATCTATGTTTATCCATAAGAAAGTCAAAGACTACTCATTCTCAAAAACAACACTAAAATTATATCCTGCCTGAATCAAAACAGTTTTCAGCCAATTTAATTGCAAAATTATGGTCAAATTAATTAAAATAAAGTGACTCTCCTCCCCAGGTATAGTTGGAGTACCTCCTTTGCCCTGGTATATCAGTAATCAGTCTCTAGACCGCCTAACAGTAAAGTGAATCACGTACACGGTCCAGTCTTTACTAGTCCTACAGAGATGACTGGCAGAAGCCAGGAAGGCCAGCATAAGTATTACCCTGGAGGGGGGAGGGCTCTTGAAGAGGGATGGCCTTAGCTTCAGGTGGGCAACTGTTGTTTTGAGATGAAACAGGGTGGTGTTAAGGGACCCCTGTAGCCCCAGGATATAAGAATGAGGTTAGATGATGAGTCAGAAGTGAGTGGTTTGGCTTAGACTGGAGCCAAACCAATAACTGGGCATCCTCTGGGAGAGAAGACAGAATGAATATCCTCAAGAAAATAAGATCCCAGGATAAGTGAATGAAAAAAGCAAAATGTTTATCAACAAATTAACAGGTAAAGAGAACATGGTATGTTCATGCAGTGGAATGTTAACCAGCATTAGCATAAGCGTTGTGGAGGACTTTCTGCTGAATGAAATAAGGCAGCCAAAGGACATGTGCTGCATGTGATCATGAAGTGGAACTAACAAAGTGAGCTCACTGCAATGGAAAAAGGTGGCCACAGGAGTCTGAGGTGAGAGCTTAGCAATCAAAGGACTCAAAATTTAAAAGACGGAAAGCCTAGGTTCTGTGGTTTATTTTACAGACAGTTGGCTATGGATAATAATGAGGTATTTCAAAATAACTGAGCAAATTTTAGTTATCTTACCATAAAAAGATAGGTTAGTGAAGTGATATGTGTGCTGACCACCTAAACTTAATTGCATCACACTGAAAATATCTCCAACATCTCTTTTCACCTCATACATGTGTACAAAAATGATATTTCAATCAAAAAGAAATATTAATTATTTTTAAAATAAAATATAAAGACTAGCATAGAGGGTGGGCATTTTTAGGGAGGCTCTGGAACTTGTGTTTGAAAGACTGTCTTTGTCCAGTCATCCCAGTGATGAAATATGAAGCAGAATCTGGACTGGTTGAGTCACTCAGGAACAGGCAAGGTGCTGAACAGTCATTAGGATGCAGGGGGAAGGAAATTGTGGGAAAGGTCTGTCCATTGTGTAATGATGTTTCTAGCAAGGAAGGTGGTTGACACAGAGTAGTGAGATAATGATTATCTGGACCTAACATCCTTCCTCTGCTGCCTGCCACCCAAATAATCACTATTGCAAAAGCCACAACAAATCTTCAGATATGCTCAGCCTGTACTGAACTCATTACATCTATGAGATAATGTCTACCCCTTCCTAAAAATGCTCCTCATTTCAAACATACGACTTTGAGACAGACATTGAAAACATTAACCTTCCTTAAAGATCATACTACTAGGAAGCAACAGAACTGATGTGTTAACTCAGAAATTCTGATCTCAGAGCCCAACTCACATGCTCTATTACTTTTCTCAATATTTTCCTGAAAATAAAGAAAAGGGTGAGAACGTTTACTGAGTAGCACAGGCCGAGGCTAAAAAATATTCATTCTAAGGCTTTATCTAGTCAGTTCATTGATAGTGCCTGCCCTGAGTTGTGCATCCTTGTTTTGATTAATTGGAAGTAAACTTGCTAATGTGAGGTACACTATAAGACACCATAGAAAATAAGCTTTATTGCATTCTGAGTTTTATTGCACTCTCTGTGTTAGTTTAAAGACCTATTATTTACTCTAAGCCAAAGACCATGACTGGTGGTGGGAATGTCAAGCTTGTGCCGTTTGACAGATGGTATCATTATGGTTCATGTTCAGTCTGCAAACAGAAACTTGGGTAAACGATCCAAAGGCAGGCACACAACCAAGCAGCATAAGCTACAGAGACTCCTCACTATTGAAACCTAACAAGCTGAGATCTGTCTTGTATAACTAGAGGGAAGTAGTCTGCCCACAAAATCCAGGTTCTGGGTGGGAGAACTGCTTGCCCTTCTTGAGGTGTCATCATCTCCCCTCATAAAATTAGGCATATAAACCTGGCAGACTATTGCTGTAAAGAGGAAAAGACACATGCCTCAGAGACCTAGCCAGTACCATATTCTCTCTGCTCTAGTTTGCTTCCCTGTTGTTGTGGTAAAACTCTGAACAAAATCAACTTGGGGAGGCAAGGGTTTATTTCATATCATTGATTTCAGCCCACTATTGAGGGAAACATAGCCAAAACTCAAGCAAGAACCCAGAGACAGGACCTGAAGCAAAGACTGTGGAGGAATGTGGCTCACCAACTTTCTCCGGGACCACCATCAGCTCTCCTATGCAGCTCAGGCTAACCTACCCAGTCATGGGTGTTCCCACAGTGAACTACATCCTCCCATTACTGATCAAGAAAATGTACCACAGACCAACATGATGAAAGAAATTCTTCAACTAAAGATCTATTCTTCCAATAGATCTTTAGTTGAAGATCAACTGACAAACTGACAACAATATTAGTCATGGCTTCTATAGGTATTCTAGCCTAAATACACACATCCACAGATTTGAAGCTAAGATCCACTTACCAACAAAAGCATGTGGTGTTTATCTTTCTGGGTCTGAGTTACTTCACCCAGTACAATGTTTTTCAGTTTATTCATCTACCTAAAAATTGCATTTTCCTTTATAGCTGAATAAAATTCTTTCGTGCATAGCTGTCAAATTTTCATTATTCATTCACCATTGATAGCATTAAGGCTGTTTCCATGTTCTAACTATTGTGAATAGAGGAGCAATAAACACAAGTGAGCTGGTACCTCTGAAGTAGTATACAAAGTCCTTTGGGCATATGTCCAGAAGCTGAAGACAAAATTTTTGAGGGCTGAATCCTGAGTATATCTGATGTTTTGTTTCTTTTTTAACCTTCTGATAGTTATACAAAATTATCAAT
This sequence comes from Pachyuromys duprasi, assembly GCA_028658305.1. NCBI lineage: Eukaryota > Metazoa > Chordata > Mammalia > Rodentia > Muridae > Pachyuromys > Pachyuromys duprasi. Next base: position 13,716,128 of record CM053753.1, read on the forward strand.
GAAGAAAAACACCATTTAATGCAATGATTAAGAGGTTGAAAATATTACCTCCAACTGCACTCTGACATCAGTTTATTGAATGACTGCTCTGTACTATTCACTTATGAAAACTTCAACAATGAAAGACTGAAATGACCTGAACCTACCCATTTAGCTGGTCATGGATTAGTCGAGAAGAGAGGGGTTGAAACCCTATTCACCTTAAGGACCGAGCATCTGCTATGTATAAACCACTGTGCTCAAGTACATTGTAATCATAAGGGCATTGTCTACCTCTCCAGATAAATGTGAGTTCAAATTACAGTTCAGTGCAAGCTGTATCATTTTTCTAGGCATTGGAGTTTTTCACTCTAACTCTTGGAAAACAACACCTACTATAAAAGCTGACGAGGTGAATGAACTAATGTGCATAAACACTATGCTGGGTAAGCTCGTCATATGCTTTTCTGTGCTACGTTGTCTAGTTAAGCATTATTCTGCATGCTCCTTTGAGGGTGTTTTTTGATGAATCAGCATTTAACTGGGTAGAATTTGAGTAAAAATTGATTTCCCTCCACAATTGGAGTGAGCTTTACCTAATCAATTAAGACTCTGAACAAAGCAAAACACTGTCCCCATGAACAAGGAGTCCTCCAGCCTTTCAGGTTCGATGCAACATCAGCTTTTTCTGGGTCTCTAGCTTGCTAGACCATATGCAGATTTTGGACTGACTGGCCAGATGCCATAATCATGTGAGCCAATTTCATACACATGTTATTGGTTTCCATTCCAAGGAGAATCCTAATTAAGGCAAATGCATAGTGCGACGCCTGGCTAGATATTAGGAAATCTCTGCACTGTATCCCCTTTAATGACCCACCTCAATAATTTTGGTATGATGGCCTTTATTATGCAGGATAAAAAAAAAATCAAAGATCAGGTGGACAAATCCTCTTGCCTTCATTGAGCAGAAAATAAATGCCAGAGGCATGATTCACACTCCGCAGTACCTGCCTGCACTCTATTTGGAAGGCTACTCATGCACAAAGTTAGAAGAACCACATTTTTTGAAGAATATAGACAAGGTGTCAAAATGTATATAAGTTCCATAGCTCTTTGTTTTCCCTTGGGCAACTATAGATGCTCACTCAATGTATATTACTCTAATTCACAGGATTTCATTAGATTCTTGGGTTCTTCAGGGCTGTTAAAATGAACTCCAGGAAGATGTCGTATATACAGTAGAGCATTCCCCAAACAGTGCTCTTCATTTTGCTCTTGTGTGTCAATTCACTATGTGCACCATTCGCATCCCATTGCACAGCTACTAACAATATTTGCTAAATTCCCTCTGATCAGTTCATCTCTTAAGTACATAGGTTCACTGTGTGTTAGTCAAACCTCTACCCTTAGTGAATCTACATAAGTAAACATGCATTTCTTGTTTTTAAAGAAGAAGTGCTGATAAATGATTTAGGGATACAGTATTTAGAATGTGTTGTTAACTTTGCTTTAGCACAAACTAGAGCTTGGAAGGATACAAACATTCTTGAGTGCACTTACTCCTTCTCAGTGAAAATGGGGGTAACAGAGAAGATTTTTCTCCCTCACATAAAGCAATTAAAGTACAGAATCACTACCTAATACAGTGAACCAGACACTGGCCCTCAAAAGAAGTGGAAGATATACAGTTGGTGGTGGGGTGGGGGCAGGTAACCTAGAATTGTCTCATCATACATCTTCAGCAGTCTCTAAGCGATAATGCAGGGTAGAGGAAACACAGATCCTCTCAGTGTTAAGGGTACTAAACTGAGCCAAGGGATTCCAAAATAACTAGACTTTGCAGAACAGAATGTTGACAAGAAGAGAGCTGTGCAAAGATGAAACCCTGGGGGTCCTCCAAGAGTTGCTGTGGAGTATCTATATCAGAAGTGATGAGAATGTACTTGTGAGAAAAACACTTTAGGGTGGAAAAAAATGACTCCGAATGACTGGAAATACTCAACTTCATGCAGAGCTTGAGAGGTTCCTGCTCCTGTCTGCCAGACTAAAAAAGCTCATGAGACTGAATACAGACACAAAATAAGCTTTGCAGCACCAATGAGAAACAGTTAAGCCTAGACAAAGCATTGCTGTGTCTGACATGACAGAACTTACAACCAAGAACTCATTACAGTGAAATAGGAGGGCTAAGTTGTGGTATTCTACTGCACTGTAGTGACCTGATTAGTAATAATATAGTTCATATTTGAAAATAGCTGAGAGACTATTTTGAATGATAAACCACAGAGAAATAATAAGTGTTTAAAATAATGGATATTCTAATTGCCCTAATTTGATTTTTGCCCCATAATATATACTTCAAAATATCATATTGCATTTTTCCCATATAGTTGTACAATAGATGGCTGTTCAAAGTTTTTAAAAGACCAAGTGTGATCAAATCAAATAACCATATCCCTGAAAAAATCTCAATGTCTATAATATAAAAATAAAATATACAGCAACTAAACAGATAAAATTCTTAATGATCTGTGTCATAAACTCTAAAGCAAGCATCAAGTGGAAAATCATATCTAGGAAACCATCAATGGAAGTAAAAGAGAATTGCAAAGAAATTCAAACCAAATGAAAGCAAAATGATGAATGAGAAAAAGAACACCTAAAATTGAAACAAATCCCCCTTCATGCATAGATGGTCCTTAATTGGGTTGTTTTAGTTTTTATATTGCTAGCATTGGTTTTAAGATTGTTCCGTTTATTTTTGTGCCATTTTTATTGTCTTTTCTCTTTCTCTTACCAAAACCCATAAACTTCCCACTTAATTGCTCTCTCATTTAGGCTTTGTTTCACCCCTTCACTTTTTTTTAACTTCTTAACTATAAGTTTCTATATCAAAAATAATCTTTGAACTCCAGTTATTCTAAGAATACCCTGCTACTCCTTTCTATTTTCTCTTCCCTCTTCACTTTTCTCTGTTGCTCCAATATCAGTCCCATGTGGTGGCTAATCTTTGTTGTCAGGTTGACACTTCTGAGAAGAGGAATCCTCAACTGAATAATTGCCTTGATCAAATTGGCCCATGGCCATATCTACAGATATGTTTTTTTCTTTTTAATGTAATTTATAAATTTATTTATTAAAATTTATTCACTTTGTATCACCACTGCAGTCCCATCCCTTGTCTCCTCCCAGTCCCACCCATTCTCCCTCTTCTCCCTCTATGCTCTTTCCCTACTCCCCCGATATGGGAGGACCTCCTCTCCTACTATCTGATCCTATCTATCAGGCCTCATCAAGGCTGGCTGCATCATCTTCCTCTGTGGCCTGGAAAGGCTGCAACCTCCTGGGATGGGGATTGGGGGGTGATCAGAGAACCTGCCGCTGAGTTCATGTTAGACTGAGGAAGGGATACACAAAGTGTGTTACATTTACACAATAGAATACTACTCAGCAATTTATTTTTTCTAATTTTTATTAATTACACATTATTCACTTTGTATCCTACCTGTAGCTCCCTCCTCCCTCCCCTCCCAATCCCTCCCTTCTTTCCCCCTTCTCTACACATGCCCCTCCCCAAGTCCACTAAAAGGGGAGTTCTTCTTTTCCTTCCTTCTGAGCCTAGTCTTATCAGGAATGGCTGTATTGTCTTCCTCTGTAACCTGGTAAGGCTGCTCCCCTCTCAGGAGGAGGTGATCAAAGAGCTGACTAATCAAAGGCAGTCCCTGTTCCCATTACTATGGAACCCACTTGGATATTGAACTGCCATGGGCTACATCTGTGCAGGGGTTCTAGGTTATCTCCATGCATGGTACTTGGTTGGAGTATCAGTCTCAGGAAAGACGCCTGTGATCAGATTTTTTGGTTTGTTGCTCTCCTTGCGGAGCTCCCGTCCTCTCCAGATCTTACAATTTCCTACTTCTTTCATAAGATTCCCTGCACTCTGTCCAAACGTGGGCCACAAGTCTCAGCATCTGCTTCAATAGTCTGCAGGGCAGAGCCTTTCAGAGGCCCTCTGTGGCAGGCTCCTAACTTGTTCCCTGTTTTCTCCTTCTTCTGATGTCCATCCTCTTTGCCTTTCTAGATGGGGATTGAGCATTTTAGCCAGAGTCCTCCCTCTTGATTAAAATAGTTTCTTTAGGAGTACAGATTTTAATAGGTTTATCCTATATTATATGTCTATATGAGTGAGTATATACCATCTGTGTGATTGTCTTTCTCCTTCTGGGATAGCTCACACAGGATGATCCTTTCCAGTTCCCACCATTTACCTGCAAATTTTATGATTTCCCTGCTTTTTATCACTAAGTAATATTCCATTGTGTAGATGTACCACAATTTCTGTATCCATTCCTCAGTTGAGGGGCATCTGGGTTGTTTCCAGCTTCTGGCTATTACAAATAAGCCTGCTACAAACATAGTTGAGCAAATGTCCTTATTGTGTACTTGAGCCTCTTTTGGATATATACCTAGGAGTGCTATAGCTGGATCTTGAGGAAGTGCTATTCCTAGTTGTCTGAGGAAGCGCCAGAGTGATTTCCAGAATGGTTTTACAAGTTTACTTTTCCACCAGTAGTGGAGGAGGGTTCCTTTTTCTTCACAACCTCTCCAGCATGTGTTATCACTTGAGTTTTTTTATTTTGGTCATTCTGATGGGTGTAAGGTGAAATCTCAGGGTCATTTTGATTTGTGTTTCCCTGATGACTAAGGATGTTGAGCGTGTCTTTAAGTGTTTCTCTGCCATTCGATGTTCCTCTATTGAGAATTCTCTGTTTAACTCTGTACCCCTGTACCTCTGGATTACTTGATTTGTTGCTTTTCAACTTCTGTAGTTCTTTATATATACTGGATATTAACCGTCTGTCAGATAAAGGATTGGTGAAGATACTTTCACAATCTGTAGGTAGTCCTTTTGTTTTGATGATAGTGTCCTTTGCTCTACAGAAGCTTTTCAGTTTCATGAGGTCCCATCTGTTGATTGTTGCTCTTAGAGCCTGTGCTGTCGGTTTTCTGTTCAGGAAGTTGTCTCCTGTACCAATGAGTTCAAGGTCTTCCCCACTTTGTCTTCTAACTGATTTAATGTGTCTGGTGTTATGTTGAGGCCTTTGATCCACTTGGACTTTAGTTTTGTGCAGAGTAATAAATATGGATCTATTTGCATTTTTCTACATGTAGACATCCAGTTAGACCAGAACCATTTGTTGAAAATGCTATCTTTTTTCCATTCTATGGTTTTGGTATCTTTGTCAAAAATCAGGTGTCCATAAGTGTGGGTTTATTTCTGGGTCTTCTATTTGGTTCCATTGATCCACCATTCTATTTCTATGCCAGGACCATGCAGTTTTTAATACTGTTGCTCTATAGTACAGGTTGAGATCAGGGATGGAGATACCTCCAGACAAGGAAATCTTTAGGTGTACAGACAGATTTTAGTATGTTTATCCTATCTTATAGGTCTAGTATCCCCTTATAAGTGAGTATATACCAAGTGTATCTTTCTGCTTCTGGGATACCTCACTCAGGATGATCTAAACAAAAAGGAGGATCCCGGGTAAGAGGATCAAGCCTCACTTAGAAAGACAAAAGGGAAGGACATTGGAAAAAGGAGAAAACAAGAAAAAGGACAAGAGCCTACCACAGAGGGCCTCTGAAAGACTCTAACTAGCAGTGTATCAAAGCAGATGCTGAGACTCATAACCAAACTTTGGGCAGAGTGCAGGGAATCATATGAAAGAAGAGGTAGTTAGTAAGACCTGGAGAGTACAGGAGCTCCACAAGGAGAACAACTAAACCAAAATATCTGGGCCTAGGGGTCTTTTCTGAGACTGATACTTCAACCAAGGTACATTCATAGATCTAGAACCCCTGCTCAGATGTAGCCCATGGCAGCTCAATATCCAAGTGGGTTCCCTAGTAAGGGGAAGAGGGACTGTCTCTGACATGAACGCAGTGGCTGGCTCTTTGACCACCACCACCCTGAGGGAGGAGAAGCCTTGTCAGGACACAGAGGAGGACATTACAGCCAGTCCTGATGAGACCTGATAAACTAGGGTCAGATGGAAGGGGAGGAGGACCGCCCCTATCAGTGAACTTGGAGTGGGGCAGGGAGCAGATGAGGGAGGGAGGGAAGGATGCAAAGCGAATAAAATGTAATTAATGTAAAAAAATAAAATAAAGTTTAAATGTTCAGGTTAACTGAAGCTTAAAGAATAAAATACTTCCCCCTGTTGTATAGGAGCTCTAAACTGAAAGATTAAGTTCTGATTTGATCCAGTCCCTTTCCTTCACATGAAATGGGGCTTTGTGTTTTCTTTAGACTGTTTACAAACTCCTAAACTAAAGCATCTTCCTGTCACAGTCTCTCAAGCAGCTGAAGTCACAATATCCACCTCCAGGCCCAGCATAGTGCTGATTTTTAAAAGACTGCTCTTGAAGATGTTCCAGCCAGGCCTCAAAATTAACAAAGAAAAAAAAAAAAACCATTAAGACCAACCAAACAATAGGCCTTACATGGAGCTGGCCATTCAGTTGGCAGTGTTAATGGCAGAGGCGCTAATGCCTGACTGGGTCGATTCTAAGTTTTACATGGCATTTCTTTAAATAATTCTTTCTAAAATTTTTAAATGCATTCTACACAACATTCTCTCTTATTAACAATTTTCACATGAATATACAAGTGCTCACATACAAGCTGTTTGGGATGGAAATATCCATTGGTCATATGGAAACCCAGACTTTCATCAAAGGACAATTTAAATTGCTACCTTATTCTAATTACTCATTTTTGTAAAGTGATTCTTTTCTTTCCAATTTACCACAGTGTGAGTTCATAAAAAATAACTAAACATACAAATAAATAATAAAATAAAAACAAGGAAATCACGGAATTTCCAGGCAAATGGGGGAAACTAGAAAAGATCATCATGAGTGAGGTAACCCAGAAGCAGAAAGACACACATGGTATATACTCACCTATAAGCAGATATTAGCCATGTAATTTAGAATAAGCATACTAAAATCTGCAGACCTAAAGGAGGACCCTAGGGAAGATGCTTAATCATCATTCAGAAGGGCAAACAAGACAGACGTCGGGAGTAGGAGAAGACAAGGAGCCTTCCATGGAGGACCTCTGAAAGTCTCTACCCACCAGGGTATCGAAGAAGATACTGAGACTCATAGCCAAACTTTGGGAAGAATGCCAGAATCCTTATAGAAGAAGAGGGAGATGGAAAGTCCTGTAGGAGAAAGGAACTCCACAGAGAACATCAGAGCCAAAATACCTGGGCCCAGGGGAATGCTGCAGAGACCGATACTCCAACTAAGGACCATGAACGGAGAGGACCTAGACACCTTTTCAAAGGAAGCCCATTGGTTGCTCAGTCTCCAAGTGGGTTTCCTAGTAAGGGCGATAGGGCTGTCTCCGACAGGCATGTTTTAAGTTGCTAAATGATGCAAAAGGGCCCAATCCACTGTTGATGGTGCCATCGCTAGGTAAGCCAGCCTGGGCTACATAAGAAAGGTAGTTGAGTGAGCCAGGGTAAGCACGCCAGTCGACAGCTTTCTTCTGAAATGTTTGCTTCATACTCCTGCAGTGAGTTCCTGCTTGGGCTTCCCTCAATGATGGGCCATAACCTGTAATTCAAAATAAACTTTGTAATTCCCAACGTGGTTTTAGTCAGTGCTTTATCACAGCGACAAAAACAAAACCAGATCAATGGTCTTACTCAAAGTATTTATTTCCATTCCTCCCATTAGTAACTAATACCTTAGTTTACCCATGCTCTTTGTTTCCTATAAGTTATTGGAGTTGAGAGATTATTTTAATTGGCTATTATTTTATTTGTATAGAAGGCGTTGAATTTAGTTGTAGGGAGGGTAGGATTGGGAGGGCATGAGAGGGGGGGCTACAGCTGGGATACAAAGTAGATAAACTGTAATATATAATATAATAAATTTATGTTATAATATAAAATTTAATATAAAAATTTAAATTAAAATTTAAAAAGAATGAAAAAAACTTGAACCAATATTTCAAAAAATAACTGTATGTTTAATGAAATAAAACAGGACATGAACTCCTGAATAAATTAAACAGGAACACAAATAAATAGTTAAATGAAACAAGAGAATCTTCATTATTATTTCATTATTCCTTATAAAAGAAGAATCTAATAAGGATATAGAAATACTTAAAATAATCAAACTGGTACTTTCCAGAAATGAGAAGCTCAATGAGTCAACAAAGAAAGAATGGAAGGAAGGAAGGAAGAAAGGAAGGAAGGAAGGAAGGAAGGAAGGAAGGAAGGATGAAAGGAGGGAAGGAAGGAAAAAAGAAAGAGAAAAAGGAAAACCTCACCAATTAAATAGATAAGTGAAAAACAATACTGTGGCTTAAAGATAGCCTATATGAGTTAAACCATCCAGATAATAACAACAGTAAAATAAGAGCAAAGTGCAAATAAAGCACATGGAATCTATGGGATACCATTAAAAGGCTGAAAGGAAGATATTATATGTGTATTAAAATGACAAGAAAAACTAATTACACTGAGTGCTGTATGACAAATACAGCTCTCATACACTGTCACTGGGGGTATAAAATATAATGGCCACTTTAAAATGTGAAAAGAAAATATGACTACCATATGACATCCTTTTTAGCCCATTTGGATTTACCTAAAATATGTGAAAAGCACAGGTCATTGTAAACGGCAATTATTTTTCCCATAGCTACAAACTTGAAGGAACTCAAATGATCATACCGTATGGAAAACTTCTCAGTGATTAAGGGGAAAATACTATGTCATGTTGTGGATTGTTTCAGTAATTAGGCAACAGCAAGAGTGGGGAATGTCCAGATCTACTGGCAAATAGTCCCAGGCAGTAAGAGGGAAGCAATGTGTGCTGGCAGAAAGCACAACCGCAGGCAAGAAGAGCAGAGGGAAGAGATTACAGAGGAACATGGAAACCTGCAGAGTGGCTGCCTTCAGCGTGATTGTGGGGTAATTTTCTTGACTGGGATTGTTTCCATAGTGTCGAAACCCTTGTGCTTTAAATACATGGAAACCACTGTTCGGTGACACCTTCATAAAACTGCTTTTAGAACACAGACACATGCAGTTAACTGCACTGGCCATAAGATAATTACCGTTTTATTACAAAACGGATCCGGTGTTCTCCAGAGTCTTATAATAGGACAAGCCTCATAAGCTGAATCTTCTACACTCATCACAGTATTTCTTTGTGCTTTGCTTTGTACACAATTGAAGATGTCAAAGTTTAAACAGGCGCTCTCTCCTGAACATGAGGCTCCTGTCCACTTAAATGTGCTAGCTAGCCTCAGCACCCCACCCACAAGGAAGTTTGTGGTAGACACTGTGTGTGCGTGTGTGTGTGTGTGTGTGTGTGTGTGTGTGTTTTGAAACCCATCTAGTTTCTTTGCCTTGAATTCTTTTGAAGGCTACTCTCTGAAAAGATTAACATTTACCAAATATATTCTTCATTACAGATCTGTGAAACATCACAAGAGATTCTAGGCTGACTTATGAGAAAAATAATAAAACAACAAAAATAGCAAATTGGATAAACACACACATACACAAATGAAGCCAATGTATAAAATACAGAGCGTCTGATGGACTTGTGGATACCTTTGCCAACTCGCTGGAGAAATGGATATTCTCTTGTCTGGTAAATGTAAACAGTAAGGGAAGGGGATTCCATGCAGGAGGGACAGGGTACCAAAACAACCCAAAGCACAATGGGCAAAATGAAAAAGCCAGAACTGAGGTATATTAGTGACACCTGCTTAGCTTTTATTTTCAAGGAGATGTTTGGAGTGCTACTCCATATTTTTTTCAGCAATAAAATCTTACTTTTTGTTTCTTTAGAAAACGCATTTAAAGTATGAAATGAAGAATTATCAAGCGTGTGTCTGTACCGTGGAGAATGAGCAGCTGGGGAGTGAACAGGCTGCCATATTGAGAGACAAGCATTTTCTGGGGTCCTGAAGCTTAATTTTTACTACAGGCTGCCCTCTATTAAAAGACACTTGGAAAGAAGAAAATCAGCAAAAATTGGTTCTAACGTTCCAGAAAAAGACATTCTTTATAAGCCTCCAGCCTAATGGAAATCTAAATGTTTGTAGTTATTGCAGAAAAAATTTTCCAAGTTTTTTTAAGCATTTAAAATGTTTTTTGTTCTATCTCCTTTCATTATTTTAGTGTTTATCTTTCCTGGGAGTAAATCCAGGACTTTGTGTGCACTAAGGAGTTCAGTCCTTCCGTATTTTGCATTGTTTTGTGTGCTAGGAGAGAGGAAAATTTGTGTGTGGTTCTGTGTGTAAGTATGTTGGTGTTTGCTCACATGCAGACACACACACACAAGATAAGTTCTCACTATCTTCCTTGGGCTGATTTTGAACTTGCTGTGTTGGCCAGGATAGCCTCAAACTCCTTAAACTGCCTGATTCTGCCTCCCAAATTCTGAGTTCATGGGCATGTGATAAAATGCCTTGCTCAGTGTATATCTTTTGACTGAACATGAGATTTCTCCAAAGTGGTCCCTGTTTTTAAGACAAAAATCACAACCTTTTTAAGGCACCTTTATCTCAGAACAAGGGTCCATTAATAGAAAGGGTGCCTACTCAATAATTCTGAGCTAAATTACTGACTGTCGTGTGAGATGACGGGAAAGAATCTTCCCTTGTGCCTCACTGTCTACTATTCCGCTTCCTTCCCAACTCTATTCCTTCATGGATTCCGATTTGGCCCTTGTGGTCTGAAACCATTTAGGGTCTTCGGCAGTATAGGTTTAAAATGCTGATAGCTACCTTTATCAAGAACCGTAAACAATCTAAGCACCTACAAAGAAGAAAATACATTTATGTATCATGGTAAAATTTATACTGTTGGCTACACGACAACTACTAAAATAAGCACATATAACTAAGACTCTTCCTTCTGAAAATTTACTTTGGAGGCTGGGAAGATAGTCTAGTCAGCAAAGTGCTTGCCATACAAATATAAGAATCTGAATTCATATCCTCAACATCCTTGTAAAAACTGGTCCATTGTGGCCCATGCCTGTAATTCTAGCATACTGGATGCAGAGAGAGAAAGATATGTAGGGGTGACTGGCCATTTAGTCTACCCTAATGGATTCACTGTAACATCAAGGAGAGATACTGACTCAAAAGTAAGATGGAGGGTAATCAAGAAAGATACTTGAGTTTGACATTTGCCCTCAATGAATACACACAAAGGCACAAACACACACACACACATTCACATGCATATACCTACATGCCTTCAACATGTATATACACACATACAGTCTCACATACATATATACATGTTTACATGTTCACATACAAAATCACTTTGACTCTGATTCTCAATGTATAACTAGAAACCTGTGAGATTATGAGCTTGGTTCTGATCACTGAAGAGTCAACAGATCATACCAATCCTTTGCAAACTGAATCAAGCACCAAAGTAAAAGCACATCATTAAAAACTGCTAATAAAGATTTCAAATATGTCACCTAAGATTAAATCTCCTACTACTGAGTCAATAGAAATCACTTAACTGTATCTGGTACTAATAGTTCTTAAAATGCTGCCTTAAATTATTTTGTCTAATAAATTTTATGTTTATCAGGAGGCAGCTGCCACTTCGTGTAGAAAAGTAAAAGTATGACATTTGTAAGTGCAGTTTAGGTTAAAATAAGAAAGATTACATTACAAGCAGGTCAGGGAGCCTAGACCACCAGAACTTCATTCAGTCTACTTCTCCGGAAACAATGTCTGACCAGAAAGTATTATACAGAACATGTTTTATTTCTTAGGGCCTAAGTCCCAAGCTGTAGAGTCTGGTTGTTCCACATGGGCCACGTGGTCTTTCTGCTGAAGCTAACGGGTTTGAGAGAACCAAGAACTTCCACCACAAAACCCACAGCTGAATCACAGCTCTCCTTCCTATGCTGAGAGACACACACTGTCTAGAAAACAAACAAATGAAGGCCTGGAGAATTTGATATAAGTTGTTTGTAAACTGACCCCAGGTGTTCCTCAAATATTTTAATTAACACATTTTCATTAGTTGCTCTGGAAAAAAATAGACCATTCAAAGTAGATAGCAAAGAGAAGTGTAGATGGCTGGGATGTCTTCAGAGAAGCAGAAACTAAAAGTGTCTCTCACCTTAATTCTTAGGAGGAGAGGTGTCTAAAACTACAGCCCCAAAGACCACATACATCTTTGCTTGCTTTGAACCCTTCGCCACTCGCCTTATAGCTCAAGCTGATGCCCTAGAATCTGAGCAATCTAGATCTCAGGCTTTAAAAGCGAAATGATGTAATAACTAGTTGATGGGTTTCAACTGGTAAATTATTCCTCTCAATAGCTGAGCAAATTTAGCACAAGAGCCATACACCAGAACATGAGCCCCACTGGCAGCCCATTTTGCATATCTTTGATTCATTATCTGTGTATGCAGCACCTATATTCTCATCATGGAGCTAGCTTTATTAAAGCAACAAAATACAGAACTTGTGATAGGCCACAGATAGCATTTCTCTTAATTTCTTCCCCTTGACACTGAGTACCTAATCCCAAGGTCGGATCACATTCACTGAGAAATATGTCTTATGAGAAACTATCAAGTTGTACACTAGTCAAGGTCATACAGGGTTGAAAACTTGAACAAAGTTATAAAATATTCAAGCTCTAAAATTATTTTTCATTTTAGTTACAATAAAGTGTTTTTTCCTAAGTGTAAATGTTAAAGGAAAAATTATATTTATTCTTTAAATCACACACCAACATACAAACTGTCTTCTTGCTGAGATACAGCTTTATTTCTTATGGTAAGTTTCCTCATTTTTTGAAACTTGAATCTTTTCTCATACAATATATCTTCATTACAGTTTCATCTCCCTCTTCTCCTCCCAGTTTCTCCCACCTCCCATTCCCTCTGTATCCACTCCTTTTGTGTCTCTCATTAGAAAAGAGTAGACATCTGAAAGATAAAAATAAAACAATATATAATAAGAAAAAAAAGAAATCATCACATCAAAGTTAGACACGTAAACCAACAAAAAGAAAAGAGGCACATTTTCTAGCAAGAATGAAGCCTACCTCGTCCCCTACAGCTGGGATACATAGCAAATAAACTGTGATTAATATAAAAAATAAAAATTTAATTAAAAAAAGACAGGGGGGAGGGAGCCATGAGGGTAGAACTGGGAAGAGAGGAGAGAGGGGCCTGGGATTAAATAAATAAAATAGTAATTAAAAAATAGTGAAGCCTACTAATGGCCACTGAAAATGAAATAATAATCTGGGTGGTGGTACATACCTTTTATCCCAGCACTCAGGAGGCAGAGAAAGGCAGACCTCTAAGTTCAAGGCCAGGCTGGTTTACAGAGTGAGTTCCAGGATAGCCAGGGTTACACAGAAACACTCAAACTCAAACTCAAACTCAAAAAAGAAAAAAGAAAGAAAGAAAAAGAAAAAACAAAAGATAAGAAACAAAATGAAGTAATAGCCCAATAACACAGGAGGACACCAGCCTTGCCTGCAAATAAGCCCAATAATTAGCTAAGAAAATTAATCTCATCAGGGCTCACGCCACCCCTGCAAGATGCATCCATGGGAATGGGACAATCCTCACTAAGGGAAAACTCCAACACTATATGGTTGTCTTGATTCAGGCAATGTGTAGCTTTGTGAGTTATAGTCACTCTATAATGCTAAACTATGGCCTCCACACATTTCTCCTGGGAACCCTCTGGGATCATAGCTTTTCCCTGTATCGTGAATAATTTTCTTCAAGTGTCTCTATTCCTTTGTCTTCAACACGATTGGTCTTCCAGTTCCCCAACGAAAATCTAGGCTCCTCTCTTGCACACATTCTAGCCTGACTTGGCTTTCCATGTGTTGTTCCATAGAGATAACACATGAGGATGGATATGTTCTGTGGGCCTTAATGCCAGCTTAGCCCCCACTGCCACATTGTCCCCCAAACATACTTCTATGTCACAGTCATGAACTTCCATTTCTTGTCTGAAATCCCAAGCAAACCACAGGTTTGCAATCCTGCATGCTTGTCTTAGCTATCACTTTATCCAAGGTTCCTGAGAGAGGACCAGTCACATACTAATTGCTAAATAACTTTTGAATGAATAAAGGAATTGATTCATAATTAACCTGAACACAACTGAATAAAGTGTATATTAGATAGAGGGGGAAGAGTTGTGAATGTGTTTTTTATTTCTAAAGACCCATACCACAGTGAAACAAATCCTAACCCATACTAAAGTCAGTATCTTTTAAATAATGTGCAACAACTCTCCAATATGAACATCTCTGTGAAGTTTTTGTCTTGGTTTCTAACTAGGTCCTATTTGGGCAATTCAAATCTATAAATATGCCCAATAATAGAAAGAGCAATAAGAGTAAACTTTTTGAATACAATTCTGCTCTCTGAAATGTGATCTTGAAGATGCCATTTGACATGTCTGAATTCAGACACTCACCTATAAAAAATAATAATAATGATTCCTAAGTTAATATATATGAAAGAAATTTTCACATTATAAAAGACTGGGCACCCATTAGAAATTATTCTCATGTTGAAAACATATCAGAATTTCTAATGGAAAAGCATGCATTTTCAGGGTTGGGAGGCTAAAAAAAATTTCTGGCAGTCCCACGGACAAGCAGCAAAGCCAGAGATGCAAAGTGCTGCCTGGGACTTCCCAGCAGCCCTGCCCTCCAGACAGATGGCAGTGACTCTTCTGCCAAGGAAGGCTGGATGCTGGTTTTATTTAAACAGATTCCATTCTGTCAGAGAGTCTCATAATGAAGAATGTTTTCCCATACTCCCCGTGAGTTTTCTGCGAAGTTCAACAATGTCCAGAAGCCACTGCACCACAAACACGAGCTAAGCGAATGTGGGCTAAAGAGCGGGAGTGGCAGCCACTTGTATTTGAGCAGATGCCCTCTATGAGGCTCAACTGACACATTTTAAAGTTAAGGAGAAATGACTCCATGAAACCTCAGGGGACAGTGTTTCCCTGAACAGAAAAGCCCAGGCAGGCCCCCTACAATTAAGGGCATGCTAAGAGGTAGTCAGATAGAACCTTCGCCCCACCCAGGACAAACAGGCAGTACAGAGGGGAGCGCCAAATTCAACACTTTGGCAGCTTGGTTATCTCAACACTACCACTCATTACTCTCTAGAAAATTTGCAGCAGTTACAGAAGTGTTTAAGAAGACCCACATGTAGGCAAAACCAGGAAGAGCTTCAGCCTAGAGGAGGCCTTGTACTGGCTCCAGGTGTCAATTGCAAATAGAGCTGGTGGCCATTATCTGAAGGGCCTTTGCTCAGAAAGAAACTCTCTGGGAACAGTGTCATGATACTGAGCCTTCTGCCACCACCAGTCCTGAAAGTCTAAAGCTCTCCCACAGATTGATTTTCCATTGCTGACTTCTGCAATTCTGCATAGAAAAGTGAAGCTTCCATAGGCACGCCCAGACCACCTATATGAGCTGTTTTTCCTGAAACTTAGTGGATCGAAGCAGGAAAACTTTGGCTACTCTTCTACAAAATGTCCTGTAACTAGGTGCCCAAGCCCAGAATCACACTGTCTGCTAATTGCTTCCTGTATTTCCTGCCTCTCTAATGAAATCAGTCATCAAAGAAATCTGAAGCCCACTCAGATCTGTTGCTGTCTCTGCCTTTGAAGAGATTAGAGCTTAAGTCAGACACTAATGATGTAGCTATTACCAAACACACAAGCAGAATGCAAATAATGTGTATTCGTGTATTTATGAGCCACCCCACAGACCCCAGAGAAATTCAGTCTCCTGCTTGTGCATTTGATTAGCAAAGAAACATCAGGGGAGGCGTCTATTTAGTTTTCAGAAGCAAATCCTCTCATGAGCATAAGAACCATAATGTCAGTTTTGAAAGTTGAAAATGTGTGAGGAACAGCTCTGGGGTCCTCCTTGGTGTTTTGCATGTGGCTTTAGGAGGGGGCAGTCTTTATTGACATTCTGCAGTGATTTCAGTAAAACCTGCCAGGACCCTTTGCTTCCTTCAAATCAGCCTAATGAGTCCCTAGGCAGAAGAGAACACAGCAATATGATATTCCCAAAGCAGGCTTCCACCCAAAACACTGCCCATCTCTTCAGATATAGAAGTAAATTAGAATATCTCCAAGTGTTATACACATGTGTTATTTTTCTGGCTTGCTCGAGAGGATTTATTCTCTTGAATCAGGTGACTGGAAAAGAACTGGGATTCTTCCAAGAAGATACTTTTGTCTGTCTGCTCCTTTGGATTAAATGAGTCAAACTGAAAGGGAATGAGGGTTTTCCTGAATGAGTTTTGCTAGGAAAACCCTAAGCCCCCAATGGGAGCAATCATGGCTAGAAAAGTGGGCACTTTGAACACCCTGCTGGTTGTCTGGCATACAGTTGCCAAAAGAACTTGGTTCTCCCCCCCTGCTTCTTCTCATATTGTTCTCTCAATGGTTTAGTTTGTGCCTTTTTAAACATTTAAGTAGAATTTGTGTTATTAAACAATAATATCATTCTACAATAGATGCAGAACATTAGCACAAACTTTAATTGCTGGAAAAATGTTTTAACGTTATATAAACTAGATGGATCGGAAGTCTCAGATAGTTGGCACACTTACAGTCAAAACTGACAATCTGAGCTCTATTCCCAGAACTCACATTATAGGAGAGAACTGACTCCCAAGAGTTGTCCCCAAACCCCTGTATGCACATGACTGGTAGAAATATAAGATGACAGTTACTTTACTGTAGTGGTTTGAATAGGAATGGCTCCCGCAGACTTGTGTGATTCAACACTTGGCCATAAAGGAGTGGTATTATTAGGCAGTGAAGCTTTATTGGAGTGAGTGTGGCCTTGATAGAGGAAGTGTGTCCCTGTGGAGGTGGGCTTTGAAATCATAAATGCTCAAGCTTTGCCCATGTGGCAAAGTGCTTTGCTGCCTGCAGCTCTAGATGTAGAACTCTCAGCTCCTTCTCCAGCACCCTCCCCGCCCGCACGCTGCCATGCTTCTCTCCATGACAATAACGGACTAAAGCTCTAAAACTGTAAATCAGCCCCAATTAATTTTTTCCTTTATAAGAGTTGCCATGGCATATATCCAAAAGATGCTCAAGTATTCAACAAGGACATTTGCTCAATCATGTTTGTAGCAGCTTTATTTGTAATAGCCAGAAGCTGAAAACAGCCCAGATGCCCCTCAGATACAGAAATTGTGGTACATCTACACAATGGAATATTACTCAGCGACAAAAAGTAAGGAAATCATAAAATTTGCAGGTAAATGGTGGGAACTGGAAAAGATCATCCTGAGTGATGTATCCCAGAAGCAGAAAGACACACAGGGTATATATTCACTCATAAATGGATATTAGACATATAATATAGGAGAAACACTAAAATCTGTACACCTAAGAAAGCTAATCATAAAAGAGAACTCTGGCTAAGATGTTCAATACCCATGCAGACAGGCAAAGAGGATGGACATCTGAGGAAGGAGAAAACAGGAAACAGGACGGGAGCCTACCACAGAGGGACCTCTGAAAGGCTCTACCCTGCAGGATATCGAGGCAGATGCTGAGACTCATAGCCAAACTTTGGGTAGAGTGCAGGGAATCTTATGAAGAAGTGGGAGATAGTAAGACCTGGAGAGGACAGGAGATCCACAAGGACAGCAACAGATCCAAAAAATCTGGCCACAGGGGTCTTTTCTGAAACTGATACTCCAGCCAAGGACCACTCATGGAGATAACCTAGAACCCCTGCACAGGGGTTGCCCACGGCAGTTTAGTATCCAAGTGGGCCCCATAGTAATGGGGACAGGGACTGTCTCTGACATGAACTAATTGGTCTGCTCTTTGATCACCTCCCCCTGAGGGGGGAGCAGCCTTCCAGGCCACAGAAGACAATGCAGCCACTCCTGATGAGACCTGATAGACCAGGATCAGAGGGAAGGGGAGGAGGACCTCCCTTATCAGTGGACTGGGAGAAGGACATGAGTGGGGAAGAGGGAAGATGGGATTGGGAGGGGAGAAGGGAGGGAGGTACAAGGGGGATACAAAGTGAATAAACTAATTAATAAAAATTTTAAAAAAGAAATAAGACACATAAATACTAAAAACAATTTTAAAAAAGAAAAAAAAAAGAGTTGCCATGGTTATAGCTGGACTTCACAGCAATGGAAATCCTAAGACACTTGGGAAACAGTGAGGAATTGACTCAAAAAGTTAAAAGTATTAACCTCCATGAATCAAGGAGTTCCACCTCTGAGCACATATCCAAAAGAACTGAAATCAAGAAGTGCAGGAGATATTTCAGTCCTCATGATTTTTCTCATTTGATTCAGTGGTTATCCACTAATGGATAAATTGGATAAAGAAAATGTGGTGTGATGTGATTCTATATAGACTTAAGAAAGAAGAATAGCCTATGATGTGATCAGCATGGAAGACTCTCAGGGGCATTGTGCTAAGAGAAATGAGTCAGCCATACAATAAAAGTGCTGTGTGCTTTCTGTGTGAGAAACTTGAGAAATAATCAAATTCATAGACACATAACATAGAATGATGGAAGCCGGGGGCTAGATTAGGGTAATTGGAAGCAGCTACTCAAATATATAGCTTTTTTCCTCATACAGAATGAGAAAAGATATGGAGGTCTACTACACACTGCATGCTTAAACCAGGCTTTTCTTTATCAGATTCCCCCCGAATATTCACTTTCTTGACTCTGAGTTTATTCTATTGTCTCAACTGCTATCTCTTTTCTTTATCTTCTTTCTATGTGTGGGCTATATTCTAAGAGAATTTTCTGTTCAGTTTAGCTCATTCATTTCTTCTCAGCTATATCCAATCTGTTATGGATGTAGTAAATAGGGAATGATGAAACTCTGCTTTCACCTAGACCTTGAACCATACCCATAAACGCTCTTTAAAATGTCTATTTCAGTGTTTATTACATCCATCTTAGAGATTATACAGCAGATAGCCAACTATTCTTTCAATGTTGAACATTCCTTTCTTACATGGTTCATTGTTACAGTTAGGAAAATAATGAGCTAACTTGAAATTACTCATCTATATTTCTGATATGTTTTCTTGGAAACATTCTTCAGAAGGAAGTCGCTGTGTTGAAACACACTAACAAACTTGTTTCCAGAAGAGTTAACAATTTGCAATAGTGTCAGGTACTTAGGAGAATAAGAAATTCATCTTGTCCTTCTCAACACTGAGTAATGTATTTTAATACTTTGATACCTGAGAGATGAAAATAGTTTGTGACTTTTTATGTATTTTATTATTAGAAATTCAGCCATATATATTTTAGATGGATTTTTTTTTGTATTTCTATTTCACTGTGGCAAGTAGCACTTTATGAAATGAGATTCTTTTATTTTTATACTGATGTTTTATATTTTTTCACTTCACATCCCAATTGTACTCCCTACCATCTCTCCTCCCAGTCCCACCCTCCCACACACTTCCCCATTTCTCCCTTCCCCATCTCCTCAGAAAAGGAGAGCCCCCCCAATAGATACCAACCAAGCAAATCATCCTCCACTAAGACCAAATAAGGCAGCCCAGCTAGGAGAAAATGATCCAAAAGTAGGCAACAGAGTCCATGTCAGACATAACTGCCTCTCCACTGGCTAGGGGATCCACATAAAGACCGATCTGCCTATCAGTTACATTTGTGTCAGGAACCTAGGTCAAGTCTATGCATGCTTTAGGGTTGGTGCTTCAATCCCTATAAGCCCCCATGGGCCTAGGTTGACTCTGTTGGTCTTCTTGTGGACGTGCTTGTCCCCTCTGGGTCCTTCTATCCTTCCCCCTACTCTTTCACAAGACTTCATGAACTCTGTGTAATGTTTGGCTGTGGGTTTCATCTTCTGTTTCGATCTGCTGCTGGGCAGAGCATCTCAAGGTTAGTTATGCTAGGCTCCTGTCTTTAAGCACTGGAGAATATCATTCATAGTGTCAGGGGTTGGTTCTCTCCCAGGGGGTGAAACTAGGTCATTGGGTAGCCATTCCCTCAATCTCTGCTCTATATTTATCACTGCACATCTTGTAGGCAGGGTAAATTTTATGTGAAAGATTTTGTGAGCAGAATGGTGGCCCTTTCCCTCAACTGCTTGGCTAGGAGGTGGCCACTTCAGTCTCCATGTTTCCCCACACACACATACACACTAGGAGTCTCAGTTAGAGTCATCCCCATATCCCCCCAGAAGCTTACCCTGTCCTAGGTCTGCAGCTTGTCCCAGAGGTGCCGCCACCTCAGTTTCTCTTTGCTCTACCAGCCCTCCCACTCTCACTTTCCCCACATTACCCCTTAAAGCCTGAGCAGTTGGTATTCTATTCAGGAAGTTGTCTCCTGTACTAATGTGTTGATGATTACGCCCCACTTTTTCTTCTAACAGATTTAGTGAATCTGGTTTTATGTTGAGGTCTTTGATCTATATGGACTTTGGTTTTGTACAGGTTGATAAATATGAATCTATTTGCATTCTTCTACATGCAGACACCCAGTTAGATAAGCACCATTTATTAAAGATACTTTCTTTTTTTTTTCCATTGTATGGTTTTAGCTTCCTTGAAAAAAATCAAGTGTTGTTAGATATGTGGGTTTATTTTTGGGTCTTTGATTCAATGCCATTGATGAACCTGTCTGTTGATATGCTAAATACCATGCAGTTTTTATTACTATTGCTTTGTAATATAGTTTAAAAATCAGGTATGGTGATACTTCCAGAAGTTCTTTTATTGTACAGGATTTCTCTATCCTGGGGTTTTTTTTCTATATATGAAGTTGAGAATTGCTCTTTCAACTTCTGTAAAGAATTGTGTTGGAATTTTGATTGAAATTGTATTGAATCTGTAGATTATTTTTTATAAAATGGCCATTTTTACCATGTTGATCTTACCGATCCATGAGCATGGGAAACCTTTCCATCTTCTGATATCTTCTTCAAATTCTTTCTTCAGAGACCTGAAGTTCTTGTCATAGAGGTTTTTCACTTGCTTTCTTAGCATTACACCAAGATATTTTATGTCATTTGTGGCTATAGTGAAGGGTGTTGTTTCCCTGATTTCTTTCTCAGGCCACTTATCATTTGTATAAAGGAGGACTACTAATTGTTTTTAGTTAATGTTTTATGGAGCCACTTTTCTATCAGCTGTAGCAGTCCTCTGGCAGAATTTTGGGGGTCACTTACATATAATATTATATCATCTGCAAATAGAGATACTTTGACTTTTTCCTTTCCTATTTGTATTCCCTTGATCTACTTTTGTTGTTTTATTGCACTAGCTAGAAATTCAAGTACTATGTTGAATAGATATGGAGAGAGTGGAAAGCCTTGACTTATCTCTGATTTTAGTGAATTTCTTTAAGTTCCTCTCTATTTAATTTGATGTTGGCTATCTGCATGCTGTATATTGCCTTTGTTATATTTAGGTATGGGCCTTGTATCCCTGATCACTCCAAGACTTTTATCATGAAAGGGTGTTGGATTTTGTCAAAGCCCTTTTCAGCATCTTATAAGATGATCATATGGTTGTTTTCTTTCAGTTTGTTTATATGATGGATTACATTTTCTTATGTTGAACCGTTCCTGCATCCCTGGTATGAAGCTTACTTGATCACAGTGGATGATGTTTTTGATGTGTTCTTGTATTTGTCTTGTGAGTATTTTATTGAGTATGTTTGCATTAATGTTCATGAGAGATAGTGGTCTGAAATTATCTTTCTTGGTTAAATCTTTGTGTGGTTTAGGTATCAGGGTGATTGTAGATTCAAAGAATGAGTTTGGAAATGTTCCTTCAGTTTCACTTTGTGGAATAGTTTGAGGAGTATTACTATTAGTTCTTTGAAAATCTGGTAAAATTCTCTGCTGAAACCATCTGGCCCTGGGATATTTTTGGTTAGGGGACTTTTAATAACTGCTTCTATTTCCATAGGGGTTACAGAACTATTTAGGTTGTTAGCCTTGTCTTTATCTAATTCTGGTAAGTGGTATGTATCAAGAAAATCATCCATCTCGTTTAGAATTTCCACTTTTGTAGAGGAGAGGCTTTTGAGGTAAGACCTGGTGATTCTTCAGATTACCACAGTGTCTGTTTTTATGCACCCCCTACTTTCATTTCTGATTTTGTTAATTTGGATATTATCTCTTTGCCTTTTACTTAGTTTGGCTAAAGGTTTGTCTATCTTGTTGATTTTCTCAAAGAACCAGCTTTTAGTTTTGTTGATTCTTTGTATTGTTTTCTTTGTTTCTAAGTAATTGATTTCAGCCCCAAGTTTGATTATTTCCTGCCAGCTACTTCTCTTTGGTGTGTTTGCTTCTTTTTGTTCCAGAGCTTTCAGATGTGCTGTTAAGTTGCTAGTATGAGATCTTTCCAATTTCTTTATGAAGGTAATTAGTGCTATGCTCTTAACATTGCTTTCTTTGGGTTCCATAAGTTTGGGTATGTTATGCCTTCATTTTCATTGAATTCTAGAAAGTCTTTAATTTCTTTCTTTATTCCTTCCCTGATGCAGTGGTCATTAAAGAGAGAGTTGTTCAGTTTCCATGAGTCTGTAGGCTTTCTGTTGTTTCTCTTGTTGTTAAGGTCCAGCAATATACAAGAGGTTATTTCAGTCTTCTTGTATCTGTTGAGGTTTGCTTCATGACCCACTATATAGTCAATTTCAGAGATGGTTTAGTGTGGTGCTAAGAAGAAGGTATACTCTTTTGTGTTTGAGTGAAATGTTCTGTAGATATCTGTTAGATTCAACTGATTCATAAATGTCAGTTAGTTCATTATTTCTCTATTGAGTTTCTGTCTGGTTGACCTGTCCATTGGTGAAATTTGGGTGTTGAAGTCTCCTACTATTAATAAGGAAGAAAACAAGGAACAGAACAGGAACCTACCACAGAGAGCCTCGAAAGAGTCTACCCAGCAGGATATCAAAGGAGCTGCTGAGACTCATAGCCAAACTTTGGGCAGAGTGCAGGGAATCTTATGAAAGAAGGGTGAGACAGAAAGACCTGGAGGGGACAGGAGCGCCACAAGAAGAACAACAGAACCAGAAAATCTGGGCTCAGTCGTGTTTTCTGAGACTGATACTCCAACCAAGGACCATGCCTGGAGCTAACCTAGAACCCCTGAAGAGATGAATCCCATGGCAGCTCAGTCTCAAAGTGGGATCCCTAGTAAGGAAGACTGGGACTGTCTCTGACTTGAACTCAGTGGTTGGCTCTTTGATCATCTCCCTCTGAGGGGAGAGCAGCCTTACCAGGCCACAGAGAAAGGCAATGCAGCCAGTCCTGATGAGACCTGATAGAAAGAAAGGGGATATTTCTGACTATATCAGATTATGCTCTGACATAGGACAATTACCAAATTCCGGATTGGAAAAATCTGGACAAGGCATAACTCAGCCATTAATACCTGCCCCAAGTAAATTTAAAACGGGGTTAGGTCATTTTTAGGGAAGGTCACTGAACAACCTGTACCCCATGCAGATCCAATAATTTGGAGAACGGATGACCCTGTGTGGGTGTATCAGTGGCCTCTATCTCTTGAGAAAATTAAAGCCGCCGAGCAGTTAGTACAGAAACAGCTTGAAAGCAGTCATATTGCTCTATCGAACTCTCCATGGAATTCCCCTATCTTTGTAATAAAAAAGAAATCAGGAAAATGGAGACTCTTACAAGATCTCCAAAAAGTAAATAAAACCATGGAGTTAATGGGAGCCTTACAACCTGGATTGCCTACCCCTTCTGCTATACCTAGAGATACTTTTAAAATTATACTTGATTTAAAAGATTGTTTTTATACTATTCCTCTTGCTCCTCGAGATTGTAAAAGATTTGCTTTTAGCGTGCCATCAGTAAATTTTAAAGAGCCTATGAAGAGATATCATTGGCTTGTATTACCTCAAGGTATGGCAAACAGTCCGACT
>CM053753.1:13740632-13764446 GCA_028658305.1 Pachyuromys duprasi
GAGGAGTTTTGTGTTAAGTCACTTTTAAGGCATGTTATTTTGGACTTGGCTTGTGATGGGAGATAAGCTCCTATCAATAACAATAGAAGTGCCTGGAAGCCTTTTAGAATGCTTAAGCTGAGCTGAGCTGCATTTTGACACTGACCCTCCCACATTCCTTCCCTAGCAGAGGTTGGGTAGCCAAAGACGGGTAAGATTTCTCCAGGGATTATTCGGTCCAGCAAGGCATAAATGATAAAAATCATATGCCAAATATTGGATATAAATATTCCTTTGAGAGAAACAACCTAAGACAGGCACAATCTTCTGCTCCATAACTCATAAGTTATGGTCTTATAAATATCTTTTTAAATAAATATAAAAAGGGGAATTGTGGTGAGCCGGGTCATAGCTGCTTTGGCGGCTGTTTGAAATGCTAGTCTCAGCACAGGAAGACAGGTTTTTTCCAGGCCTTCCCTTGGAGACAGGGAAGGATTTGCAAGTCCATTCGCCTCTTGTTTAGTGACAGCAGGTGGGAGAGCTTGTTTGAAATCTCAACTCTGCCTCACTTCCTTGTAAAAATTAACCCCTTGTGTAAACTGTTTGTATAAATAAAGAAGGCTGGCTGCTCTCGCTGCTTTTCGGATGCAGAGCGTATTGACGCTCTAGGGCTCATTGGAGCCACAAGCAAGCGGCCAAAAGCCTCTTGGAACATAATTATGTGTAGTGTGCATTATTAATTTCAATCCTCACTCCCGACTCAGAACCCCATTCTGCTCTGCTGGCGGGCTCCAGCATTCTCTCTCTTGCTCTCTCTCTCTCTCTCTCTCATTCTCTCAGTTTACACCCTCTCAAATGTAGACTCCTATAAAATCACAAAGTACTTTATTACTTTAGGAAGGTAAAAAAAAAGAAAAAACAAACTCCAACAGTGTAATCAACACAATGTTTGGGATTCACTGGCAATCTTCTGGGCTCCTTCAAGGAGCTTGGAGCATTTCTTAAGCTCGGCGCTCTGTAGCACAGTTTGTCTTCTAGAATCTGTCTAGTTTCACCCGACTGCTGTTGCTATTCTTGGTGGTCATCTCATGGTATTATTATATCTAATACACTGAGGTCTTCTGCTACAACTGGGCTTCCTTTTCTCCAATAGCCTCTCCGAGGCTCTCTTCATTTTGGCAAGCCTTATGACCCCCTTCAGTCCTGAGTGTTCAACTGCCAGTGAGGCTGCACCTTCACTAATGTCCTGGCCTGGCTACTCCCAGTGCTAAGCCTCAGCTGTTCTCCATAACTCCTTTATGCATTCAGAACCAGTGCTCTCTGGGTGACTCTTACACTACCAAGTTTAATTGCCAACAGGTCACCTCTGGAACATAGCTTCTGTGTGATAACCCCGAGGAAACACTTCCCACAAGATTTTGCATCAATGATGCTGGTCTTTTCTTAACCACAGCTCACTTGTCCATCACAGCTGATCAGAATACACTGTCCCAGCAAAGTAAAGGTTTTACATTAGTGGTTCTGGTCTCTTATTAATCACAGTTGATTGATTCTTCAGCTCCAGCTAACCAGACCCCACAGATTCTTCACACAAATGGCATGATAAATTATTTGTTTCCCCCTGAAACATCACAAGCAAGGCCTTCATCATCAGTACTGTTCTCAACATTCTTATTTTCAAAGCTTCAAAAGAGCCCTTAACAATCAATAGCTATTCTAATACAAAGTCACGAAATCCTTTCACAAACCTCCTCAAAACATGGTCAAATTTGTCACATACTCAGGTACCAACTTCTATCTTAGTTAGGGTTAATATTGCTATGACAAAACACCATGATCAAAGTAACATGGGGAAGAAAGGGTTTATTTGGAGTCTCCTTTCATATTGTAGTCCATCATTGAGGAAAGCCAGGACAGGAACTTAAATGGAGCAGGAACCTGGAGGCAGGAACTCATGTAGAAGCCATGGAGAGAGGGGTGCTACATACTGGCTTACTCACCTGGCTTGCGCAGCCTGCTTTCTAATAGAACGCAGAACCAATAGCCCAGGGATGGCTCCATCCACAATGTGCTGAGCCCTCCCATGTCAATCACTAATTAAGAAAATGCAGCACAGATTTGCCTATAAGGCCATTTTATTGAGGCATTTTCTCAGGTGAAGGGTCCTTTTCTATGATGACTCTAATATGTAGCAAGCTGGACATACAAAACTGAGAATTTCTATTTCAAAGTCTGCAAAACAGCAACCTACAGATTGGGAAAAGATCTTCACCAACCCTAAATCTGACAGAGGGCTAATATTTAGAATATATAAAGAACTCAAGAAGTTAAACACCAACAAACCAAATGATTTAGTTTTTAAAAAAAAAATGGGATATAGAACTGAACAGAGAATTCTCAATCGAGAAAGCTCTAATGTCCAAGAAGCACTTAAAGAAATGCTCCACATCCTTAGTCATCAGGGAAATGCAAATCCAAATGACTCTGAGATTCCATCTTACACCTGTCAGAATGGCTAAGATCAAAAACTCAACTGACAGCACATGCTCATGAGGGTGTAGAGCAAGATAAACACTCCTCCATTGCTGGCGAAAGTGCAAACTTCTATAATCATTTTGGAAATCAATCTGGCACTTTCTCAGAAAATTGGGAATAGCTCTACCTCATGACCCAGCTATACCACTCCTGGGCATATACCTAAAATCTGCTTTACCAAACCACAAAGATATTTACTCAATTATGATCATTATAGCTTTATTCATAGTAGCCAGAAACTGGAAACCAGCCAAATATCCCCTCAATTGAAGAATGAATAAAGAAACTGAGGTACATTTATACAATGGAATACTGGAGCCATTAAAAAGAAGGACATCATGAAATTTGCAGGAAAATTGATGGAACTAGATAATGTCATCCTGAGTGAAGTAACCCAAACCTAGAAAGACACACATGATATGTATTCCCTTATAAGTGGTTATTGGCCAAAGAGTAGACGATAACCATGCTACAATCCATAGAGAAGCTAAGTAACAATGAGGGCTCAAGGAAAAATATTTGAATCCCACTAAGAAGGAAAAATAAAATAATTAAAAGTGGAGGGAGAGGGAAAACTGGGTGAGAGAGGGGGTGGGGAAAATGGGGGAGATCAGAGAGGGAAAGGAGGGATGGGGTGAGAGGGTTGGGAGAGAGGAGGAAAATTGGTGTTGACACAACTCTGGGACAAGCTGGAGACCTGGAATGGAGGAGGATTCTGGGAAGATATGAGGGTGACCATAGCTGAGACTTTTGGCAGTAGGGGATACTGAAACTGAAGTGACCACATTTTATAGTCAGGCAGGACTTTGAGTGGAGGAAGTGAAGAGCACACCAAACCACTAACAAAATCCTCCACCCAAAATTTGACCTACCTCCAATATGTACAGGGATAAAAGACAGAACATAGATTGAGAGAATAGTCAACCAAAGACTGGCCCAACTTGAGACCTACCCCATGGAAGAGACCCAACCCGTTACACTATTAGTTATACTCTGCTATCCTTTGAGACAGGAACCTAGCAAAACTTTCATCTGAGAGGCTTCATCCAGCAGATAATGAAAACAGATGCATATACCCACAGCCATATATGTTACAGCTATACATTAGGCAGAACTCAAGGAGTCTTATGGAAGAGTTAGGGGAAGGATTGGGGGAGCTGGAGGAGTCAAGGGCACCACAAGAAGACCTACATAACCAACTAACCTGGGACCATGGGGCTCATAGAGATTGAACCACCAACCAAAGAGCATGCATGGACTGGTCTTAAGCCCCGTAAGCTGATGCTGCTTGGTCCTCAAGTGGGTCTCCTAACAATTGTAAGGGAAGGGGTGTCTGACTTGAACTCTGTTGCCTCCCTCTGGATCTCATTTCCCTAACCCTAACAGGGCTGCCTTGTGTTGCCTCAGTGAAAAAGGAAGCACCTAGTCCTTATGAGTTGGTACAGGGAGAAGGGAGGAGTATAAGGGAAGTCGATTGTAGGGTAGAAATGGGAGGAGACAACAGAATGAGTGGGATTGTGATTGGGGTGTAAAATGAACAAATAAATAAATTAAGGAAAAAAATACCTAAGATAGAAGTTGGTACCAGAAGAAGGGTATTATTATTGTGTAATGCCTAACCATACTGGTGTTAGTTAGTTAGTTAGTTAGTTAGTTAGTTAGTTAGTTAGTTAGTTAGTTAGTTAGTTTGTAAGGTTTGGTTTGTTTCAAGGACTTTGCAAATCATTGTAAATTTGGACTATAAAACAGTTGACTGCTGTAACATAATTTAATGGACCAACCTAGTAGGAATTTGGAAGACGGGGGTACTGGGAGTTCTGTGAACTGTAGAGACCAGTCTTAAAATTAACAACTGAACTAGAGAGTGTTCTTTTCTCAGTTTTGGCAAAGAATGTGGCTACTTTCTGTCTTTGTAGATTCTCAAGTACACAACAAGGACATTTGCTCAACCATGTTCATAGCAGCTTTATTCGTAATAGCCAAAACCTGGAGACAACCCAGATGTCCCTCAGTCAAAGAATGGATACAGAAATTGTGGTAATTTTACACAATGGAATACTACTCAGCAATTAAAAACAAGGAAATCATTAAATTTGCAGCCAAATGATGGGACCTTGAAAAGATCATCCTGAGTGAGGTATCCCAAAAGCAGAAAGACACACATGGTATATACTCACTTATATAGACCTATAACATAGGATAAACATACTGAAATCTATACACCTAAAGAAGATAAACAAGAAAGAGGCTCCATGGTAATATGATTAAGCCTCACTTAGAAAGACAAATGGGATGGACATTGGATATAGGAGAAAACAAGCAACAGGACAGGCACCTACCACAGAGGGCCTCTAAAAGACTCTACCTAGCAGTGTATCAAAGCAAATATTAAGACACATAACCAACCCTTTGGCAGAGTGCAGGGAATCATATGAAAGAAGGGGGAGTTAGTATGACCTGGAGAGGACAGGGCTCCTCAAGGACCAAATATAGCAGGGCACAGGGATCTTTTATGAGACTGTTTCTCCAACCAAGGACCATGTATGGATATAACCTAGAATCCCTGCTTGAATGCAGCAAATGGTAGCTCAGTAACCAAGTGGGTACCCTAGTAAGGGGAACAGGGACTATTTCTGACATGAACTCAATGGCTGGCTCTTCGACCTCCCCGCCCCCCGAAGGAGGAGCAGCCCTACTAGGCCACAGAAGAGGACTTTGCAGCCATTCCTGAAGATATCTGATAAACCAGGGTCATATGAAAGGGAAGAAGGTCCTCCCCTATCAGTGAACTTGGAAAGGGGCAGGGAGGAGATGAGGGAGGGCGGGTGGGAATGGGAGGGAATGAGGGAGCGGGATACAGCTGGGATGCAAAGTTAATAAACTGTAACAATATTTTAAAAATTGTCAGAGTTTATATTGAAAAATGATGAACTAAATTCTTTGGTGAGGGAGGTTTCAAGATAGTCTAACATCGACTCTGGGGCAGGGTTATTAGTAATCACTCTTATGTAAGTCTACAGTGAAAAAGGGAACGTCAGGGGGGAAAATTCAGAATATACTGTTTGGAGAAAATAAGAGTACTGTGAAATTTAATATTGAACTGAGATATGTACTGAAAAAAGTATATGGAATAAATGGAGAGACACGTCATGGCAAGATCCTAAGCAGCTAAGCTTCCAACTTGTGAAATTAAAAGACCTAAGAAAATAACTGCTCCTAAAAATGCAACAATAAACTAAAGCTTCCACAAATATGATTTTAGATGGCCAGATTTCATCTCCAGCCAAACTTGGCAGTGCTGTACACTTTTGTGTTGGCTTGAGTCATTGAGGAAGCATGACTAAATGGGTTTTAGACTCTTTCTTCATTTTTAAAGAGAACCTGAGCCTCTGGAGGCCAGATGTATGAAAGAGAGTCCCTGCATGAATATTCTGAGAAGCCACTGTGCAAAACTGTGAAAACAAAGCCTGGACAAATGGATGGAATTAAAAAATATCATCCTGAATGAGGTAACCCAGAATCTGAAAGACACGTACCATATGCTCACTTAAAAGTAGATATTAGACATATAATACAGGATAACCATCCTACAATCCACGGACATAAAGAATCTATGGGAGGATGCTTAATTCTCATTTAGAATAGACAGAATAGACACTGGAAGCAGTTAAATAGAGGGAACAGAATGGGAGCCTACCATAGATGTTCTCTGAAACACTCCACCCATAGAGGAGCAACACAGATGCTATAAGACTCAGAGCCCAAACTTTGGACAGAGAACAGGGAACCATATGAAAGAGTAAAAGAATTAAAGGACACAGTGGGGACAGGTGTTCCATAAGAAGACCAACAGAGCCAAATCTGGGCCCAGGGAGGCCTGCAGAGACAGATGCACCAACCAAGGAGTATGCATGGAGAGGACATAGACCCCCTGCTCAGATGTAGCCCATAGGCAGCTCAGAATCCCTATGGATTCCATAGTAAGGTGAGCAGTGGATGTCTCTGACAGACTCTTTTGCCAGCTCTTTGATCGCATCCCTCTGGTGGTAGAAGGTAAGGGAGCTTGCCAGGTCACAGAGGAAGAAGATGCAGGCAGTCCTAATGAGACTTGATAGGCAGGGGTCAGATGGTAGGGGAGGAGGGCTCCCTCTTTTGGGGGAATAGGGGAGGGAGTGGCAAAAAGAGGGAGAGGGGTGGAACCAGGAGGAGACAAGGAAGGAAGCTACACTCTGGATGTAAAGTGCTTTTTTTCTAATAAAAATAATTATAGCTACAATTTATTCTAATAAAAGTAATTATTACAATAATTTATTAAAAATGCTCTAGGAAAGTCTTATATTACCAAATAGTGCAAAGTATAATTGTATTTTTTTTCTGGTAATGGAAGCCATTTCCCTTCATCCTACAATAGAAGATTATAATTAATATCATATTGAAAATTGAGACATTACTCAATATTATTTTACTTTAATTCAAAATTAATTTTTAAAATATTTATAAAGATTTAATTATGTGTATGTATATGTGTGTCTGTCTGTGAATGTATGTGTGTACATGCCAGTGCCCACTAAGTCCAGAACCATTGCATCTTTTTTTTCTAAGTTTAATTTTTTATTACAATTTATCCACTTTGTATACCCTCTGCAGCTCCCTCCCTCATCTCTTCCAAGTCCCACCCATCCTCCACCCATCCTCCCTCTTCTCCCCCATGCCCTTTCCCTAGTCCTCTGATAGGGGAGGATCTCCTTCCCTTCTATCTGACCCTAGCTTATCAGGCCTCATCAAAGTTGGGTGCATAATCTTCCTCTGTGGCCTGGCAAGGCTGCACCCCACCCCCAGGAGGAGATGATCAAAGATTCACCCACTGAGAATTCTCAGCAGAGGAATATCTATGGAATGGCAAAGAAACAATGAAATGCTCAACACCCTTAATCATTCAGGAAATGCAAAACGACTCTGGACTCTGAGATTTCACCTCACACCTATCAGAATGGCTGAGATCAAAAACTCAAGGGATGATGCATGCTGGAGAGGTTGTGGAGAAAGAGGAACCCTTCTAGCCTGCTGGTGAGAATGTAACCTTGTACAACCACTTAGGAAATCAATCTGATGCTTTCTTAGAAAATTAGGAATAGTGCTACCTCAAGATCCAGCCATTCCATTCCTAGACATACTTGTAAAAGATGCCCCACCATTCAATAAGGACATTTGCTCAATTATGTTCTCAGCAGCTTTATTGGTAATAGCCAGAATCTGGAAACAACATAAATGCCCCTCAACTGGGGAATAGATTCAGAAATTGTGGTACCTTTACACAATGGAATACTACTCAGCAATTAAAAACAAGGAAATCATGAAATTTGCAAGCAAATGGATGGAACTAGAAAAGATCATTTTAAGTGAAGTAATCCAGAAGCAGAAAAACACACATGGTCTATACTCACTTATAAATGAATATTAGACATATAATATAGGATAAACATACTAAAATCTATAGTCTTAAAGAAGCTAAACAACAAAGAAAACCCTGTGGAAGATGCTTAATCCTCATTCAGAAGGGCAACAGGATAGACATCGGAAAAATAAATTTAAATTACAAAAAAGGGAAGGAAGGAAGAGAGAGAGAAAGCAAAAGAAAAGAGAGAAAAGAAAAGAAAAGAAAAGCTGCGATTATGTTAGAGATCCCAGATCTACCAAGGGAGAGCAGCACATAGTGATTGGAAATAAACAGAGAGAGTGTGTGTTGCAGGTAGTGAAAATGAAAGTTCAAATCCATCTAAGCCTTTTGACATCAGACATGAAACTACAAGGTTTAATATTATACTACTGGATTTTGATCTTGCTTTGGCCCAGCAAAACCTCACTGGGCCACTTGTATCCCTTTTGAAATGGTAATGCATATTCTGTGCCATTATATTTTGTAAGTACATAATTTTTATTGGCAGTTTCAGTTAAGAGATTGTGTAGAGTCTCAGAAAAGTCTTTGGACTTTTATGCCTTGAACACTGTTAAATCTATAAAAGATGACTGACTCTGAAATTAGACTAAATAGATGTTGAATTATGATATGGCCAGGAGCCTATAGAGACAACGGGGTGGTGTGTGGTGCTTTAAATGAGAATGACCCCCAGAGGCTCATATGTTTGAATACTTAGCCCCCAGTTGGTAGAACTATTTGGGAAGAATCATGGGTGTAGTCTTGTTGGAGAAGGTATGTCACCTGAGTTAGGCTTTGAGGTTTCAAAAGACTGGCATCATTCACTATGTGCCCTCTGTCTGGGCATCCTGCTTGCTTGAACTTGCTGCTGCCATGCCTTCATTCCAGCACCATACACCCAACCCCTCTGAAACAGTAAGCCCAATTAAATGGTTTTGGTCACATCAATAGAAAAGTAACTAAGATGTATGTACATCAACAGCTTGGATTTCTTATTCTTAGTCTAGACTGCAGTGACTGACAGTTATCATGTTAGTTGTCACGGGTTTTCAGTGCTCAAATGGTGGTATTCCAGGCATATCCACCCTGTTCTCAAATCCTACACATGATGAAAAATGTGTGTATGTATGTGTGCATGTCCATCTGTATATTGAAGTAAGGGACCCAGATAAATTTAAATTAATGTACTGTGTCATTCAAGACTTGTTCCAATATTTTATATGCCATTTGTGTGATCACTGTGATTATCAAAAGATTTCATTTACATATCTTCATTTGAGTGATTTTTATTTTTGCAAATCATGCTAACAGTAATAAAAATAATCATATTTTAATAAAGGGTAAAGAGAGATGAGCCTCAAAAATCCTCAAAAATATGATTCTCACTTCTCCAAGTATAGGTTTATTCACTTTGGAGTGAATAAAATACATATGCATTAAAATAATATTTGAGTACCTATGTGTATACTGTAGATATATAATTGATATTATTGGCAAACAAAACACAGAAGTCCCTGCCATCATAAAGCCTTCGTGAGTGCAGGGCATATAAACAACACCACAAATACAACTAATAAGCACACTAAATAATCATTTGGAAGGCAGTGGTTGGCTTGAATAAAAGAGCAAAAGAAATGGATGAAGAAAGAGTAATGGAAAACTGTAAGTTGTAATTGTGAATACAAGTGCTCTCAAGAAAATGAAAATTGAGCAAGACCTTTGAGAAGATGGAGAAGTCAGCCATAGTAATAACCTTAAGAGTAACTTCAATATCCCAAAAGCAGAAAGAAGCACATGGTATATACTCACTTCTATAGACCTATAAGATAGGATAAACATACTCAAATCTATACACCTAAAGAAGAAAAACAAGAAAGAGGACCCAGAGTAAGATGATCAGTCCTCACTTAGATAGACAAATGGGATGGACAATGAATGTAGGAGAAAACAAGCAACAGGACAGGAGCCTACCACAGAGGGCCTCTAAAAGACTCTACTTAGCAATGTATCAAAGCAGATATTAAGACTCACAACCAAATCTTCGGCAGAGTTCAGGGAATCATATGAAAGAAGGGGGAGTTAGTAAGACTTGGAGACAACAAGAGCTCCACAAAGACCAAATATATCAGGGTACAGGGGTCTTTTATGAGACTGTTTCTCCAACCAAGGACCATGCATGGCTATAACCTAGAACTCCTGCTCGGATATAGCCCATGGAAGCTCAGTACCCAACTGGGTACCCTAGTAAGGGGAACAGGGACTATTTCTGTCATGAACTTATTGGCTGGCATGGCTGGCTCTTCAACACACACCCCCACGAGGGAGGAGCAGCCTTGCTAGACCCCAAAAGAGGACATTGCAGCCAGCCCTGAAGAGACCTCATAAGCTAGGGTCAGATGGAATGGGAGGAGGTTCTCCCCTATCAGTGGACTTGGAAAGGGTCGGGGAGGAGATGAGGGAGGGATGGGGAGAGTGGGAAGGAATGAGGGAGGGAGCTACAGCTGGAATACAAAGTACATAACCTGTGATTAATATAAAATAAATAAATTTTAAGAAAAGAAGAAGAAAAAGTGTAACCTTAAGAGAATATGTGACTAAAATGTCTGGGAAATCACAGATTCTGTGTCTACAAGACAAAGGGAGTGGTGTGGATACTAGGAGTAAAGGTGACACATAAGTAAACCAGAAAGAATCTTTGGGGAATTGGGTCTTTTATTCTTGGAAAGACAAACCGTTTAGTAAAGTTTTGAACAAAAGAGTTAGGTAATTGAATGTTTTAAGATAATTTTTTTAATAACTCAAGGTCATAAGTTTAAAGGTAGGTTGGAGGTGAACAAGAATGACTGAGGATGCTTTTTGGTAATCCAGGAAAGCAAGAATGATAAACTCAGAATTTCAAACACAGAAGCAGTGGCTAGATGGATCAAGAATGTATTTTGAAGGTTGAGTCAGTGAGATTTCCTGATGTTTTGATATAGATGTAAGCTAAAAATGAAAGTTAATATAACTTCAGTGAATATATAGGAAGAGATAAGATGGATGAATTACTATATCTAAGATAGGGAAGAAAGGGTAATGAAATTGTGAGGGAGAAGACAAAGATCAGAAAATCTGTTTCTGGACATTTATATGGAATCGTCAAGTAATACAGTAATAAATTGGATGTACTGGTCTGGAATTTAAAATAGCCCTGAATTGGGAGTAGAAATTGAAACTGTCAATATTCAGAGGACATTTAACATCCTAGTAATAAATTATCATTCTGTGAACTGCCCCAGAAAGCTTTAAAAATGGGAATTTTATGATTGCCTATCCCAAGCCCCTTCAATTGCATTTTATCTGGATGTTCTGCTGGTTTCCATGTTCCCCAGGTCTTGGCACTGGGGCCTAGATCAGGTGCACCTGCTGGCACTGACTATTTGGCAGGTGCACATCAGCAAACATCAGGAAGTCACGGAGATGGCAGCTTTGGCTCTGAACACTCGAAGCAATTATATACACCCCAGTCTTGGCAGGTTCTCCAGAACAAAGGCAGGGAGGCTGCCAGGCTTCCATCTTGATGGTGAGAATACATACCGTGACTTGCCTAATGAGAATGCTGCAATCCAAAAACAGTCTGTCTTATCAGTTTATAACCAAGAGTAAAAATAATACTGAACGCCTATAGAGTACCTTCAAATATGTTAGTTATAGAAGTCAAATGTCCCACCAATAATTAAATGCTGATTACTACATATTAAGAGTTTTCCAAAAAAATAACAAAACGTGATCTGGGTAGCAAAGGAAACAATAGAGGGAAGCAGAGATGATTTAAGAATAGAAAACATCCGAGAGAATCCATGTTCTGAAATCATTAAAATAATATTAGCTTTACCTACAGATTTGTTGCATTCAGTTCCTGTTAGGAAAAGGATAGATTCCAAAAGCAAGCACAATTGAGATTCACAGTCACCCCAGAATGGGTGTCCCTAAGTCCAGTAACCAGCACCAACAATACTGCATAGACCTGAGATTGCTTTTAGCCTAATGTCTATCAGCTCTGGCTTAAGATGATCTGGCAAAGAGCCCCTGACATAACCTTTACCAACAGTCCATGAAAGTGCCTATGAACAGCCTCAGAAAAACATGAAAATTCAAAATAAAGCTACAGAGAATAAGCTTTAAAACTTTTTAGTTGCCAGAAGAAGAGAATAACAAATATAAACCTGAACAGACTGGCCGCAAAAGGTTACCTGTTCAGGCGCCAGGTATAATGGCATCTCTCACATACCACAGGCTTCGAGATCTTGGAAGGTAAGGGTGCTGTAACTAGAAAATGGGGAAGCTTTCTGACTGTGAGGTATCTGCCTTTTGAAGCAGCCTGAATGCTGTTTACTCTCTTCATATCCACCACCCATCAAGAATAAAGAAAACAAATTTGTAAGGGTTCTGCTGAGCTTTCCAGAGATATGACTGTACACATACACACAAAATATTATTTTTAGTACCCCAATTCTGACCACTTTTACTTCCCTGGTTTTATTTTGCCTTTAGTCTAGTTATTACAGAGGACTAACACATTCTACTGTGTTTGCTGATTTTTTTTCTTTCTTCCTTCCTTTTTATTTTCAGTTAACAATAATTCATGTGTTCCTATTCATAAGAAAGCCTGATACATACATATGATGTGGAATGATCAAATCAGTGCAATTAGCATATCTATCATCTCCTACATTCATCTTATCTTTATGATAAAAACATTCAAAATCCCCTCTTCTAGCTATGTTGACATATATAGTAAATTATTGTCAACTACAGTCACTGCCCTGTGCTACATAACACTAGAACTTAATACTCCTAACTAATTGTATTTTTGTATTACCTCCCCTTATCCTTCCTAATGAGACAGTCACCAAGAATCAAGACCACATGATACTGAGCTTGAAAAAGGTGTCACTAATAAGAGCAGGCACTGAGTTGAGCAGTATTAAGGGGCCAGCCGCTAGGCCCTAGGAATTGAGAGCTCTTCCTAGGCTGAGGCAGATTACAGCAGGAGACACACAGCTAGGAATCAGCCTGATTGCAGCAATGTGGACACCTGGTCAAATAAAACTAACAGCAACGCTGTGCAGAGCATCGCCTGATTCAATTTAGTGATAATTCTCTCTATGTCAGAGCCTATGAGTAAGGAATAGACATGAGAATATAAAAAGACATGGAGGTTGGGACCAAGCCAGACCTTGAATGGTTCTCTACTGCTAAGATAAATTACAGACTCCCTAACCTGCTACACAGAGCCTTGGAAGAGTTAGTTCTACGTGTCATCCCTGAGGACCCCAGTGGACTCATGATTCATTACATTAAACCACATTCATCCCGAACTAGCTTCTGCCCAAAGCACTCAATGATTCTCTCCTCATTGAGAATGAAAATGAGATGCATAGTCAGGTACAGCAGGACATGCCTGTAATCCCAGCACTCAGGGAGGCAGAGGCAGGGGAATCTCTGTGAGTTCAAGGCCAACATGGTCTACAAAGTGAGTCCAGGACAGTCAAAGGAACACAGAAAAAACAAGCCTGGGAAAAATGAGATGCATATCATTCTGCTCCATTAAGCCGCAGTTGCATCTGCATTCTTGCTATGTGGCAGCAACCATCTCCTGCTGACTCAGCGACTCTCACAAAGCCCGCTCTCAGAAGACTGAAGGGTACAGAAAACTGTATGTGAACTCTTCTAAGCTGTTAAAAACAAATCACTGCGTCTACTCAGCGGAGCTTGAGAATTTATTGGTGCAAAGAATTAAAGGGACCTTGAGGACTGGGACTTAAACTTTGATTGTTTCTTTGATTTTGGCCTATAAATCTATATACGTTTCCTAGAAGTTTCCATCGTCTCTGTCTTCAAGGTAGGAGGATGACAGGTTCTACAGGCTGTCACTGAGGAATGTTTATGAAAAGAACCCAGGGCTTGAAGTGTGTGACACTTAGGTGTCATTTTTTAACTCCAAGAGGCAGCACCTATGAAAAATATTTTCTGATTTTATTGCCTCTGTGTATAAATAAATAAATATGAGGCAATTTGATTTATTGGGAGAACCATGAGCTTGGATTAGCTGACTTGATTCCAAATTCTAGCTCTACTATTTAGTGAAGAAGTGGGGTAAAGGGCTATAAAATTGATATCTTTGCCCTGTAGCCCACAAAGTTGAAAGAATCACTGACAAATCAATGAACTACACCTAATTCTCACCTGGGCTAATACTGTATATTCAGTGAATATATACCATTTCTTCCTGTCTGGGGAAGCATCCTGTACCCTCCTGTATCATATTTTAAAGTCTCAAGATAAATTTTTAAGTTTCCAAAATATATTATTTTATTTTATGACTATGGGGATTTTGCTTACATAGCTACCTGGATGCCACATGTTCACTTGGTACCCAAGAGGCCAGAGGAGGTTATGAGATCCCTAGAACCTGGGATACATAAGGTTCTAAGCTGCCTTGCTGGTGCAAGTAATTGAGCTCTGTGCTTTATAAGAACAGTGCTTTTATCCTCTAAACTATCTGACCAGTACTAGAAGATCATTGTTTAACACGAAAACAGATTTCACAAGATGCTACAAAATTCCATGAAAAATTTGATTTTATTTAGTGATGCCTATTTGACTGTATGTTCAGAACCATGTAGGCAAGTACTGAAATTTATCCATTGGTTACAGCCAAGGATTTTAATTTTTATTTCCGATCTAAAGACAGTGTGAAATGCTTTGGAGCTCATGGATGCCTTTAGCCTTTGTGTCTTTGGTAGGTAGTATGGTCCTGAAGCTAATTAGGTCACAGAGGCTCCTCCTCATGAATAATCAGTAGACTGGGCTGGTTGCCATGACAGTGACTTTGTAATGCAAAGAAACTTTATCTGTCTAAGCTCTGTTGATAGTTTTCTGTGGAAATGGCCCTGCACATTGCCATTGCAAGAATTGCAGTTGAGCTGGCCCTCGAGGATACAAGCATGGGAGACCTGGCCTTACCTGTGTGAACAACGGAGAGATAACTCCCTTCCTCCTCACCCATCATCACCTGTGGCAGGCAGAAGTCCCAGGCCCTTGGGATCAGGAGAGTAGGTCAACTGGCCCTAACCCTCACCAGCTGCAGCACTGGGAAGAACATGCCCTGTAACTCATCTAGGCAGCACAGTAAAGCTGACCCTGGTGGCAGAAGTACAGGTAAGCAGGACCCAAGGATGTGAGCATAGGAAAGCTGACAGTACCATGTGGTGACACAGGTGAGGGAGAGATGACCTTTCTGTTGCCCTTTACCACCTATGGCAGCCAGGAGAATTAGACCTGAGGTCATGAGAATGGAAGAACTGAGCATGTCCCCTGCCAGCTCACTCAAAGAAATAGGCCCTGTACCTACCCTGGGCAGCAGGGTAGAGCTGGCCCTGGTAGTAGGGGCTTGCTAGTGAGCTGGTCCCAAGGGTGTGAGAGCAGGAGAGCCAGTGTGCTGTCTAGTAGAGATACATCTCAGGCCCAGGTCCAGGGCTTTGAATTGGCCTACTCCAACATCTGCTGCACTGTGGAAGCACTGGAGTCCATGAAGGGGCTGGTCCTACAGATCCAAAACTAAGGATCTCAATGACACAGGGCAACAACAGGATATCTGAGAGGCATCCCAGTGAGGCTCCGGTATTGATACAGTATCAGAAGTCAGAGAGCTCATACCAGACCAACTGAATCACTGCAATGCATATCTGCAAGCAAAGCAGTGTGGACAAAAGGGTATACTGTGGTACACACTGCGACACAGTACAGCTTTTTTTTTTTAATGCTGTAGGACTCTTCCTTAGATGTTTCTGTTTTTTAAAAGTACCCAGTCTTGAGACTTCAGTTATAGCAACACACACAAAATTAATTAATTAATTAACTAATTAATTAATAAAAAATAAAAACAATGTGGCTAGGTCAGGCATGGTGTTGCATACCTTTAGTTTCAGCACTTAGAAGGCAGAGGCAGGAAGATCACCATGATTTCAACACCAGACTGTTTACATAGCAGGTTTCATGCCAGCCAGGGCTACAGAGTACGACCCTGTCTGAAGAATGAGGGGTGGTGGTGGTGAGGGGGAAAGAAAGAGAGAGGAGGAAGAAAATGATAGAAGAGAGACTCACACAAGTGATGTGAAGGGTAGGGCATTGATTCACTTCTTTAAGACCTCAGTGACCTATATTGACCATACATAAGAGCAATGATAGCAGCCTTATTAGCAGAACTTTTCCCCCTTAGTTTTTGCCTGGAATTTAGAACGTTCAGAGAGAAATGTAAACACAAGTCAGATAAGTTTAAGTACAAGAGACCTTAGCGAGCTGAGAATATAAAAGAAAAGCATATTGCAAGTGCACGGGTTGGAGATAGAGCAGGTCCTGAAAGATGGAGTGTGTACAAATCTGCTCAGATGTCACCCTGCCATCATGATACTGCCAGCAGGCTTGGTCTTAAGCAGAGTTCTCCCTGCTGAACAAGGCAAAGTCAATTTTCAGGGCTTCCCCACCAAGTACCCCGGTCAATCAGCCACATGTCTCTCTCAGATCTGGTTCTGGAACAACCTAAGCAGACCTATTAATCTCTTCTGGCTTAGTCAGCCTGTGGTCACTCTGCTCTTTTTTCAACATCCTTTGTCCCTACCAAATATGGCCATGGCTCCCTTTATTAATATAAGGTTGTCTGTCTTCTAGGAAGCAGTCTTTCAGTTTATACTGAAATATGCATCCATGCTTTAAAGCCAGCCTTTACCCTCCAAAGGCCTACTTTCATGAGCTAGCTAACAGAGGCTTTGGTATGATCATGAGCACTCTCAGTGGGTTATATGTGAATCTGGCCCTTTAAACATAGGGGAATGTGGAAGTGCAGTCTTAGTAATTCTCCAATTTAGCAGGGAAAAGAATAACAAACAGATGTCCAATGTCAAAGTAGATATCGGAGCATTTTAAGTTCTACCTGGATTTTCCCCAAAGACACTCAAAAAAAAAAAAAAAAAAACCAAATGTACAGTAATTTGATTAATTGCTATTCTCAAAGAGGAAGTTGGATCTCCTTGAACTTGGAAGGATTAATCAGATTTTGGATAAGCCTAAAAGAAGGTGAGTGCCTTAGCAACTAGTGCATGTGCCCTAAAATTATTTCATGCCCTTTAAATTCAGCTACACTGGGGCTCATTTCTGTCTCATAGCCTTAACCAGACACTAAGCCCCGGTAGCCTTCTATTCATAAGGCCAAGACTAGCTTGATCTGTTTATTCTTAGACTACACTTCCTTTCCTTTAATAGTCCTTATGACTGTCAATAGCTGGTGTCCTTGAACAATGTCTATCTCCTCTAGTTCATGAAATTTATAAAACAGAGAAAATACTATTTCTGACAATGGGATCATATTAGCTGTACAATACAGTCATCTTTTTTATACATAATTCTGATTACACAGCCAAACTAGATCACCAAAAGTAAGAGAAAAAAATCCAGAATAGAGAAATTTATGGTTATAAATTTCATGGCACTTTTAAGCAGGTGAAATCCTGCATCATCCTGCTTCATCCTGCCAGGAAACATTAATCATCCCTTCATGCAAGATATCTACACTGAGTACATTATTCACCCATTCATCACTCAGTAGTCATCTTCTTATCAGATTGGCTGTCTGGGTACCACAGTGATTGTGTCCAAATCATCTTTATTTTATTTAACAATGTCCCAGAAGTGGTGATATTGGCAATTTTATTATAATTTTTTTATACATATTGTGCCCAATTTATAAAGTAAACGTTATCCGATATACAGGGAAAACATAGTAAATATATAAGTTATTATT
Organism: Pachyuromys duprasi; assembly: GCA_028658305.1. Lineage (NCBI taxonomy): Eukaryota > Metazoa > Chordata > Mammalia > Rodentia > Muridae > Pachyuromys > Pachyuromys duprasi. The sequence goes on from CM053753.1 coordinate 13,758,425, forward strand.
ACAGATGGTTTCAAGCACACATTGCAGATTTTACAGCAAATTTACTGTGGATCAAGGAGAACTGCTATAACTATTTCTTATTAACATATATAATGAGTGAGTTGGTTGAGCATTGCTGTGGTTCCTTAGCATACCAGTTTTATCTCCTCATGTAAGCCATATATGGACCAAATGGAATTGGTAATCTCGCTATCTATTTCACAAGTGAAGAAACAAAATCTCAGAGCTATGAATGAATCTCAAACAGGGGTCAAACCTAGGAGGTGGTCAGGCCATTATTAGGCCCCAGGCCTGCCTTGTGCTAGTAAATAAACTCTCGAACGGTTGTTCACAGTGTTTTTTGCAAGAGGAACAAGTTCTAGCAGTAAGTCTAATGTGCTTGACCTGCCTAGATTCCTATTTACCCTCACTGAATGAACAACATTGGTCCAAGGCTCCACAAAGCTTCTTTTTGCTACTTGTGAGATGGAGAAAGGTGGACTAGTTCATATTCAAACTTCCAGAGCCTTCTAGGAAGTAAAGTACTTTCCAAGCTCTGTCTTCTATATGGCTCTTAAACCTATTCTCCTGATAATCAATATTCAGGCTACACAGAAATAACAGCAAAGCCTTAGTAATGCTTCTTAAAGTGAGGGGAGTCTCTTCTTCAGATTCCTAGGGTCATAGGAATATTCTTCTTGAACAGCCCTTTGACTTGCCCCTGCCTCTTCTCTTTACCATGTCTCAGGCATATAGAACATTGTCTAAAGACACATGTTCATCTTTTCAAATGTACAGAAGTATTGACCATTTTTTAAATGTCATCAGGAATCAAATTTCACTCATCATCTTTCCAAATGGTCTACTGTTGCAACATATTTGATTCCATTGTGAACCCTGAGATTGTGAACTATGTAAAACCTGTTTCTAATTCAGCCTTTGCTCCTAGAGCTTTCTGTTTTCTATAGACAAAAACTTGTGGTGTGGCTCAGCCCTACCACATACCTTTAATCCAAGAGCTTTTCTGAATAGGATTAAATAAAGTTAGCCCTACTTCAAGAGCAAGCAACCAGCTGACAGGGATTAAACAGGTAGGAGGGACACTGAAGAGGAAGGTATTTAAGACAGCATGGAGAAGAAGGGGCTTTTTCCTTCTGGGATATGAGCTGAGTATGAAGGTTGGCAGAGAACTTTCTCTGTGTCTCTGAGCTAGTAGGCTTTCACCACAGCATCTGCCTCCTGAGTTTTCACTGGTAAAATCAAATGTCTGGGATTTTGTTTAAAAAAAAAAAAGTCTACATTTTCAGTTCTAAACTGGCTTCACTTCACAGTCTCAATATCTTTTAGGATCCTATCAGTGATCACAGGTACCAAAGCTAGAAACCATCTAGAAGCTATCACTGATCCTTCTCTTCACTTTATTCTCTGTACACAAACGATCTTAAGCCTCCCATTTTCCTTTAACAGTATTCCCTGAAGAGATTAATCTTTTTTTACAGTCAATCTTAAACTCCTGGTGCAGGTCTAAATCATATACCTAGCCTGCTGCCACCATCCTGGCTTCTACCATTTCCACTTCAATCAACATTATCCATATTATCTGCCCTTTGCCCTGCCCCCCTTGCCTGTTGCCATTTGGAGTCCAGAGTAGACTGCTGACACAGATTAAAGATAGTGAGGGGAGAATGACTCAGGAACCTAAATTCCTCATGTGTTGGTGAGGACTTTCTTAAATGTGTTGGCAACATAACAGAACAGTGGCATCATGCTTCCTGAAAGCATAATTGCTGGACTTTGTGTTTCATTCGTTAATCTGACATTTAGAGCTTCATTTTACTCGCCTCTGGTGTAAGCTGCATTCTCTAGTCCATACTCAGTAGTTCTAGCTGAGCTGCTTCAGGGACTGTTCGCCCACCCCAACTGTTTCCTGCCTCTTTTATACAGTCTCCCTCTACCTGTAGCAACTCCATCCTTATTTTCCACCTACTAACCCAAATAGTCTTCAACATCCAACTCTTGCTCAGCTTTGCTCTCGGGCATTTCAGACTTTTTCAGGTCATCCCCAGCTCCCTAGTGCATGGATGATTCTTACAGCTAATTTAGCTTAAGCTTAGATCTCCTCAGTGGGTTTTTAACCACATGCCAACCCATTTACTAATTACTTCAAGAAGCTAATAAAAGGGCAGCACATTAAGTATATGAAGTCTGCCTCATTCTCCTTTATATCTTTCCCAGCCTTGCACAGTTATGAGCCAATGGCAGAGATTCACCAAAATTCAGCGATTGGTTGTTGGTGACAAGACTAGGCAAGTTGTTTTGTTAGAAACAAAGTGCACAGACCAGCATTCATTTTATCCCTGGAACAAACAGGAACACAATCCTACATTTCTATACATAGTTTCAGTCTTCGCCCCACTGACATCCCACAGCGGCCTTGACCAGGGAGTGCCCCAATTGTAGCACCCTCAACACCCAATCATCCGTATGTGGTCCAGTAGCTATTTAAGATTCAAGTGCATCTTGGAACTCACTGCATCCTTTCCAAATTCTAAAGCACACTCCCTCTTTTAAAAAAAAGAAAAGAGAGAGAGAGAAATCCCTCTTTTAAAGAGAGTTTTTGAGCCCACCTATACTTAATTCTTTTTAAAGAGCCCAGAAAAGGCACTAAAATATGTAGTATGACTTTTCTGGTCACATAAAAAGACAAAAATAGTATTAATATAGGTGAAAGTGTATGAAGTTTACTGTCAATAACTCCATCCATTTAAATGATTTCCACATTCCTGGTTGCTAAGCCAGATTAACTATGGCCTTTTCTTCTATCTAAACGTGTTCTGTTATAATCATCTACTCTGTTTGGGGGGTATAAATTTCCTTTATTTCCCAAAAGAAAAAAAAAGACTGTTTTTTTTTTTTCCTTTCTTTATTCATTGTGCTTTAATATAACTGAAACTGCAGGACTCATTGTACTGAAGCCTATCACACCTTTAGTAAACATCCCCTAGGCAGAAAATGTGCCCAAATGTCACAGCTAGCCTTGATGCTGCCTGAATGCACAGGGCAGTCTGAAGCCTGCATTGTATGTGTGGCAGAGCATGCCTGTGTCAGAGAGACCTCTGCTGGAACCAGCCTCCCATCACAACTGCGTGTCACCATCATCCTGTCATCCTCCAGAGATCCACAGGACAGGGGCACAAAGGCATTACGCAGCCCAGTGGCTTTTGGGCTGTTTATGCCTATATATCTACCTGGCCCTATGTCCTTCCAGCTCTAAATAAAAACAAAAGGGATGATAACTCATTGGGCACCTTCTGTATGCCAGAATCGCTGGTTGCTGCTTTCCATGTGCCATTGTAAGACCTTGTTATCACCCCAGAAACAGCTGGGAGGATTCTTGTCCAAACACAGATGGACATATGAACTTAAATGCTGCTAACTTTCTGTGTCAGTAGAACTGAATGCTCTGGGTATAAGGAGAGTCTCTGTCATTTCTCTTCCAGGGTTTATAATAGATGTCATTAATCTATGACATCATCCATTATTTGATGTTTCTATCTAAACAGTATTTTTTATGAAAGGACTGTTGTGTGGTTAAGAAGGAAGATGATGTGGCTTTTGTGCAGCATTTGCTATGATACAGGCATATTTCATCTACCACTCACCCCACCGAACCCTGTAGGATCCTTTATGAAATGCAAATCAGTGCAATTGCTCAAAAAGTTGATACCCTAATTTAGTAAGCAAATTTTAAAGTTAGGAACTGACCTGAAATCCAAACTAAGTGTTCCCTCTTGGTCCAGTACTGCTGAGACTTGCCCTTTATACCACCTAATGCTCACATCTGTGTGAAGATGTCCCTCAGTATATACACAAAGTCATTTTCATAAGCCTTTGAAAATTAATAGCAGGGTCCCAAAGTCACCAGGAGTCAAAAAGAGAAATGAGCCTGAAATTCCATCTAGAGCAAAACTCTAGATGAGCTGAGCACATTTCTTTAAACTAAACTGCAATCATGGAAAATCTGTGCCATGTGAAGCATCTTAATCATCAGGGATGGAGAATTAAGACCATGCCATGACCATCTAGTTTACAAGAAATAACAAATGAGCTGAAACCCTATGACATGATTGCTGCAGTCCCTGTCTCCAAAATCGGGATTTAAGTGGCTTCAGCACCTGAAGCAGGTGAACTCCCCACAGGGCTCTCTGATGATGAAGAGGGCAGGGAGCCATGTGGGGTAGAAAGAGCGATCACAACAAACCTGGAGCAGGGACAACAGTGGAATCCAAGGTCACAAACAAAACTAAGTAGAAAAGAAATCCGAAAAGGGGGGAGGCCTAGAGCAGCACATAGGTGATAAGAAAAGCCAGACAATGAGTGCACAAGGAAGCTTTCTGAATAGATACATTGGCTGCAATTTCCTGGGTCTACTAAGCTAACTCACAATGTATTTTGATCTCTCTGAGTCACAATGTTCATATTTCAAGAACATAAGAGGACCACACTAAAATCTCAGAGAACATCAGTAGAGCAAGCATCAATGTGTTAGGATCCTCAAGAGAAACAGAACTCATACTCTCTGTCACACACACACTCTCCCTCCCTCTCTCCTTCTCTCTCTCCCTCTCACTACATACATACATACATGTATATATATGTATGTATGTACATATAGTGGATTTATTAGAGTGGTTTACAAGCTGTGGTCCAGCTAGTCCAGAAATAGCTGTTGACCAGTTGAAAGTCCAAGAATCAAGTATTAGTCCAGTTCACAAAGCTGATCTTCCGTACACACCAGAATCCCAAAGAAGTATTCTCTAATAATGCCAGGAGAGGAATGGACTAGCCAGTGAGAGTGAGAGCGAGCAGGCAAAGATCAAGCACTCTCTTTCTCATGCCCTTTAGATAGGCTGCCGCCAGAAGGTGTGGCTCAGATTCAATGTGCTTGTATGCACCTCAAAGCATCCAGATTTAAGGAGGCATTCCACTTCAAATGAATTAATTAAGAAAACTCCCTGACAGTCTACCCAGCTGTTGTGTTTTAGTTAATTCCAGATGCCATCATGTGGCAACCATGAATAGCCATCACTATCTCTATGCTCATTACCTGCTGTGATTTAAATCTAACATGTCTCCCACAGGCTCATGCTTTAAATGCTCAGTAATCAACTTGTGACATCAAATTCTTATTTTTTATTTGACAAGCAGCAAAATCATATTTGTCATTTTAATATAAACACAATAAGTTTTTATTTTAAGTACTTTTTAAGATACAGTTTTTTCAAAAAGTCGGTTGCAAATGAGAAGAGGAGAAATTATGGTGCCCAGCCAAGTTCCACATTTCAACAACACTTCATTCAGTCATTTCAAAGTTTTAGGAAACATCATAATGACATGGGTGTGAACTATCTCTAAGCATTCTCTTTGGCACTTATGATGTGGTACTGGTGATGTAAGCAGAAGACATCATTTGATTGTTCAATGATGATAGGAATGCTCTCACGCCTGCACTGCAGGAAAGAGTGTCACACCGTGTAACTCTTCATCTGCTGATGCCTGACCATGTCAAACATGTGTCTGTCAGAACTTGTATTCTGTGCTGGACTGTTTTATCTCAACTTAACACAATCTAGGGCAGTGTTTCTCAACATGTGGGTCACAACCCATTTGGGAGTCAAATGACCTTTCACAGGGGTCACCTAAGATCATCAGAAAACATAGATATTTACATTACAGTTCATAACAGTAGAAAAATTACAGTCAGGAAGTAGCAGTGACAATAATTTTCTGGTTGGAGGTCACTACAATATGAAAAACTGAATGAAAGGGTCTGAGCATTAGGAAGGTTGAGAACCACTCATCTAGAATCATCTGAAAAGGGGGAACCAAAATTGAGAACATGCCTCTATAAGATCCAGCTGCAAGCTTGCCCCTAGAGGCATTCCATACCTAGCTGAAGTGTCACATGTGTGCCAGTAGGTGGCAGAGAGGAGAAAGGCTAGGTCAGTGTTATGACCTGTGAACCCAGGAATGATTAGTAGCA
>CM053753.1:13764946-13782876 GCA_028658305.1 Pachyuromys duprasi
CTGTTGGTGGACTTGGAGGGGGCGGGGAAGAAGGAGATGAGGGAGGGAGTGGGAGAGTAAGAGGGAATGGGGGAGGGGGCTACGCCTGGGATTCAAAGTACCTAACCTGTGATTGAGATAAAAATAAATAAATTAAAAAAAATGTTAATTCAACAAAAAATAAAAAATAAAAAATAAAAAGGTAAGCCAGATGAGCTGTGATAAAGAGACTGGTGATCCTACCTTTGAGACAAGCCCATGACCGCAAAATTCCCAAATTTATTTGCAGGCTTTGGTGAGACACTGATTCCTTCAGTTGACACATCAGCAGTGGAAAGTTGTCCCATTCTGTCGCTCTACATGACTCAGAGGGCAATGTCCGGTCACTGTCTTGAGAGGGAACACATTGAGAATACTGTCATACACTGTGGACTGGGAACCCTAAGGCAAGAGACATCTCTGAGAAGCAACAGTGGAGAAAAAGGAGAACCAGACACTGGCAAGCTGGAAAGTGAAGGTTAGGGTTAGGCTCAGCTCTAGCAGTCAAGTGCACTAACTGTTACCTCAATGACTTTGGACAGGAGCAGAATAACACCAGAGTGTGGTAGGCCTAAGTCTGAGCTCAAGAGGAAGATGGACCCTCTGATTGTCCAACACAAGATTATCATATACATACAAACAACAAAAACAGAGTCAGAGGGCTGTATTTAGATATTTGTGCATCTAAAATTATATATAATACATATAATTGTATGTGTATACACACACACACATACACACACACATGCACACCCTTGTTTAGGATCCATAGACTATCTAACAATACCTCCAGTCCAGGCATGAGAAACTTCTGTCCAAGTTGTTGGTCAGGATAGTCCACGTGATTGATTGACAAAACTATATAGGCTGCTGCTATTACCCTAGGGTGCCTCTCAGAGGTTGAAGGTGAGTTCCAATTGCTGAAGTAACTGTACATTTAGGACACCAGAGTTTGAAGATTCAAGCTCATTCTAACCTAAAATCCTCCTTCCTGGGGCCTCGCTTCCATAGTACCAGAAAGTACTGTGTAAGTGTTCAAGCGAAGGAAGAAATCCATAATCCTTTTAAAAAAATATTGAATCCCTAATCCGTTTTCTAAAAATATTTATTTTTATTATTTTAAGTATGTGTGTGTGTGTGTGTGTGTGTGTGTGTAGAGGTGTAATGGTATACCCTTAAAGCTGAAGTAGTATGGTTATCTGTGTCCAGTGGATCCTGCAGAGACTGAAGCCAAGGACCATGCATGGACCCAAACTAGACCCCCTGCTCCAATGTAGCCCATAAGCAGCTCAGTCTCCATGTGGGTTTCCGAGTAAGGGGAGCAGGGGCTGGTTGCCTCTGTCATGAACTCAGTTGCCTGCTCTTTGATCATTTGCTCCTAGTGATGTAGCTTGGCCAGGCCACAGAGGAAGAGGATGCAGGCAGTCCTGATGAGATTTGATAAGCTATGGGCAGATGGCAAAGGAGCAGAACTCCCCCTTTCAGTAGACTGGGGAAGAGGATAGGGGGAAGAGGAAGGAAAGGTAGGACTAGGGGGAAGTTGAGGAAGAGGACTACAATCCAGATATACAGTGAATAAATTGTTTTTAAAAAAAAAGCTGAAGTAGCAGCAGTTATAAACCAACCAAGGAGATGAGGGAGGGAGTGGGAGGGTAGGAGGGAATGGGGGAGGGGGCTACGCCTGGGATTCAAAGTACCCAACCTGTGATTGAGATAAAAATAAATAAATTAAAAAAAAATAAAATGAAAAAAAATAGAAATAATCTGAAAAAAAAATAAATAAACCAACCAACATGGGTACTGAACCAAACTCAGGCCCCTTGTGTGTACTCGTCCCCTTACGTGTGCTCTTAACCAGACAGCCATCTCTCCAGTGCCTATTTTTTTTCTAACTTCTCTTTTTAATTTTTATTTTTTGACATCCTCTCTTTCACAGTTTTCTTTTTACTGTACTAGCAAAAGTATTTTTATTTTTATTCTGCTTATTTCTTTATTTCTCTTTCTACATTTATCTAGTTTTGTTTATGAATCATTTTTATTATAGGAAAATCTTTATTCTTCTTTCTTCTTTTGTTCTATCTTTGCCCATTCTCCCTCTTGATCTTTAGCAGTATTTTCACTACATGTTATTTTCTTTTTCTGTAAAACATTTTTATTCTGCCTCTTAAATTCATGTAACATGGTTTTTGAATTTTCTCGTTGTTTTTGTTGGTTTTTTCCCTTTACTTTTAAAAACTTCTGATCTCTTGCTCTTTTCTCCTTCCTTCTGTAACATTCTTCTCCAGTCCTTTACCTTTCATTCATTTAATTTTGCTTCTCAAGTTTTCCTTTCTCTGCTTCTTTATCTTATTCATTTACTATTTTTACATTCGTACTACGCACAAATAAGAATTTTCTAGAATCAGGTGAATGAATATATATTATGAAAGGCATTTATTAGACTGGCTTACATGATTCTGACTCCATATTCCAACTCTGGTTGTCTGAATGCTAGAGAGGCTGAGAGCCCAGTAACTGTTCAACCCACGGGGCTGGATACCTCAGCACTCCTCGTGCAAGGCTGAAGTACTGGAAGATTCCTCATTGGAAGGTTGAAGAAGCCAGACTACAATGGCAGCAGCAGTAGCAACAGAAGAGTAGATGCACTCACCAAGCAAAGAGTGAAGCAAGCAGGCAAGAGTGTCACTGCTTTTCTTCACATCTCTTTATATCTGGCTCACGAACAGCATGGAAGAAAAAAATCAGCAAGAAAACTGAAATTTAAAAAAGAAGTAATGTTAAAAGTGGAAAACTCAATTAATACAATAAAAAATAGTAGAAATCATCAGCAAAAGACTTGACTAAGCAGCAAGAAGACTATCAGGAGTGAACGACAAGGTTGAGGAAATACTATATTCAAACATTAATTTATAAATGAAAGATAAGCAAGCAAGATTTCTGTTTTCTGAGATAAAGTCAGGAGACCATGCCTAAGAATCCATGGATAGAAGAAGGTGCTGGGATAAGAGTTAAAGTCATGGGAAATCCACTCATTAAAAGTCTATCACCACATTGCTTAATCCTAGAAAAAGAAATGTTATTCAAATACACATGGCTGGAATGAACTGATCTTTGGCATAGGGTGTTCAAGATATACAAAATACAAAAAAAAAAAAAAAAAGGCCGAAAAGTGCCAACTAACCAATAAAGGCAAAAATGGAAGAATAGAACTAAATCTTTCATCAGCACACAAATTTGATTTTAAATTTTTTCACCAAAATAACAAGATATTAAAACAACCTGCCAAAGTCAGTAGCCATTCTATATACATATGACAGATAATACTGAGAAAAAAATACCAGAAACAATGGCTTCAAAATGCATAAAAACAAATATAACCAAAAAAGCAGAACACATCTACTATGAAAATGATTAAACAGTGAAGAAATTGAAGAAAATAGAAAATGTAAAGACCTACCTTATTTATGTATTGGCAATTAGAATTAAAAAAGTTACATTAACAAGAGCAACATATAGATTCAAAGATATTGCCATCAAAATTCCAATGATGCACATAGATCCCAAAAGTCCAAAGTAATTCATCACAAAAAGAGCAGTGCTAGAAATGCAGTAACAGTAACTGATCTCAAATTGTATGGTACAGCCATAGTCACAAAACAGGTGTTACTGCCACAATGGAGGCATGAAGACCAGTACTATAGAACAGAGGGCCTAATAATAAAGCCACACAAACACACTCACCTTGTTTTTGACAAGGCTATTCAAAACATATGGGAAAAAAACAAAACAAAACAAAACTAGCTCTATATCTCTCAACATAAGAAGGATCGATTCAAAATAAACCAAAAATGTAAGTGTACTGTGTGAGAATTTGAAGCTGCGCAAGGTCTGCATAGATGAGGTATCTCAAGGTACAAGCATAGATGAAGATGCTGTGGAGATGGTGGCAATAGCATGGGGACCCTCGGGAGCACTGGCACGTGGGATTACCTGAAAGGTGAACGCTTCTTCTAAGAAAAGAAACACCCACCAGCCTGGAGAGAGCTATGGACCTGACGGAATACTCTTGTCAACTCCACGTCAGACAGATTAATATTTGGAATATATGAAGAACTGAAAACATTAAGCACCAAAAACCCAAATCATCAAAACAATAAACGAGTTAATAACCAAACAGTCACAATTTTAAAAATACCAACAAATGCTTGAAAAATGCTTAGCCACCGGTGAAATTCAAATGAAAACTCCTTTGAGATTTCATCTCACCCCTGTCAGCATTGCTGTTATACAATGAATGCTGGCAAGGATGTGAAGAAAGAGAAACTCTTCTTTCTTGCCAGTCTGAATTTAAAGTTGTACAGTCACTATGGAAATCAGTATGGAGAGTCCTCAAAGAACGAAAAATAGAACTATCGTATGACTCATCCGAACCCTTCCTTGGGTAGATACCCAAAAGAGTCTAGGTCAACATACCAAAGGGATATGTAGATATCTGTGTTTATACTGCACTATTAAAAGAAAAAAATTAACCATCCTAAATGCTTGTCAACAGACAAAGAAACTTTTTAAAAATGCTACATATACAATATGAAAATGTATGTAGCCAAACAGGAAAAAAAGAGACATTTGCAGGGGTATGATTGGAAACAGAAATCATTGAATGTCTCCTACATGTGGATTTTTTATTTAGATTTTTAAGTATGAGTGTATATAGGGGTGTGTATTTATGGGTTTGTATACAGGTCATGAAATTACAATGGGAATCATGAGAAAAAAAGGAAACTCTTGAAGGAGGAGGAAATAGAGGCTATGATGGAATACTAATAAAGCAAAAGTGATTGGCAGGGTAAGGAAGAAAGCAGCTAGAATAAGAACGGTAGGCACATACAGACAGACTGCAGTCGGGAACCACGGCCTGCCATGAAAACAGAGTCACAGCATATGTGTATGAAGAAGCCATGATTAACCCATTACTTTGTATAAAAGCATTAAAAAAACTTTAATTACCAAAATGAATAAAACAAAGAAAATGAATTGCATTCTTTAAGTTCACCTTAACTCATTTTCATAGTTTTGTATATGATGTTGTCTCTAGATTTACATGGTGCTCTGTGTTACAGCATGCTTATTTTCCTTGTCATGGTGCATGGACACCACTCTTTTGGAACTTGAAATGAAGTGGTAAACTTTACTCTCCTTTAGGTCATTTTTACCTAGCCTCACTTTGTGTTCTTCAGGCAGTCTTAAGGGTTCAAACCCCATGCCTTACACAATCTAAGGAAGTAATCTAATAACACCCACAATTCATGCCAACATTCATTATCATTATTGTAAGCATTATACTTATAATGCTAGTATTAATTATTATATGTGATTTATCAAAACCACAAAACTTTTATTTTACTTATCTGCATGCATGTCTTTCCATTCTTCTATCTTCCGTATGGATACTCTAACACTCTCACTGCCATTTTCAGGTGTTTTGTAAATGAGTCTAACTGGCTGGCCTCCTGGTCTTAGGTTAGAGGTAGACCTATCAGCCCACCTTCTTGCAGACAAAGCTATCTTCAGTACCTCCTGTTTCCAGGATTGGTAGTTATTAGGGATCAGCCATCTCTTGGCCCTTGGCATCATTTTGATACAAAGCAGAAAGAGGGGCAGCCTGTTTCCCCTATATCGTGCTTGTGTATATTGTTGTTGTTGTTGATGTTGTTGTTTATGAATAACACACTTAAACATTAGAAGGATCCTCATAAAAATCCTACATTTCTGGATTGCCTAAGAAATTCAAATCTGGCCACCAGGACCTGACCGTGACCCCAGTCATTTTACAGATTAGGAGAAACAACTGTCTTGTGACAATGCACAGGCAACTCCCTACTTTTCTTGAAGGCCAGATTCTCTGACCATTGAAATCACCCCTCTGTCTCCTTGAGTTAACAAACCCTGACTTAGCTCAATAAGGAACAACCACCAACCTTATCACTGCACTATACAAACACTTTCTCATAAAATCTTCTATTTCATCCTGACCATTAAAAGCTGGCACCATTTAATCCTAATTCTAAAGAATGGATACTATTGGCCCTGTTTGAAATCTCAGGAAACTAACTTATAGAAAGAGAAGTCCAAGGTCACAGACTATTTAGGGAAGGGTTGGGGTGACTCCTGGCATTTTCTTGTCAGAGTACTTTTCTCTCTCTTGCAGTACACAAGGCCAGAGAAAAATCCATAGCAATGTGACAATTTACAATGCCTCATTGCTGCAGCATGTGAGAGTTCTTTTATCAAAAGATTCTCATGGATTTTCCCAGCTGTCACTCATCGCCACCCACATTGAGTACTTACTTTGTCAATCCAATCAAACATAAAATCCCAACAAAGATGCAAATCACATTGAGAAAAACCTGGCTATAACCTTTTCAATTACTACCTATTAAGCTCGAGGCAAATTGCTTTCCTGCCACTTAGGTTGGCACAACCCTACAAACTTTAAATATAGGCTAGGGAAGCACAGCAGCACACTTTCAAATCACCAAGAATAAAAAGAAAATATGTCATCATACATGATAAATATCTTAATGTGAGTATGTATGGAGAAGAACTATTGAAGTACAATAAAAGTTGAGCTACTTAAGACTCCACAGTCTATTCTGCAGTCTCTATTGCCTCTAAAACTGTGACCTCTGACAACACTACTGAGACACGAGAAAGATGCAGAGCACCTGGGAAATGCCACAAATAAGCTTCTTAGGCATGATCTTCCCAATGCTGTTGCTATAAACACCAGCCAAATGACAGGTGTTCCTAAGGTCTAGGTAATAAATAACCCCATCCCAGAAAGCATGTGGTAAGAACAAATAAAAGAACAATGTGGGAACTGGAAAAGATCATCTTGAGTGAGATATCCCATAAGCAGAAAGACACTCAGGGTATATATTTACTCATATAGATATATAATATAGGATACACCTACTAAAATCTGTACACCTAAAGAAATGAATCAAGAAGGAGGACTCTGGCTAAGATTCTCAATCCCCAATCAGAAAGGCAAAGAGGATGGACATCAGAAGAGGGAGAAAACAGGGAACAGGACAGGAGCCTACCACAGAGAGCCTCTGAAAGGCTCTACCCTGCAGGGTATCAAGGCAGATGGTGAGACTTACAGCCAAACTTTGGGCAGAGTGCAGGGAATCTTATGAAAGAAGGGGGAGATGGTAAGACCTGGAGAGGACAGGAGCACCACAAGGAAAGCAACAGAACCAAAAAATCTGGGCACAGGGGTCTTTTCTGAGACTGATACTCCAAACAATGACCATTCATAGAGATAACCTAGAACCCCTGCACAGATGTAGCCCATGGCAGCTCAGTGCCCAAGTGGGTTCCATAGTAATGGGAACAGGGACTGTCTCTGACATGAACTGATTGGCCTGCTCTTTGATCACCTCCCCCTGAGGCGGAGCAGCCTTACCAGGCCACAGAGGAAGACAATGAAGCCAGTCCTGATGAGACCTGATAGACTAGGATCAGAAAGCAGAAGAAGAAAACCTACCCTATCAGTGCACTTGGGGAGGAGCATGGGTGGAGAAGGGGGAGGGAGGGCATGATTGGGAGGGGACGAGGGAGGGAGCTACAGGGGTGGGTACAAAATGAATAAACTATAATTAACAAAAATTTTTTAAACTGCTAAATAAATAAATAAATAAATAAATAAATAAATAAATAAATAAATAAAGAGCGAGGCTCAGACTGACAAGAGAATGCACTTCCCAAGTGGGGAGGCAGCTTCCTTGCACTGAATGAGAAGAGAAACAGCTTAAGAAGCTGCAGCATCAAGCAAATAGTACAGACAGACTGCAGTCAGGAACCATGGCCTCAGATTCTGGTATACTCACCCCTCCCTTGCTTCCCTCAAGCTACCAGGCCTGGGACCACTTCAGCTGGAACACTGTGGCGGTAGTGTGTCTTCCAAGTTCAGGCTCCAGCTCTCATTCCTAAAGTCTTGGGTTGCTGGGTTGGACAGACCTCAGGGGGGAATTCCAGGTGAGAATCCTAGATAGGGGGACAGTTTATGATATGTAAATACGTTTGTGTTAAAATTACAAGTTGGGGATTTTAGTTTGTCCACACCTGTTAAGTGTCTTGTGCAGAACCTGGTCTTTGCCAGGTAGAATTAGTTGAATTCTGAGGACTTTGAGGGGTGTAAATATGACAGCCCAGAGGAAGAAGGCAAGGCTGCCTGAAGGAGGACTGCTTGCTGCTGGTTTATCCTCCTGCTGCATTTGCTGTTTGCTGATTTGCTGTTTACCTGGCTTTCTGGATGACTGATAATGGAATTGCTCCCAAAAGAATCCTACCACCCTACACAGCGGGAAGGAGCAGAGAGAACCCGCCCCTGTCTCCACTACCCTTCTTTCGCTCCTACACAGTGATGGGGGTTGGAAGGGAGGTAGAAGTGTTTAATAACACTAAATAAAGTAAGTTTGTTTAAAAAAATCAAGGTCAACAGGGGGATGAAGAAGTTTCCAGGTATATCCAGGTACCCACCATTCTGTCCATCCTCAGTGGCTAAATTCTTCCCTGCGGAGACCTCAGACATCAGGGACTAAAGAGAAATCAGGCAAACTTCCAGGAAAATAGACTCTCTATTGTTACTCTCCTCAATGGCTGTGACAAAATGCCTGAGAAGAATCAGGTCAGGGAATGAAGACTTAACACGCAGCTTGTTGTTGGAGGGACTACCGAAACCAGTGGCATATTGTTGCATTCTGGGACTCAGGTGAACATGGGTAAACAGTTTTCCTGGAATGACATTTGCTAGTGGTCTGAATTATGATAACGGTAAATCTTGACACAATCTGAGGCTCAAGTGGTCTATTGTGATAGTGTCCTTATAAAATGGCTATGGGATTCCCAAAAGGATATGGTAGCTGGGCCAGTGATAAGAGCTAGATACAGTCAGGCATTTGACACCACCTGACAGAAGGCTGCCCATCTAGACATCATTCTGTGTTTGGAAATTCTTCACTGATGTATACCTATCTTGGTCAGTTAGAAGGTGTTTCTTTCATGAAAGGAGATAAGGCATTCTTGTAAGGATGGGGTTTGTTTTCAGGTATGAAAGTTGTCTCTGTGTTGAAGGGGCCTCCTCCTGTGGAAATCTCTAGGCCAAGTTTCACTGTGTAAGACACAGAGAGTATTGGTTGTGAAATACTTGAGTGGGCCTTAAAGTTATCATCAATCATAATGCCATGAGACATCTATAGTACTATACTATACTGTACTGTACTATACTATACTGTATATGTCTCTCTATATATAATATCTATCTATATATATGCTATATTATATATATGTATGTATGCCTGTCCTTTTAAATTATCTTTATTTGTGCATTGAGGGGTGTACATGTATCATATCACATGTGTGGAAGTCAGAGGACAACTTATAGGAAACAGTTCTCTCCTTCTATCATGTAAGTTCTAGGGCTTGAACCCAGGTCTGCAGCCTTGGCAACAGATCCCCTTACTCTCTGTGTATAGTTTTATGTCAGCTTGACACAAGCTTGAGTCATCTCAAGTAGAGGGAACGTAAACTAAGGAACTGATTCCACCAAACTGGTCTGTAGAGGAGCCTATGTGGCACTTTCTTGATCAGTGATTGAAAATATGGCACTGGCGCCCCTGGGCAGGTGGTGCTGGGTTGTATAAGAAAGCAATCTCAGCAAGCCAGCAAGAGTAAGCTAGTAAGCAGCATCCCTTCCTGGACTTCAGTTCCTTCTCCCTTCAGTTCCTACTTCGAGGTTCCTACCTTGATTCCAGTCATTGATTGACCATAATCTGAAAGATGAAATAAAATCTTTCTTCCCCAAGTTGTTGTGGTCATGGCATAATCACAGCCATAGGAGGAAAAAAACTGAAATACCCCATGAGCCATCTTGAATTTGTTATTTTTCATCCCTAAGTTTGTTGTAGTTTGTTGTACATCAGTCACCAGAGGATGAAAATAAAAGCAAAATGGAGGAGAACAAGACACATTTATTGCAGAGCCTGTACAGAAAGGAGAGTCAAGCATGATCTCAAGCACACAGCCAAAATATAAAAAATAAAATCAATAGAAAGAAACATTAGCATCTAGGAGCTATTAGTCTATGCTGCAAACCAATTCTCAGTGCCAGCAACACATATAAACTGCTATAATCACATTAATCATTATAATCACATTAATCAGCATGAGATTATTCTCCTGGGAAATGCCAAATAGCTTTTTTATATTTTTTTCTTCTATACAAGAGACTCAGTTTAATCTTTTGCCAGACATACCATAACCAGCCCCCTAGTGAGTGTTCTGCAAGAAACCAGCTTATCAGGAAGCTAGTATTCACAAGCCTTAGAGGTATAAGGGACTGGTTTCTGGTGAACCCCCATGGACCAGAACTGTTCTACCATTTGAGGGCTCAAGCTATCTGATGCCTTGTCTAGCACTGCTGCTTGGGACATTAGTCTTTATTCATTGTACCTCAGTACTGTGCTGAAGTCTTTACCTGCCTGTTCAGAACTATCCAACTTGGGCTAGATGCTATCCTAAATGAAGTAGGCACACCACCTGGCTCAGATACCTGCACAGAATCAGGCCAAGAGCTGTTACCGTTTGAGCCATCTGTAGAAAAGACTACTGGCTCTCCCACATTGCAGAATCACCCTGCAATTCTGTAGTAATCCTATGGGCCCAAGTACCAGACTATTGTGCTCCACTCACAGAGCAGCAAAGCCTCATGTGTTGTGACAGCTCTTGCAGAAAGTACAGCATTCCCATAGCAGCCCAAGCACCCCCTACCTGGATCCATTGTGAAGCCTCTTTTTTTCTAAGTACTTCTTCCTATGATTCTCCAAACACCACTAAGGAAGGTCAAAGACACGCACCAGCTCATTCTTCCTAGATTTACTCAGGCAAAAGTAAGCCTTGCTCCTCTGAGCTGTTTGTCTAAGTGGGGAATTTACTTTTGAATTGCCAGTTAGTACCTGTGGAGCAGAGTCCCCGCTTACTCAGCTCTTCCACTACAAGAAAGACTTAATAGACCTCAGAGTCTCACAGGTTGGCAGTTTAAGCAGAAATTTCCAAATTTGCAGAGGAATGGTTTTGTTGTTTGAGTTGCCAGAGGGGAGGACAAAACAGGAGAGTGGCTATCTATTGACTCCTCTGCCAAAAAACAAAGAATGAAAATAAAAAAGAAACCTGGGCTGCAAGGATCAAGAGCAGAACCAACAAGGGGCACAGGTGGCAGAAGATACTTTCTATCAGCCAAAGCTGAGCATCAGAGAAGCACCCAACAATGGACTCCTTCTGTTCCCAGGAAGAAGAAAGCAGTGGGTCTGAGGGATGAGAGGAGAGCCTCTGAGCCTTGATTGAGCCCCATTGTGGAGCTGTCTGGGAAGATTGCACAGCTGGGCTAAGTGTTGTATTCAGCAAACCTCGTGATGGGCAGGGCTTTTGTGCCAGGGACACTCCAGTCAGCACGGAGCCTTAGACACTTGAGAAAATTAAAGCCTCTCTGAGCCCTTTCACAACACACCTGATTTCTGCATTAAATTTTGAGGGTGGATAGGCATTGTGTTGGGTAATTGCCAGTCCTGAATGTCACTACAGGCAACTGGCTTGCTCTGATCTCCTCAGACAATGGACAGCGGCTAGTTCTCCACACACATACAGACCAGCCCCAGGAACCACTGAGAGCAGCAGGATGCTGGGTTCTGGACCCCTTAACTTCCAGCCCCAGCCTCACCATGGACTGAAGGAGAGAAGCAATAGTTCCTAACCTTAAGTCAACGGACTGAACTGGCAGATAATCCAACCAGTTTGACAACAGAATTGCCTCTAGCATGAAGCTCCAGGTGAGGAGAAGGAAGGGAATGAGTCTGATCATATATGAAGCAAACATTCAGGGTGGCCATAGAGTCCAGATTCTCAATCCATGGGATGCATGTGGGGCAGTTTCTCATCTCTTTATATTTATATATACATATATATGTATGTATAATAATTTTTTCATTTGTACAATTTACTCATTTTAGATTCCAATTGTAGTCCCCTCCTTCATCCCCTCCTGGAGCTACCCTCTCTCCCTCTTCCCTCCCTATACCCCTCTCCTAGCCCACTGAAAGGGGAGTCTTCCTCCCCTACTGACCTTAGCCTATCAAGTCTCATCAGGACTGCCTGGATCCTCTTCCCCTGTGGGCTGGCAAGGTTGCCCTGCCAGGGGGAGGTGATCAAAGACGAAGCAACCGAGTTCATGTCAGAGACAGTCGCTGCTCCCCTTACTAGAAGAACCACATAGAGACTGAGCTGCTTTTTATGGGAAATTGGAAACCGTCTTCGGGGTCTGCAATGTGAGTCTGTTTTACGACAATGGTCTGCCCTGGCAGTACTCACTGAGCAAGAGAGTCATCTGCTCTGTGCTAAGGATGGTACCAAGTGGTTTACACACAAGACAGCAATGAGGGAGATGGATAGGGGAAAACCTGACTGCTAGAGATTAGATAAGGAGCCACTCTGCCCTGCAGGTCCTTGCCATCCCTTTTCATTCAGAAAAAAAAAATGAAGACAAAAGTGAGGGACACAATGCATTGCCAGTTGTGCCCTCCCATCTGTAACACCATCTACAATATATGGTGCTTCCAGACCGGAGGTCCTCCTCTACTCAGAGAGGCCCCTCCCCACAGGGAGCCTCCCAAGCACAGCCAAATCCTAGACTACATCAACCCACTCACTTCTGCTTTAATGTTTTTTCAAGGGTGTGTTCTGCTCTCTTACCTTTGCCCCCTGGGTACTCTGGGTTAATAGTAACTGACACCAATGAAAACTGATGGCCTCGTTCACTAATGGTCTCTTTAGAAATGAGACTGGCTGGCTTCTTATTGTTCTTCCTTCCTTCTTTCCTTCTCTTTCTCTTTCTCCTTCTCCTGTGTTTTAATTTTCTTATCTGGTCCTTTCTTTTGACCAGTTATCTCTTATACAAGGTCCTATACAGAAAGAATGCTGTAACTTCCTATATCGATATACTCAGCCCCAATTCCTAAGACTAGCTTGAGGCTATCATCCTTGCACTTGGACTCATGGTCCCTCAGATCCTGCTCAGTACCTGGGTTTGGAAGAGGCTGTCATTCCTCAGTGTCCTAAATGAAGTTGGTGGCAACAGCACGAGATAAGCAATAAGTTCCTCAGCCCCAGGTCCCACAACAGCAAAGGAGTCTCTGCACATGTTGGGCTGACATCAGCCCTGTAAATGATCAGCACTTACTCTTCCTTGTTTCATACCCATTTTTTCTAGTCTGTGCAGCAACAACCAGCTATCTCTATTTTGCTCAGGTCATAACTCCAGTATCAATTCTTCAGAGAAATCCTTCCCAAACCACCTGAAATACATCCTCAGCTGCCACATCAAATCATGATATTTTGGTTTTCCTCAGCTTTGTCCAAATATTGCTCACTTTATTTGACTACGTCTACCTCATCTCTTCTGCTGGGACGTCGGTTCTGTGAAAGCAGAGGCTTTACCTCTGTTATCCATGGCTATCTTGTTAGGTCCAACAACACTGCACAAATAGCTAATCTTCAACCAGTGTGGGGAGGTGGACTTAGAAATGTCATTGGCACTGTGGGACCTTGTGCCAGATACTGTCTTTGGCCACGGGAGTGGAAATGGGGCTACCTCGGAAGGTGCAGGGTCATGTTATTGCTGTGAGCATGGCGGTGAGTGAGTGGTGGCAGAGCAGATGGCCTATGCTTATGTACAAAGCTAGGTACAGCAGAACAGCCCTGGGCTATGGCAGGTAAGCCTTGAGGCAAGCGATTGGACAAAGACGAGGTCAGGGCTAGGGGATCTTCAGCCACAGAAACCACATATGGAAATCACTAAATTCTTTCTGTCTGTGGAGAGTCAAGTGGGGCCCCTCCTCTTAGCTGGTAAATGGCCATATTTTCTCTAAGGCTTTTTCTCAAGTTGTATATTTGGGGAGAAAGAGAGTGTGTGTGTGTGAAAGAGAGGTCAGGTCTCTCTTCTTATAGGAACACTTATCCTATTGGGTAAAACCCCACATTATGGTAACACCAAACCTTTAAAATGTCCATAACAGTATTGCTTCCAAATACAAACACAATATGAATATTAAGGAAATGAAGTTTCAGGTATAGCTGTAGATATGCTATTCAGGTGTTCCTGGCATATGTTGTAAAACCAATAGCCTCTCAGTGAACTGGCCAGCATAGAAGATGAAGGCCAACACCCAAGAGAAGACACAGACATAAAATTTTAGCGAGTAATAACATCTAAAACAAATTTTCATATTAATGAGATGATGTGATTTTATTTTTGCATAAAGAATTAAATCTTGGCTGACTATTTGATACTGTAGGATGCAGAGTACCCTGTGTTTTTTTGTTTGTTTGTTTTTAGAGTTGATCAATACTTTGATTTTATAATCATCAATGCTGAGAATGCCACTTGGCATAATTATACAGTTACAAAAGGACAAAATTAAGCTTAGGGACATTTTAGAAATTGTTGAAGATTTTGTACTAATACCAAGTCAAAATTCACTTAATGATTTTTTTATGATGCTCAAATCAGCAACTCAAACAACAAGTTTTAAATACCAAGCATTTAAACACAATGCAACCCAAAGAAACTTACATGCTGAAGGAGGAAGAACTTAGTAAGGTTTTCCATTTTCCTTAAGTAAGCCATTATGCTCCATCAGAACTAAAAGTTGGTGTGCACAGTTCAAACAGTGCAGCTCCTGATGTAATAACTTCCTGAAATTTGAGTCCATCAGCCTCTTTCATGCAATTGTGAGGACCATACTTAAAATTCTAGCACTGAAGTAACAATATACGCTTTCTGCAATGGCCTGGGACTGTAGCTTCTAGAGATCTGACCCCGTGCACACAGGCGAGCACATCTCTATAAGTGCCCAGCTGTACATATGGAGGTCAGAGGAAAATGCTGAGGGGGTCAGTTCTATCTCCAGGTTGCCAAGCCTGAGCACAAGAGCCTCCACCCATTGAGCAAGCTCATCAGCCCACAGCCCAACACTTACAAAGATAATACCTAAACAAATAAAAGGAATTAGAAGCAAGCTTCTGATTTCTTAGAATGTATGGCCTTTTCAGGCTGTATCAAAGCATAAACAATTACAATTTGACATGGCATTTGCTCCGTGGTGAGGCAGGACACACCTTTAGAGCTAGGAAGGGATACATGAGCCAGGCTCTAGGTACCAGGGGAAACTCTCTGGAAAATAGTGTCTGAGTGGAGACCTCTAGCATCCGAAGCAGTTCTCAGATAAAAAGAGATAGAGGAACGTGAAGGCAATAACCCAAAGTGAGAACAGTCTGCATTCACAAGCTTAGGAAGATGGAGTTAGGGAGGAAGAGGGAATGAAGTCTGTCTGGCAAAGACACAAAATCCTGTGGTCTCCTGGAGGTGCACATGTGTTATCCAAAGGGACACAAACCAGCTCTGGAGAATGAAGGCATGGTCAGGCTGGTGCTGTAGAAAGATCATTCTGCCTGACATTTGGAAGGAAAGGCTGTGAGGCAGAAAACAACAGGAAAAAAGAAAAGAAAAAGCAAGGAAGTGTGCCTGAAGCAGTGCTCAGGGAAGGAGGCCTACCAGACACAGCAGATCTGAGTGGCTCTCCACACCCAGAGGTCAAGCCCCAGCAGGCTAATGGGGTCTGGTCCGGCTGCTGCATCCAAGCAGAAGCAAGTCGGGCAGGGACTTTGCCAACCTCATCAGAGGCCTTGTGCGACTACAGCAGATACAAGCAGTGCAAACAGGAGTCCTCCAATCTTCTTCCTGGATTTCCCCTGAGGGCACCAGTACATCCCTGGGGGACATGGCCATATTTTGAGCATTTGTAGCCCTGGGCGTTTGGTATATTTGCTTTGTGTGCAAGCAAAAATTCATGTTTCATCTCAGGAGGCTGCTTAATCTACCATGCGGCATTGCTTGCTTAGCTGCTGCACAGCCGCCTTATTAGTTCAGACCCTTAGTCACAGGTGAAGAAAAGGTAAAACAGTGCCCCCTGCTGGCAAGCTTTGGGAAAATAGGTTGGTTGGAGTAAGCAAGGCTACTGATGGTTGTGGTAGTACCCAGGAAAGAGTTGGAGGAGCTGTGGCTTCGGAAACAGTACTTATTCTCATCCCAGAGCTCCCAGCCCCTAGATACAGTAATAGGTCTGAGAAAATCCAAGGGGGCCAAGCGTCAGTTAGGCTTTGACCATCTCCTCAAGCAGTCGTAAGTGGAAGACGGAGCCATTCTGTCCCCACATTGCCTATACAGCTGCTTCAGGAGATGAGTGGATCTGTCCTGTGGAAAGGTATTACCAAGTTCAGGTCCGTATCTAGAACCTAACGTGTGCAGAGCCAGACCCTTAGAAGGCCACAGCTGGCTGGTGTGTCTCTGCCTCTATCTTGTTCCTGCTTTTGGCTCTACCTTCCACGTTCAGCCAAGTCCTATGCAATGAGCACAGCTACTTTTGCCAAGGACTTGCTTGCTACAGGCGCAATCAGGTGATGAAAGCTTCTCATAGCTGGGTATCTCTTCTCGAAACCGTTTCATCTCAGAGGATGATGGAGACCACTGTCCTGACCTTACTCCTCCCTCTGGCAAGTGTCATCATCAAGAGTGTCTCATTCACTAATGGAATGAATAATATTAAATTTTCGAATGTTGGGGGAGGGGTTCCAAGATGGCAGCGGCTAGTGTGCACCTTATCTGAGGGACAAAGGACCTAAAACACCGAAATTGCACCTCATGGAACCTTCTCCAAAACAGACCACAAAACAAGCCTCAACAGATACGAGAAGATTGAAACAATCCCTTGTATTACATCCAACCACCATGGACTAAAACTGGACCACAACAATATAGGATATAACAAAAAGCCTACACGCACCTGGAAACTGAACAACTTCCTACACAATGACAACTGGGTTAAGGAAAAAATAAAGAAATTAAAGATTTCCTTGAATTCAATGAAAATGAAGGTAAAACACACACAAATTTATGGGACACATTGAAAGCAGTGCTCAGAGAAAAATTCATAGCACTAAGTGCCTTCAAGAAGAAATTTGTAACATCACATACAAGCAATTTAATGTCCCAAATGAAAATACTAGGAAAAAAGAAGCAGATACATCCAAGAGGAAAAGATGGCTGGAAATAATCAAACTCAGAGCTAAAATCAATCAAGTAGAAACAAATAAAACCATTCAATAAATCAATGAAACAAAAAGCTGGTTCTTTGAGAAAATCAACAAGATAGACAAACCCTTAACTAAACTAATTAAAAGGCAGAGAGAATCTATCCGAATCAGTAAAATCAGAAATGAAAAGGGGGGACATAACCACAGACACTTTGGAAATCCAATCATTAGGTCATACTACAAAAGCCTATATGACACAAAATTTGAAAATCTAAATTAAATGGACAATTGTTTTGATAGATTCCACCTACCAAACTTAGGTCAAGATCAGGTAGAAAAATTAAATAGACCTATATCCCCCAAGAAAATTGAAGCAGTCGTCAACAGTCTCCCTTCCAAAAAAAGCCAAAAAAGCATTTGACAAAATCCAATACCCAATCATGCTTAAAGTCTTGGAGAGATCAGGGATACAAGGCACATACCTAAACAAGGCAATATATAGCAAGCTTACAGCCAACATCAAACTCAATGGAGTGAAACTCAAACGAATCCCATTGAAATCAGGGACAAGGCATGGCTGCCCACTCTCTCCATATCTCTTCAATTTAGTACTTGAAGTCTTAGCTAGAGCAGTAAGACAACTAAATGAGATCAAGGGAATACAAATTGGAACAGAAGAGGTCAAAGTTTCACTATTCACAGAT
>CM053753.1:13783376-13818570 GCA_028658305.1 Pachyuromys duprasi
GCAACAAATCAACCAATTTGATTAAAAAATGGGGTACAGAGCTAAACGGAGAATTCTTAGGAGAGGAATACGGAATGGCAGAGAAGCACTTAAAGAAATGCTCAACATCCTTAGCCATCAGAGAGATGCAAATCAAAACGACCCTGAGATTTCACCTGACACACATCAGAATGGCTAAGGTCAAAAACTCTAGTGACAACGCATGCTGGAGAGGTTGTGGAGAAAGGGGGACCCTCCTCCATTGCTGGTGGGAATGCAAACTTGTACAACCACTTTGGAAATCAATCTGGACTTTCTCAGACAATTAGGAATACTGCAACCTCAAGACCTACCTATACCATTCCTGGGCATATATCCAAACGTTGCTCAAGTATACAACAAGGACATTTGTTCAACCATGTTCATAGCAGCTTTATTCATAATAGCCAGGACCTGGAGATAACCCAGATGTCCCTCAGTCGAGGAATGGATACAGAAATTGTGGTACTTTTACACAATGGAATACTACTCAGCAATTAAAAACAAGGAAATCATGAAATTGGCAGGCAAATGGTGGAACCTAGAAACGATCATCCTGAGTGAGGTATCCCAAAAGTAGAAAGACACACATGGAATATACTCATTTATATAGACATATAAGATAGGATAAACATACTGAAATCTATACACCTAAAGACGAAAAACAAGAAAGAGGACCCAGGGTAAGAGGATCAATCCTCACTTAGAAAGAAAAATGGGATGGAAATTGGATATAGGAGAAAACAAGTAACAGGACAGGAGCCTACCACAGAGGGCCTCTGAAAGACTCTACCTAGCAATGTATCAAAGTAGATACTAAGACTCATAACCACACGTTCGGCAGAGTGCAGGGAATCATATGAAAGAAGGGGGAGTTAATATGATCTGGAGAGGATAGGAGCTCCACAAGAACCAAATATATCTGGGCACAGGTGTCTTTTATGAGACTATTTCTCCAACCAAGGACCATGTATGGTTATAACCTAGAACCCCTGCTCGGATGTAGCCCATGGTAGCTCAGTATCCAAGTGAGTACCATATTACGGGGAACAGGGACTATTTCTGACATGAACTCAATGGCAGACTCTTTGACCCTACCCCTACCCCCCAGGGAGGCACAGCCCTGCCAGGCCACATAAGAGGACTTTGCAGCCAGTCCTGAAGATACCTGATAAACCAGGGTCAGATGGAAAGGGAGGAGGTCCTCCCTATCAGGGGACTTGGAAAGGGGGAAGGAGGAGATGAGGGAGGGAGGGTGGGATTGGGAGGAATTTAGGGAGCGGGATACAGCAAGGATACAAAGTTAATAAACTGTAACTAATATTCAAAAAATAAAAATTTCAAATGTTTTAATTTGTTTCAAATTCCTCATTTTTAAAACATGGAGCAATTGCATTTTTATTTCATCCTTCTTTCAGCGATCATTTATGAGAAAAAATTGTCTACCCTTTGTTGCAGGATTTTTTTTAGTACAGCCCTTCCCCCCATTCTACTGTATTCAGTCAAAGAATGTGGCTTGTGGCATTTATACCTTTTGAAACACACTGAGATCTTGCTCTGCAGTTCACAATATCATTCGCGTTTGAATCCTTGATTTGATTTATCGCTTAGTAAACCAAAAAGTCAAAAAAAAAAAAAAAGAAAAAGAAAAAAAAAAACACCTTTAAAAAAAGCAGTTTCCAGGCTGCAAAAGATTCAGACATTCTAAACCATTGCATCTCTGAAAGTGTCTTTTTTATGGCTTCGCACATCAACAACAATTTAGCCGAACACAGAATTCTGAGGTCACAACCTTCTTCGTGGAAGTCTCTAGAGACAGTGGTTCTGTTTTTGGAATGAAATCTGAGGCTATCGCCTGCTTTGTAGGTACTCCATTCTGTTGAGGTGCTTGCTGGCTTTTTGTTAGCCCTTCTGAATCACACGAATTCTCTTCATTTCTCCCTGCTCTCAGCTCTCCCCCACCCCACCCAATGCCATCCCACCCTCAGTCTCTAGGAACTTAGAGCTCAGAGGTAAGACTGTGGTGGGATGAGGAGGTGCTGGGCAAGGCTCACCCAGAAAATGCTCACCAGTGTGTTCAGGAGGACCAGGCTTTCCACGATAATTTTCCAAGGTACATGAAACATTAGCCTCAAGCACAAAGAATGTAGCCCTGTGCTCTGTGATTTCACTTGCCTTCCATGGGGGGGAGGGATATTGTAAATCTATAGAACTTCTATGGCAATGACTAAAGCTACTTACACTCATGAGATTGAGGAAGGAATAAATTGAACCATGACAAAAAATCTCCTAGCTATGTCATATGTTCTCTGAGTTCTGTGTTCCAGTGACACATGGTGCAGTCCCCACCCCAGACAAAGTCTTACTTCCAGCCTCACCTGGATCCAGATGGGTCTGTACCCCTCATCCAAACTGCTTGATGCCCAGTGGCACTCAGGACGGTGCTCCAGGAAGAGGATCAGATAAGGCCGATGTCGTACCAAGACTTGGGGAAGGGACCCTGGAGAATAGCACTAGGAGTATTGAAAGATACGATTAAGGAGGAGAAATGTGGTATAGAAGTATATCTAATCATATTTTACTGTTATGCATATATGAAAATCACAAAGAATAAGAAATAAAATTTCTACAAAATTTTAAAAATTAAAACTAAACAAGAATAATTTCCAAGTGTGTTGGCTGCTTTATATTGTCTCTAGTCTTCTCCTTATTTAATGTCCCAAGTCAAGGCAACAAACCAAACATGGAAACATCTGATCTTCCGGAACACATTTAGGACTTGTTCAAGATCCCTTGTGTCAACAGTGATATTGCCTCTTTTAGCTGGCTGACATGACTCTGACATAAGCCCCTGGCACCTGGCAGTCCATCCTGGACTGGGGAACCTCTCACCCCTCTTGGTTCTGTGTCTTGGGTGAAGAAACTCACTGGAAGCCCAAATTTTATTTTGTTTGGGGGGTTGTTTGTCTCAACACAGGGTTTCTCTGTGTAGCCCTGGCTGTTCTGGACTCGCTTTGTAGACCAGGATGGCCTCAAACTCACTGAGATCCACCTGACTCTGCCTCCCCAAGTGCTGGACTTGGGGAGCCACTGCACCCAACTAGTTTACCTCATATTTAAGAGCCCCACAGCAATTGCTCTATAAAACCATCGGGGACACCCTCAAGAAGGCCCCACTCTAGGTTATGTTGGGCACCGTAGTGAAGTCCTACCCTCCATCTTTCTCCCTATCAGCACAGGCCATGCCCTCTTTGCACAGGAAGCCCCTACCCTCTCAACCTAGTAGCAAGGAAGAACAGACAATGCTCAGCTCACTAAAAAATTCTATGTGGCTCCAGTTTCCTGGAAATAGTCTCTGAAACAAAGACTTGAAAAAAAAAGAAGTTTATTAGGGAAGTTCCCCAGGAACTCCTAGACAGAAAGAAGCGAGCAGGATTTGGTGGAGGGTGAAGTGGGGCTTCTGTACAGGAGCAGCAGCACCCCTCAGCTGATAAATCGGCCATAGAATTCTCAGGCTGGGTGGTTTCTTTACAAAGGGAGGCCAGTCCTGGATGAAGGTCATCTCAGGAAGTAACATGGCCTGGATGCCCCACCTGCAAAGGGAGGTTCCTGGAAAGGACAGTGCTGGGTACCAACAGTAACCGGGACTTGAGCAACTAGGGAGTTCAGTTTTGTTCTGCAGAGTATAATGCCCATAATGTACCTTACTGAGTATAAAAATCGTAAGAGGCCCACCTAACACCCTTCCCAGAAATGAGCTTTGCTTTGCTGTTTTGTGTTGTGGTTTGTTTCCTGCCAGGATGAGGGTAGCTGTTGGTTAAGCTGCTCTCCTAGTGGCAGTGCCTCCCAGGAGAGTTAGTGAGGTGTCCCTGCTCTTCCTATATCCACACTTTACAGCCTGTCCTACTTTTAACATTTCCTATCACTCTCCAGTTTAATTTATTCAGCTATAAAACATGATAACAAAACTACCCATAAGTGACAATCATCAACAAAACTACCCTGTTAACTCTTTTGTCTTTGGTGATATCTTATACATGCAAAGCAATGTCGTTAGAACCTAGTAGAGTTTAGTCTTCTTCAAACTACTAACATAGTGTTAATGGAATAGCCAACCCTCTGTTTTATGAAAGTCTCCTGATGCACATTATTGTAATCACTTAATCGGCCTATAATACCAGTGTGATTGCTCTGGACTGGGCATAGTAGCAGACAGTGATATCCAACAGTGCTGTGGCCTAGGTATTGAGACTCCCCATAAGTGACAATCATCACACACAAAGACAGGACAGTGTGATGGCCTTTCAACATATCAGAGCTTTTATTCCAGCTTTTTCAAAGTGGGGGTGTAGTTGGTGATGCATTAGATGTCAGTTACTGCTGAAGAGAGAGGAGTCTTCACAGCACAGAGATTCACATATACAGTGGATCCACATATACAGGGCTGGGATTATGAGTGATAGACATTGTGAAGAGCTGACTAATGGTTGATTCAAACACTGATGAAGAAACAGCTGAGGATAAGGATGGGACCACAAAAATAAGCACTGCAGGTCTTTGGTAGAATACTAAGAAATCAAGGCTGTGTCTGAAATACTGTGAGGCAAGGCTGGATGGATTTTAAGCAGTCTAAGGATCACTAGTCTGGGTGACCTCCCAGAGTACTCTGAACACAAACGCTTGCAATAAGAAATATCATTAAGCCCAGCCAATAAACCCTTGCACATTAATTGAACCAATCAACAACTATTTGCTAAATATAATTAAAATGTGATTATTTAAATCACAAAGACTTATCAAAACACCTCTTGGGAAAGAAAGATAAAGGTAGGAAACGTACTTTATGTTTCTCAAAGGACAGAATTGGATCTGCAGTGAGGGAGAAGAGGACAGGAGGGTGCAGGAGGGAGTTGCAAAGCTAAAAAAAAAAAAGTATTGCTACCTAAAGTAAGCAGGTAAAGGCTGGAACACCGTGGGGGTGAGAAGCAAAAGGCACAGATGAGCAAGATGTCTATGAAGCACTGGACAAGGTCAACTGGAAAGCTCAACTCAAGAGAGTTGAAGAACATACCTTCTTGTCCCATTGCCCATCCACTCTGTGGATGAATGAGAAACATCTCCCAAAATGTAGACTAGAGCAAGTGAGTCCTAAGAAAAGCTGGCTAGTACTTCAGGTCAACATCAAACCTCAGAAGAAGCAGAGGAAAAAAAATCTGGAGTCAAAAGATGAGCTATCAACAAACAAGTTTTGTTTAGTATTATTACTTTCATCTCCAAAACATATTCCCTACGATAATAAAGTTCATGTGTGTACTGATTCTAACTGTTGATTCCATTGCTGGTATCCATAGCCATCTTTGTTACTCTTCCTTTCTCTGCTACTTCTTAATCTTCAGGACATTGTCTCCCAGGTTGATCTAGCATGTTTTCTCTTCCATGTGTGCCAGTAAGTGTTTAACATCTTTCTTAGACAACCTTGGCCCTTCTTCTCAAAAACAAGCTAAGCACTGACAGCCATCAAGTTTGCACAGCATTATATATCCCTCCTATAGACCCTGATGCACTGATGTCATGCTGAAATTTTCCCTTGCCATTCCTACTGCCCTACCAGAACACCTGCTGTTGGCCAACTGTGATTCCAGACACCTCAAGGATACTCAACCTCCGGATCGATCTCTGATACACCTATTGTTTAATATGCCACTATATATTATAATATATATGTATATATTAAAAGCAATGCCCCTGAGGTATTACTGCCTCAACCAAAAGCAGAACAGGCCATCAGGACTGTGGCAATTTGCATTAGTCATACACAGCCTGAGAGCCAGTTAGTAAGTCCTGCTGGAAGGAACATCTTCACACTGGCTTCTGACCTCCCCCACCAGAGCCTGCATGGCTAAAGTGGAACAGAAGTAGGTTTCCTTGATGACTAACTCTACGGAGAAACCCTTTTAAATGAGGGGTTTGGGAAGTTGTTGAAAGCTGTAGAGCCACTTTCCCATAGTGCATCCCTCAGCCTCAAGTCCAGAAGCATCTATCCAGAGTTTCATATTAATATGCTACTTTCTGTCTAAGCCCATGGAATGGCCCTCATAACCAATGCTTCTTTCACCCCTTTTTAAATAATATACAAAGTTACCACCAGGAAATACAAGTAAATAGAAACAAAAAGAGTACTACAATCAAAGTTCTGTTTAGAAACAACTGTAATCAAAAAGAGGTGAGAAATGTTCTGAGATGAGTCTAACAAGAAAAAGATGGATGTCCCACTAAAAGTTAAGATTAAAACACTATAGTTGTCATATAAAATAGTGTTTAGTCAGTTCTTCATTACTGTCACAAAAGACTTGAGATAACAGGGGTCCTCAAACTAGAAGTCCAAGCATTGATTCAGAATTCTTGGCTGTATTCAGAAGAGACCTTTACACTTCCTGCCCCAGTGGTCGCTGTGGGTTCAAGGTGGCAATCAGATTCCAGAGGCACAGGAGACATGCAACAAAAGACTCTAAACAAACATAGAGCAGATGGTCATCTCAAGTCACCAAGAGTGACACCCTCACCTCCTCACTTAAATGACACAGGTAACACTATTCTGGACCAGCACCAGGCTATGTGGGAGACAGCTTCATGCAGAAAAGCTACAAGTTTGGTGTCTCATCAGCTCCAGTCACATGAGCCTGAGGACTGCACGCTGTTTCAGATCCCCAGCCAGAGCACATGCTCCATGGCAGACCAAGCAGAAACAGCATCCCACCAGCGCTCTGTGTTCACAAAGGGAAGCAGGCTTCAGAAGGCAAGCTGCTTATCAGCATATATCCAGCAGGCATGACCCTACACCTTCATGTAAATACAAGTTTTGGTTAATGTTTTCAGGTCACATTGAATCCATTACATGAGCCTATTTTTACCTAGAATTCCAAAGACAGACAGTGCAGAATAAGAGCCAATACAGACCAGGGCTTTCCTGGGTGCAATCTGATCAGTGCCACCATGGATCTTTGTATTTCGCAGCTACTTGGACAGAGTCAGCCTCTTCAAAGGAAAGAGGCTCCTGAGTCCTGAGGACAGCAGGGGAAATCAAAGTGTTCTGACCCAGTGGCCCAGGCTGAAGTCGAGGCTTCAGGGGGCTTTCTGACTTGGGGAAGTAAAGCACACAATAAAAATAAAAATAAATCCAGACACTACAAAGGGATCCCTGGAAACAAGAGAAGCAACAAGACGTGTTCTTAACAGTCCGCAAGAGCTAATCAAAGGCTAGTGGGCTTCTGAAAAGATCACTGTGTGCTTGTTTCAAAAGTCGTCTTTGAAGGTGTTTTAGAAGTCAAGGACACTTCCCGTGGAAGTCAACTGCAAAGTTACTCAGAGTGAAAAAGAACAGCTACAAAAGGGCTTCTTTGGCCTTCCCAGAGGTAAGCAGCAGGAGCTACAAGAGACATGCTGAGGAAAGAAGCCACCCTGTCAGCCTGTTAACTTCCAGGGCAAGGGTCGCCTTTCCCTGAGGAACAGTTCTGGGTCAAGGCCATGGACTTTGCTCCCTGACTTATAATTGTAAGAAAACAGAGATGGGTGAGCATTAGAAGCTCAAGATGTGCCTGCTCAGGCTCCCTTTGTTTAATCAAAGGCGCACACACACACACACACACACACACACACTGATGTTCTGTAGCAGGGGTCAGCAAACACGTTTCTGGATCACATCCATCTTCCACCTTTCATCTTTTGTGAATAAACCAGTTCTGAGGGAGCACCATCAGCATTGGCTCCAAGAACACACAGCTCATGTGTCACAGAGCACCCACACTGAGAAAGGTCCTCAGTTGGTCTGTTTGTCTAATGTGTTGTTGTTAGCATTTTTTTTCAGTGCTGGGCATTGAATCTAGAGCCTCACACATGCCCAGTAAACTCTACTCTGATCTCTATCCATCATTTTTTCCACTTTTGACTTTCAGATAAACTCTCACTAAATTGCCCAGACAGACTTTGTTTGAACTTGCAATCTTTCTGACAACTTCTTCCATAGTAGGAATTACAGGCCTGCATTACCTGACCAGCCTCAAGTTCTTAATGGGCACCATTTGTTGTAGTAAATAAAAATAAGTGTTTGGCTACATAATGTTTGTTGTTAGTCCTAAGATTATCATGGTGGTATATTTTATAATTGCCTTATCTACCTTGGGCCAGGCAGATATTTCACCTACATTGTCCCAATAACCTTACCATTCATCTCACAGCCCCCACCCAATGCCATCCTCCTTAACTATCTTTATCTGGGCTATCTTTCATTGATGATCATACGAATACCTGCTTTTATTTTTTTTAATCTGGGTCTTTCCTTGCCTTTTTTGGAATCTTTATCCCTTACCACGTAGTTCCTTCTCCACCTAAGCCATCGTGGTGCTCTCCTTCTTTCTCTCTTCCCATCCATCTCTTTCCCATTCTTCTGTCCTCAAAAGCCCGGGAACCTTAGCCACACCTAACCCATTCTGCTGTTTAATCAACCAATCGGGTATGTCTTAGGAGGTTTACACAACAAGGATAGGTATAACTGGGGAGTAAACAGATCTTGAGAGCCAGCATCAGAACATCCCCCAACAGTGTCCCTTCTTGTTTTGTAATTTCACACTGTATAAATATCCCTGTTACCAGCAATTGCATGGCAGGATTTGCTAGCATTGCCATTGGCTACCAGTTACCATGAATCTTCTCAGGGATGTTAGCCACTCTCTTGCTCTGACATTGCTTGCTCTCTTGCTTTGTGGGGCTCCCTGAGAAAACAGTCAAGTGGTCTGCCCCCAGATCTTAATTCCCTGGGCCTTCTGGTTCCATTCTTAATAGGACAAAGAAGTTCATATATTTAAGCCTCATTCTCTATAAACCATATTACATTCAAATGTCACCAAGACATCCTAAAAAGTCAATATATTTCACAGAACTAATGATGACCTCATCCCAACCTGCTCTCTCCTGTTCAGCACAGTTCATATTCTCTTCTCTGTCTCTTACATGTAAAACCTTCTTTCATGAACTTCTGCTTTCTCGGGGTAAAATTATTGTTGTGATTAGGATATTTACTTCTTCAAGTTACTCCATTCTGAAATACAGTGGTATTTCAGGCTATGTGTTACCCCATGAAACTCCATTTTACAAGCAGCTTTTGGCTCCATTTTGAGTGAATAAGATGACTATAGTCTCTTGATAAATCCAGAAACCAAACCATGTGCACAAATGACTTATTCCATGAAATGGAAGAGAGGCACCTTACAAGTTTATTGAGATTAAATGAGACCTTAGGGACCCATAGGTGTATTTCAATCATATCAGAGAAAGCAGGTTCAAAAATATCAAACAAGCCAGATAAAAGAAAGAGTGTAATTCCCTCACCTGGACCCTATAATATGACAGACACCATTACAGATGGACCAAGGGCAATGGAATGATTTCACACTATCACTGAATGCTGGTAAATCCATCCAGTACCAGAATGACTAATTTTGGGTCTTTGGCTCAGCTCAGTGCCCCGCTGCTGTTTCAGCCCACTGCTTGCCTGCCTATCTGTCCACCTATTTGCTCATCTGGACCTGGATCAGACCTGCTGTTTTCTGTCCCGAGACCCATTTCATGCTACCTGTCCCTGGTTCAGCCTTTCACCTAGCTGCTGAATGAACTCTAACAGCTTCTTTCTCTAACCTAACTACAGAAGCTTCAACAGGAGCTCCCTCCCAACAGGGTCCAGTTCATTATCCTGTCATGTAGGCATAAGGTTATTATGTGACTCAAATGTTGACTTCCATACCCTATTATCTCATTGCAATCCTTGTTCTAAGAATCTCCTGTCTTTATGTTGTGTAAACACTGCTACCCAATTGTCTCCTAATATGCCAATAAAGCAGCTTACAGCCAATTGCTGAGCAGGGGAGAAAATAGGGCTGGAATTCCTGCCAGTCAGGTGAAGAGAAGTTAAAGAGGGAAGTAGAGGATTCAGCCACAGGAGAGGTAGAGGTGACTTCAGGAGAGAGAGAGGAGCTGGAAGAGTGAAATTTACAAAGTGCAAGTATCTTTGGCATGTATGCTGGGAGGAAACCAAATTATCCTAGAGGGTTAAGAATCGAGTAATAACTGCTCAGTTCTTGTGCTGTAAAGATTGTTAAAATAATATAATAAAGTCTCGATTACTGGTATGATGACCGGGTTAAGAGAAAAACTAAGAAACAAACACAGTTTTATAAAAATAATTGTAACACTATCAAGAGAAATACCTTGAACTCTACCACAGCCTCTTTAGCTTATATTCATTCTATAACCCATATTTATATCTATAGATCCATAGATCTATTTACTGTGTGGTTCAAGACCTAATACCAGAATATATTAGAATGTAAAAACCTGCTTTCACTTCACTGCAACCAAGCTACTGAAGTAGTAGGTGAGTAAATGATAAATTGTTATTGTTTAAACCTTGTGATTTTATTGTTATTCAGTAAACTCTACAATTGTGGAAGTGCACAAACATGTCCATCTATGTTTCTGTCACAGTGCTCTCGTGACAAATTAGAAAAGTCACAAAGTTCCCTTGTTGTATAGCTCTTTTACTTGCTTATCAGAGCTTGCACTTCTTTACTTAAAGTGCACCAAGACATGACCCTTACTGACCTTCCATAGATGTGAAGAGGAGAGGCCAGACCTTGAACAAAGAAGGCATCATCACCGCTCCCTGAGAGAAGAGCAGCCTTACCAGGCCACAGAGGAAGACAATGCAGCCAGTCCTGCTGAAACCTGATAGGCTAGGGTCAGATGGAAGGGGAGGAGCACCTCCCCTATCAGTGGACTTGGAGAGGGGCATGGGAGGAGAAGAAGGATGGAGGATGGGATTGGGAGGGAATGAGGGAGGATGTTACAGCTGGGATGCAAATAAATAAACTGTAATTAATAAAATAATTTTTTAAACAATTTAAAAAGAACAGCAAAAAAAAAAGACATCATCACATGAGATTTCTGCCTCAGCTGAGAAATGACAGCAAGCCCATCAGCTGAGGGGCAACTGCTGCTCTCTGGCAAATAAGAGGCTGCTCCTGCCAGCCAAGATGGTTCCAACATGTTAGCAGTTCAGGTTTGTTCAAACAAATAAGCCTCATCCTCAGACATCCTACAGTTCTCCTGTCACAGTACTGACTTTATCATATCGCTCAGTCAATGTCCCTTGCATCCCCTCTGCTGTCTGCCAGTTGAGAGTATCTCCTGTAAAAAACACTGTGAAGGCCTATTATCTTTCTCTGTGTAGCTAGTTGCAGGCAGCTGTTAACCGTCCTGAATTTGTCTTGAATTTTCTTTAGGGAAGGCCTTTAATCCTACTATAACAAGTGAAGTAACACCCATCATTGTCCACACTAAGCTCACTGGCTACTGTTTTACTCCTACTCATGTCACTGAGTACCACCACAGTTCAGGTATTCTTAGCATTCAGAAATATGTTTCCCACAGATATCAGATTGCAAGAAATCAAGCCTCAAAATCCTATCTGGCTGATCTGCTGCTTGTCTTAATCCCAGAACACTGACCCTGGAGGAATTTCTGTGTCTCTTCTTTTCCAGGACTAGCCATCTCTAGGAAGCAGGAGTGAGGAGAATGGAAGGTGAAGAAGTGAAGACATGAAACAAATACAGAGATCGACACCGTTGTGTAAGAAATGCCAGCCTGCTCTTCATCATTCACCCTTCTCTAGGGAACCTGTGTTGACTCACTTGGCCTTTTACAGAAGAATAAACAGTTCACCCTCTGCTCCTTGCCATCTTCTGTGCTGCCACTAGAGGGTACTAAGACTACAACTACCACCACTTCCATGCCTCTCTCTCTTTCTCCCTCTCTCTCTCCCTCTCTCTCCCTCTCTCTCCCTCTCTCTCTCTCTCTCTCTCTCTCTCTCTCTCTCTCTCTCTCTCTCTCTCTCTCTCTCTCTCTCTCTCTCTCTCTCTCTCTCTCTCTCTCTCTCTCTAGCTCTTGCTCTCTCGCTCTCTCGGCTCTCTCGCTCTTTCTTTTCGTGTATGCAACTATAATTTACTTGGTTGTAAATGTCTACCAACATAATGGAAGCATGTAAAGGTTTCAAGTGGGCAGAGCAGCATGGTGGATACAACTGACACTGTATTTAAGAACATTGTAGATGTAAGAAAAAAAAGATTTGGAAAGAAATGGTGACAAAGAGTCTATACACTTACGGCATATGTTTGGCTTCTGGTTTTTTTTTCTCAGCTGCATTGATAAAAATGACCTCAAATGTAAGAGATGCTCTTTTACATTTGTAAAAGGACATATAGTCCTTACATAGCCATATAACTGTCAATTTTTGTTGTTTTATTAATTACAGTTTATTTACTTTGTATCCCAGCTGCAGCCTCCTCCCTTGTCTCCTCCCAGTCCCACCCTCCCTCCCTCATCTCCTCCCATGTCCCTCCCCCAACCATGTTTGTAGCAGCTTTATTTGTAATAGCCAGAATCTGGAAACAACCCAGATGTCCCTCGGTTGAGGAATGGATACAGAAATTGTGGTACATTTACATAATGGAATGCTACTCAGCAATAAAACAAGGAAATCATGAAATGTGCAGGCAAATGGTGGGAACTAGAAAATATCATCCTGAGTGAGGCATCCCAGAGGCAGAAAGACACACATGGTATATACTCACTTATAAGTGAATATTAGACATATAATATATGCTAAAGATATTAAAAATCTGAACACCTAAAGAAGCTAAGCAAGAAGAAGGACCCTGGGTAAGATGCTCAATCCTCATTCAGAAAGGCAAATGGGATGGACATCAAAAGAGGGAGAAAACAGGGAACAGGACAGGAGCTTACCACAGAGGGCCTCTGAAAGACTCTACCCTGCACGGTATCAAAGCAGAGGCTGAGACTCAGCCAAACATTGGGCAGAGTGAAGGGAATCTTATGAAAGAAGGGAGAGTTAGAAAGATCTGGAGGGGACAGGAGTTCCACAGTGAGAGAAAAAAAATCTGGGCACAGGGGTCTTTTCTGAGACTGATACTCCAACCAAGGACCATTCATGAAGATAGCCTAGAACCCCTGCCCAGATATAGCCTGTGGCAGCTCAATGTCTAAGTAGGTTCCCTAGTAATGGGAACAGGGACTGTCTCAGACATGAACTCAGTGGCCTGCTCTTTAATCACCTCACCCTAATGGGGGTGCAGCTTTACCAGGCCACAGAAGAAGACAATGCAGCAAGTCCTGATGAAATCTGATAGACTAGGACCATGCCTGTCTCTTGATACCCATGTGCATCTGAGTGAATCCTAAGGAAGTGGAAATCTCTGTTCTGGTCAAGTTGGGCCAGGCATTGGAGCACTTAGGGTAATGTAGAAATGCTGAAGGCCAGCCTTGGCCTCCAGAAGAGGCTGAAACAGCCTAGAGGATTAAAAATTAGGCTTTCCAGGATGACAGCCTAGGCCCAGGAGGCAGGCATGCTTGCCTGAATAAGGAAGAGGCATAAACTGCATCCAACAGAGAGTAATTAAGTTGAGATTTAGCTTCTCATTATCCCTATCCTCTAGCAGTTTAGGTTTGAAAACATCCATCCAGCTTTGAAAATAAGTTCCTCAGATGAAGATGACAGCTAATTCTGCTACTCACACATGAAACAAAATGAAATGTTTGATACAATCCTCCTTTAAATATGAGAGTGAAGGGGTTTCTAAATTTTATTAACCTATTCACTAACCAATTAATATACTCACTTATTAGTGATTTCCTAACATATTAATTTAAAGGATAATGTTTGAAGTACTGTAGGCATTACATAGTTCCTATTATCTGTGATGGATGTATTCTGATATATACCCCTCCCCCCCATCCCTACCCCCTCACAAACCACCAATGGACTTCTAAAACAATCAATGTGGAAGATGGTCTGTGTTCCATGTTTTTCCTACACATACCTACATGTGTTAAACTTTTTCTGAGGAGACAAACAAAAGGATATGCACTCCTCATAAGTTACTAATGATAGAACAAAAAAACAATTCCAATCAAGTCTAGCTTGGTAAATCAATAAGTTAAATGAGAGTTATTTATAGGAACATGATGAAGAGTTACTTAGAGGAATATGGGTAACCTATGGGTAGCTGAAGGACCACTGAAAGACCTTTATGTCCTTGAGAAGGGGAGTGGCCTCGTGATAGAAAGTTAATGGGCAAACTCTTGTGTAACTTTCCTTTGACTAATCACAGATGTTGATGGTTCATGGAGCCAATGTGATCCCAGGAGGACATGTCTTACAATAATGCCTGGAAGGTTTAATTCATGGATTGCATATAGTACAAGAGCACTTGGTGACTAACTTTGGTTGCCAATGTGGCCACATCTGGAAACAACTAAAACCAAAGCATCTGAGCATGCTTGTGAAGAATTTTTCTTGATTGGATCTTTGGTGTAGGAAGACCCCCTCAATCTGGACCACACCTTCTACTGGCAGCCCACATAAAAGGACTTGGAAGAAGAAAGTTTCTGCCTTTTAGCCAATTGCCCTTTTTGTTGGTAAATTCACTTATGCTGATGCTGAAGCATTCCTTCTATGGAATTCAAACCTGCTGTGTTGTTACTCCAACATAAACTAAAGACCAGCTGAGACATCCAGTCTCGGGACTGAACAGTTACTGGATTATTGACCTTTCTGATGTGAGATAACAGTGGTTGGACTAGCCAGACATGTAAGGCACTCTAGCAAATTATTTTTTATATAATATATATGTTACTCTATAACACATATATATGGGTTTATTCTATAAGTTTGTTATTTAGAGAACTCTGATTAATACAATCACCAAAACAATTAATAAAGTTGTAGTGATCTGAATGAGAATGGCTCCCATAGAGTCACATATTTGAATGTTTGGTTCACAGTTGGAGGAACTGCTTGAGAATGATTGGGAGATCCCAAAAGTCCATATAAGTCTCAGCCTCTCTCTCTCTCTCTCTCTCTCTCTCTCTCTCTCTCTCTCTCTCGCTCGCTCTCTCGCTCTCTCGCTCTCGCTCTCTTGCTCTCGCTCTCTCGCTCTCGCGCTCTTGCTCGCGCTCTCTTTCCCCTATGGATAAGATGTAACAGCCCTCAGCTGCCTGACTCCCACCGTGCTTCCCACCATGGTGATCACAGTCTAACCCTCTGAAACGCTAAGCAAGTCCTTAATTATATGCTTCTTTTTTTAATGAATTGCTTTGCCATGATGTAGTTTTACCACATTAGAACAGTAACTAAGACAAAATAAAAATTATAATGGCATACAGTACCAAGGCTGCCAGCATCGCTACTCTTGAATTTGGAGCTACTATTAAGTAAAACAAGAGTCCATTGGAGTTGGAAAAATGGTGCAGTAGTTAAGAGCACTGGCTACTCTTGCAGAGGACTGAGGTTTAATTCCCAGCATGCACATGGAAGCTAATAAACTATCTATGATTTCAGTTCCAGGACATCTGGTTCCTTTTCTGGACTTTATGGGCAACAGGCATGCACTTGGTACACAGATGTAGATGTTGGCAAAATCCATACATGTATTTATTTTTTGTTTGTTTAGTAATTGGTTTATTATTAAATTAATAATTTGTTTAATACAATAGGGAAGGAGAAATTTGCATCAATGGACTTATCTACAGACAAATGAAGAGGTTACTATGCCACCCATGGAGATAGGAACGAAAATTTATTTTGACGCAAAAACTCTTATTTCCGAATTTAAAACAGTCATTTGATTACTTGTTATAATTAGGGGTGATCTAGACCTTACAGAGAAAACATAAACAAATCGCTTACATTGTTTTTTAAGTAAGCCAAACTCTGTGCTTAGCTCAGTTGACTTTGCTTTGACTTTGCCCCTAGTATTTACCAGGGTTTGTTGTTGCACTGGGGACTCTGAATCTGGTCTGGAGCATAATGTAATTACTGGCTTTTAACTACCCAGTGCTGAAGCACAATCTGGATTTCCATAGGCCATGATTGAAAGCTTGATTTCTACTCTTAATTGCCTCATGGTGTGGCAATGACATATTGAAGGCTTTTGAGACTCTGGAGTCATCTGGGTGAAATATTGTATATAATTCCTACCAGCCACGACCTCATCTGGGGCATTTTCACACCAGCTCCTGTTCTCCCTAAAATACAGCTCCAAAAAGGGGGAAGACAAGACTTCACTGCATGTCTCCCAGGACTTTGACTCATTATACTCTGGCCAAAATGGTAGAAACATATGTCTGAAAATTGCTAATATCTTCATTGAATTGCAACAAATAATGTCATAATGGGGTAACAACTGTGAATTTGAGGCTATTAAAGTTTCAAAGAGTCATTGTGAATTTCATCTTCAATATTATACAGAACAATTTTTAAAAGGGAATTTTGTAGTTCCTGTTGTTGTATCTTGATGCTGTTTCTTTACTGAAATTTTTTCAATCTTTTTAAGACTGGGTGGGAAATTAAGGATCTCTTATTAGAAACTATCTGCAGTTAGAACTACATCCATACAAAATAAAAATGATTCATCATCTTAGGACCCAAGTGACCATAGAATAATTCAGAAAAGTGTAGCCTCCAACATACCAGGACTCTCATGTCCTTTATTCCATTGGACTGATATAAGAAGATACTATAAAGTAAGTGGCCCATAAGCAGATTAAATCTGTTGCCTATAGTCTCAAGTTCAAAATCAAGGTTCTGGCAAATCTGAGATCTAGTATGGGTTCATTCCTTGGTGCCTTTTTATTTCTGCCTCACATGGTAGAAGGAGCAAAGCCAATCCCACAGGTCTCTTGTATATGAAAAATAACCCCCTTTACTTCCCAAAGGGCCCTGACTCTTTAGAGATTATAATTTTAGCTTCAACATATGAGTTTTAAGGAGAAAGAAACATTAATACCACAGCAACTGATAATGATAGGTAGTTCTAGGCCCCTCCAATGATATACCCTATGAATGTGGTATCCCACTATAACACTTATGAATGTGGTGCCCCAAACAAGAAAGAGCAAGTGAGAGGAGACTCAGTAAAAGGATTAAATGGCACTGGGTAGTAATTAGGGGTGGGAGGGGATGCTGAGCAGGGAAAATGGCCCTAGGCTGTATGATTACCAGAGAATCAAGTTCCAAGATGATTTGGTATTTGACTACAGAAGTTAATTTGTTTGAAAGATCGATCTCTTGGTGTTTCATAATTGTAGCCATGCCATTTTATGGTGAAACCCATGGGCTTGTAAATTTTAGCTACTGCTAAGGGACAAAGTTTACATTACAGTAGAAAATGGATTCATCAGCTAAGCCTATCATAATTGAAACCATCAACATTGTTGCCCATAATACTTAAAACTGAGGAATAAAAATAGCTAAGAGGATGCAGTAAAGTTTCTCTGTGAAAGATGGTAAGTATCTTAGGCATTGAAAAATTCCTGGTCTCTGCTAGACCCAGTGTGGCCACTGATCAGATGATTATGAGAGGGCTATGACCCAATAAAACTTTATTTACAAAAATACATATTTGGCAGGATTTAGCCTACAGATAGTGGTTTGTGGGCCTGTGAAATAAGGAGAGTGAGACAGTTCCCAAATCTCAGAGCTGCCCTCAAAGAGCATTACGATTCTACACTCTGGCTTGAGCCTGTGGTGATATGTGTCATCCCAAACAGCTGCTGTCTATAGACTCTTAGTCCACTTCTTTCCCTTGTTAGACAAAGTCCTCATGGTATTAATCTGAATTCATCAAGCAACAAAGAGCTGTCTGGAGGCTAATAGGTTCGGTTCTGACGCAAGCCAAGGGGATTATGGTCTATCAGCGCCTCTCCTGTCTCCAGCAATGACAGATAATAAGAGGAAACCTTTCTCTACACAAAGAAAGCTGGCTTAGCAAGCTCAAGAAAATTATTTTCTCCTTCACTGGAAAAAAAAAGTTTAAAAACACCAATGCTATGTTTGCAGTATGTTTATTCTATTAATTCTGACCTTGAAAATGAAAAATCAACTACCATATAATCAGAGCATAATTGCCTAGTAAAGCCCGTCCTTGAAACTAGAACAGTGGAATCAGTTCTGAGCTGGGATTCACATAGCAATTAGTCTTTGCCTCCTGAAAAGGCTCAACAGAGCAAATTTATGTGCCTTAGTCAATTTGGAAAAAAATA
This sequence comes from Pachyuromys duprasi, assembly GCA_028658305.1. NCBI lineage: Eukaryota > Metazoa > Chordata > Mammalia > Rodentia > Muridae > Pachyuromys > Pachyuromys duprasi. Next base: position 13,801,563 of record CM053753.1, read on the forward strand.
CTATACATTACGAAGGTATCTGATTTATTTGGGCCAAAGAAGTTTCTCAGTGAAGGAAAGCAAAGGGTTTAGATGCATGTGTCACAGACAACATTTCCTGACAAGCACAAGACTTCTAAGGTGGAATTTAGAAGAGGACTCTTTTTTATGACTCGACAGCACAAAATTAATTCATCTATTAAGTGCAGTCTATCCTCTGTATTTCCAGGTTCTGTGTCCACAGTGTCAATCAGTTATAAATTGGAGAGACTTAGGTAAAAGTGCACCTGTGCTAAAATACAGGCTGGATTTCCTTATCCATTTGCCCTAAACAATATATGATCTGTTTACATGGCACTTATGTTGTATTGGCTATTCTGAGGTGCCTGGAAATAATATAAAGCAATCATGAGGATGAACATAGGTTAGCAACATCTGTTGTCATTCTATTTGAGAAGCGTGAGGAGTAATCTTTGGTATGCTCAGGGCAGAGGGAATCCTTAAGCCATCCTTAGGGGTATGGCAGTGCAGTAATTATTCATGTGTAAAACTCCTAAGAGGACTTTTGAGACAACATAAGGCATCAGTTGACTAAGATTTGAATAGCATACTGTGGACATGATCAGAAAGGCATACAAGAGTCAGTCTGTTTGAAGCAAGAGCTCAAAAAAGATACAGCACAAAGTGGAGAAAAAGTGAAGGGATGCAGATAACCAGCATGCAAAGCAGTACAACAAATATGGAAGCTGAGAGAGCTAAACAAGGGCACTGAGTACAAAGCATAGGAGTTGGCAAGTTGTGGAAGGCAAATGTATGTATGTGTACATCACCTGAGGTCTTATTGACAAGATTCTGATTCAGGAGTCCAGGATGCAAGCTGAGATACTACACTTCAAACAAGCGCCTGAGGAACAGAGATGCTTGCTACTGGTCATACCCGAACATCTGAATAACAAGGCTGTGTGTTTTTAGTCATTACAGTCTGGTAGTGGTAGGCACAGCATAGAAAGCAGCCCCTACCCAGCATTCTCTCCAACTCTTCTGTGCCACAGATGAAGCAAGGGAGGCCAGGAAGGTGTTTGCAAGGTTGTGTTAGTGATAAGGCCTCCTGACTCTCTTTCCAGAGTACTTTATCTCTCTCCAAAAGATCTTATTTTTCAAATATGATAGCTGGAGAGGGCCTTTTGTTTTGTTTTCATTTGGGGGAGACTAGGGGAGGGCAGAGACAGAAACTTTATCATACATTCCAATTGTGAACTGAAATTCCCAAATCAAGGTTCTTTATTTTACATTACTGATAATTTCACAGTAATCCCATAACATGTTCCTGCTGAATCAAGTACTTTTCCAGGAAGCAATAGAGGTGAACTCAGCAGGTCATCAAATTTCTTGTATTTTCAACAATTTTTAATACAGTGATTTATTGACATTGAGCAACCTAGAAATCCATAGCCGGAGGACTGTGCTCTCAAAAAAATTAAGGTTCTTATTCGGAAAAAAAAAAAAAAGGAGAAGAAGAAGCAAAATTTATGGACTCCACAGAATTTCCTGAAAGAAGCCCATAACATGACTTACTTCATATCTGTGTATCTAGGTATATCTCCAAGTCAACAATTCTAATTGTGGGCTCAGCTCATTGAGTCAATCTGATGGCCTTGTCTACTTTCAGCTTCTGTTTGGAGCTGAACACCCCCACAGATACGTGAGTCCTGTGCCAGGAAATGGCCTTATAAGGTTTTGAAAAAGAGGAGTGTTGTATTTCTGAATCTATTCTGTCCTACCTTCTTATGACTTTGAACATGAAGGACAATTGAACCTTTTGGAAACTACCCAGGCAATCAGAACAGCAAGACCCATAGTATAGTGATGCTCATATTCACTGTAGTGCTTTTCTGGCCAAACTTCACTGCATCTTAAGTGCATGATAAATGCTTTACCCTACCTTCCAGAATTCTGTCTCTCTACCCAGAGTATCTATGGGGGCCACTACCACTTTCTTCATAAAGATATTCCATAAACACCTCCTAACAGCCCCTCTGGGGATTTTTACTTAGATATCTGCTTAGCCACCACTACTGAAATGTTTGTTGGGGGCTGTGCTGCTGGCCTCCCTCCAAATGGGCAGACCTGGGAATTTGTAGCCATACATTTAAATAGCTTATTTAGCTGTGCATGTTCCACATTAATTGCTTCTGCATACGATTGAATTTGTGCTTAGTAATTTTCTCCTTACACAGAGAATACAGATAAAATTTGATGGGCCATGATGGCCCTGGGCCGGACAACTGGAAAACCCACTACCTTGATGACAATGAGCACACAAGATGTCAAAAACTGAGGGGTAGGGAGGGGGCTAGTGGGGCTCAATGTTCCAAAGGATGGTAATGACACTCACCTAATTTGTCATTCATGCTTTCTTTGGGGCTTTTCTGTGGATTTTGTTAACAGGGACTGCAGGGCCTTTCCGTGAGAAGATCCTTCTCTAAGAGTTTGCTTACTGATTCCTGATGAGGGTACAAAATAACTACTTCCTGTTATATTCCCTGACACCTATCACATGTTCAGAGATACCATCAGGGCATTTCACTGACCCTAGGACTTTGCCTTCTAAACAATCATAGAGATACTGCCCAGCAAGCTATGTTATGTTGGTACTAGTTACATGAAACAGGTGTTAGTCATTAGCGAAAAAAAAAAAAAAAAGACTTTCTCTTCATGTCATGCTTTACAGTTCCCCTTCTATTGGCAAGTACTTGGCTGGGAGGTGTGTATGTGATTGTCACACTCACCCATGTATTCACACATGCAGGTACAGAGAGACTCTCTAAGGGAGCATTTTAGCTGAGCATTGCCAGTGTTGCAATCACCAGTGGCGATGCCAGACACTGAAGAATGAAGATTGGTGTCAGGGAAAGTCTACATAATGACTCTGGCACTTGGAATATATATGCTGCAAGTAGCTTTTCTGAGAACTTAGTGATTGTGACCTAAGAACACTGCTGAAATTTATTATGGGTGGACTTTGGCCTGATGCAAGTTATATACTGCATTCGGAAACACTCTGGCTTGCTTTGTCCAGTGAGCCTGAGCTTCAGATACTTCTTGCTGCTTTGCAGAGTTCTGAGACTGCTTCCACTGAGATAAAAAATACAAGACACCATGGCCTTCCACGTGGCCATGTACAGTAGAACCTGAGCAAGAATTCTGTGAGTCTCACCCTGGATATAATTTGCTTCTTCATCAAACATTACCAGAAATTTAAAAAGTCAGTGTCTCAAACCCAAATGACATCTTTCCAAACCCCTCAAAACCTATACTTCTTTCCCTCTGTGCTTCACTGTGGTAAGGGATCTCACCATCCACTCAGTTGTGCAATCTTATTGTGCATTCGTAGTCCTTTCTTCTCTCTCAGGACCCCAAATCCCAGTCTAACAAGTCCATTGGGTCTCACAGTGACACCAAGATTATTCTCACCCAGTTATCCAAGTACTTAGCTAATCTAAGTAGAGAAGCCTGAACTGTGGTCTCTGGCCTCTGCCCCAGCCCTGACTCCCAGTCCATCCATCCAAGTTCACTCATCACACATGCTATGGTTTAGTCGTGTGTGCCTTGTTCCAACTAAAACACATGTTGAAGCTTAATCCCTCAAAATATCAGAGTGAGGGACACTTAAAAGGTATTTAGGACACAGGGTGCCATGCTTGTAACCTGTCCCTGAATCTTAGTTTTTCTTGACAATGTCCTCCTTTCAAAAGAATGGCCTCCTTTTCTGCTCATCCTTTATGACAAGATTTAGCATGAGGCTCTCACTGGGAGCAGACCAAAACCACCAGATATAATAATCTTTTTTTTCCTTATAAAGTGCTCAGCCTTGCTTATTGCACTATTAGCACCACAATATAAATTAAGACAACAAATTAGATTAGGTTTATCCCAAAATATAAATCTATCATAATAGTTTTCTAGTCTTTCATTGGCTCTTATTTCTGTAACACAACCTTCAGCTCCTTTCCATGGTATTTGGCATGTGTGGGGTTAATAGCCCATTTCAGTTTCACCCTTCCATTCTCTGCTGCTCTACTTTCTTGGGTAACATGTGCCAACCACACGAACCATTCTCATGCCCCTATTGTACCTGGCACACTTTTTATCATTCTCAGAATAAATAATCCACCCCTATCCCTTCCATTTCTATCCAAAGACACTGTAAGACCCTTAAGAATGTCTTCTATACTGGGCATGGTGGTGCACCCCTGTAATCCCAACATTCAGGGAATCAAAGGCTAGATTTCTGTGAGTTCGAGGCCAGCCTGGTCTACAAATGAAGGCTACACACACACACACACACACACACACACACACACACACACACACAACTGTCACCAAAAAAACAAAAACAAACAAACAAACAAAAACAAAAAAGAATGCATTCTACATGCAATGTTTTTGATAGTCAGTGTTTTGTATGCCAGTTAAGGTCCCATTGGGTTCTCCTAGTCAACATTTCTAGCTAATTTCTAGCCAATAGTCTTTTCTCATTAATATTTAGGAAAAGAAATGTAAAAATAATTTATCACTGTGTACTTCAGAAAAGTGGGATATAGAAAAAGCACAGAGTTTGTGCCTTAGATCCTTTCATAGAATAGAGATCATATATTCCTTTGTTGTTGTTTTTACATTTGTTTGATTGGTTGGTTGGTTGGGTTTGGTTGGTTGCGTTTGGTTTGATTTTTTTTTTTTTGAGACAGAGTTTCTCTGTGTAGCACTGGATATCCTGGAACTCATTCTGTAGAACAGGCTGGCCTCAAACTTGGAGATCTGCCTGCCTCTGCTCACAAGTGCTAGAATTAAAGGCATGTGCCTGCACACCAGTTTGTAGCTTTCTCAACATGTACATACATAAACACATACATGCATACACTCACATGTAAATCACTCCACGAATGAAAGACACAGCTTAAAGCATCAGAGCATATGCAGGAACTAAACTGGGAGACACAGGAGAGAAGACTAGCAAAGTGGGCTGTACAATGTGATTCATTTCAATACACCAAGTCTCCCCCATACCAGTGTCTGAGCATGCTCCTTGTCCCAAACAGCCAGATGTCTTTCTACTAACAACTTGTTCCCATGTCCAATTTCACTATGCAATTAGATTTTTAAAGCTCTACATATCAGAATCCAGAATACAATAGGCATGAGCTGGAAAAAGCTAGTCTGTGCTTTATTTTCAGGGCTGCTTTGGCTGAGTCCATGACTTATAACATCAGACCAGTATCTTTAATCTCTCTGTCTCCATTTTGTTGTGTAAGAAATGGGAAATGCCTCATATGGGGTTGTCCTTCCATCTGCTTGGATGACAAATGAAAGTAGCAAGCTGACAGTTCAAGCGCAATAAATGGATAATAAATTGCAGTGACCCCTACACACAGTCTATTCTGATCGTAGACTCATTTGTTTAGTATTTTGTTAGCTTTGTTATTAAGTATATCTACTCTCTGATTAAATGAACAGAAAGCTCTGGTATTTGGCTGAGCTGATGACATTCAAAAGCCCCCACGCACCCTCTGCTCCACATATATAACTGTCATGGGCAGTGCAGGCTACATTGTGTGTCTGAAGGCAAAGGAATTTGATTTTCATCCTCCTTAAGTGAGATAAAATGTGAAGAATGAACAAGATGAATGGGTCATTTCCCAGGCAGGTTTTGCTTATTAAGATCTCATTTTGAATGCATGGAAACTAATCTTTGTTATGTTGAGGTTTTTTTTTTTTAATTCCTCACACACTTAATGTGAAATACAGCATTAGGCTGATGCTGCTAATATCTGAAAGTATTCATAGTCAGTAGAGGCAACAGGTTACAAAGAAATGAAAGAAAGAAAAACTGATTTCTTTTCAGATGAAAGTGACTTGGAATGGCTAGATCAGCTTCTACTTGGTTAACCCTGAATTGATTTTCCTGTAACCAATTGTTCTTTTTCGTTGCATTAACAATTAGCAGCAACAAATACTGGCAACTTACTACAATTATGCTATATACCTAGCCATCAGCTCTGTCTAATTATGTGAACCTCTCTTTAGAGCACAAAGGACTTAGAAAACAAAGATTTGTATCCAAATCCCTTAAATAGTCCAGAGAAAATATGTTAAGAGAAAGAAAATACATTATCTTATAAAAGCAATTTGAACATATATGATTATATTTCTCCTTCTTTGTTGCACCTCAATTATCATTAAGCGTTATAAAACCTATAAAATTGGAGAAGAACCTATTATCAGTGGTGAAATAAAGAAATAACAGTATTCTCATGTCAGAAATATAGGAAAATTTTATTCTTTCTTTAAAGTTAGTATGCAAAGTAATGACTTTCAAAACATTTTCATGTTTATTTTTCCCTATGTTTCCCTTCCATAACTCTACCATTTTCCTCCCCCTTCTTTCTGGTTCCCCACCACCCCTTATAGTCTTCCTCAGCAAAACTTTAAGGACAGCCACTTAAGAGCCTATTTTTTAAATTTTATCTATCTATCTATTTATTTATTTATTTATTTATTTATTCACTTTACATTCCAATTGTAGCCCCCTCTCTCCTCTCCTCCCAGTCCCACCCTCCCTTCCTTTGCACCCATCACCTCCCCTATTCCTCAGAAAAGGGAAGCACACATAGAAACACTAGCCCTTCCCAGTTTATCAAGTCACCTCAGGAATGAACATTTCTTCTTTCCCTAACTCCTGACATTATTAAGAATACTCTGCTATGCTCACAGATAGAAGCCTACATTAGCTGTCCTCTGAGAGGCTCCACCCAGCAGCAGATTGAAACAGTTGTTGATACTCACAGCCAAACATTGGGCAGAGTGTAGGCAGTTTTGTGGAAAAGTGGGAAAAAGATAAAAGGACCTGGAGGTAATAGGAGCTCCACAAGAAGACCAACAGAGCCAACTAAGCAAGTTCCAGAGGGGCTTATAGATACTGAAGCACCAACCAAGGAGGATGCATGGACTGGACCTAGGCTCCCTACACAGATGTAGCTGATGGGCAGCTCAGGCTTTAGTGTGAGTTCCCTAATAAGGTGAGCAAGGGCTGCCTCTGACATGGACTCTGTTGCCTGCTTTTTAATAGCCTATTTTTTTAAGACTACTATGGCTGTTCCTTACTATTGACTTCTGACAAAGCTATGATAAGAAGCCTGAGCAGAATCTCTTAATAACACAGCTGGAACAGAATCTCTCAATATCACAGCTGGAAGATGTGTGGGAAGGAAATAAGGCTGAGTCTCAAAACAACCAATTGATCATGAAGTTTGTATGGGTGCTGTGGGGAAGCAAACAGACATCTGGTAAAGTCTGAGCATTGGCCAATGTGGGGACAGAATTGTCTTTCTAAACATGATCACACCTGACCAAAACCAACCTCATGGATCCTGGGATTCAAAAGAAAACAAAAATAGAAAGATCCTTATTCAACAGTACTGAGCATTTCAAGCTAGCAACAGAAAGGAGTCCTTGCATAAATCAAACATGTGTCTTCCTCTCTGTTTGCATCAGGGACTACTCAGAGTCACACTTTCATCAGCATCCAAAAACAACCTGGTCACCACCCCAATGCTGGTTTGATTTTATTTTCAATTTGTCACAATCTTAAATCACCTTGAAAAAGAGAACTTCATTTGAGGACTTGTCCAGATCAGATTGGCATGTGGCCACATCTGTGAGAAATTGTCATGGTAGATGATTGAAGTAAAAGGGACCAGCCTAATGTGGGGGATACCATCCCTAGGCAGGTGGGCTTAGGCTGTTTATGGAATGTAGCTAAACCTCAGCCGGTGAGTAAGCAAATGATCAATGTGCCTTTATGGTTTCTGCTTCAGTTCCTGCCCTAACTTACTTCAATGAAGAACTATGACCTGGATGTAGAAAACAAATAAGCCCTTTCCTCCCTAAGTTTCTTGTGGTCATTGCATTTATCACAGCAACAGAAAAGCAAACTAGAAGAATGCTCACATTCAAGTATGTATCCTCTTTCTGTTTCACCCTACCTTGAATTGTACTCTCTGAAGACACATAGGTAGGAAACCTCCCAATCTCCTTATTCTCTTCTTTGAACTGGCTCCTCTTCTCTGAGCCACTAACTCCCATGAAGCCTTACCAAGTGACGCATGTTCCAGTGACCTTTCCCAATGAGATGGGAATGGAGTAAGAACTCTCTTTGATCTACCCAGTGTGCTTTCAGTCTCTCCTATTTCCCACTAAGAGGCCATTCTACACAGCTGTCTTTCCTTCTCAAATTTGAGTTCTACTGATCTCCTACTTATACCCTGAAATCTTTCTAGACTATGAGAATCATGGTCTACTTTCCATTGGCACACTATGGGCAGATGGCAGAGAAGGAGAACTCCCCCTTTCTGCGGACTAGGGGAAGAAGATAGGGGAAAGGGGGAGGGAGGGTATGACTGGGAAGAGTTGAGGGAGGGAGCTTCAATCAGGATATATAATAAATAAACTGTGAAGAAATAAAAATTAAAAGAAAAAAAAAGAAAACCAGATATTCAAGTCCATGAGTTGGCTCACAGACTGGCCTTGCCCATGGGTTCCTGAACGTCCAGCCATCCCGCATCCCACTCCTCTTCACCACACCATCTTCCAGGCATTCCCTGCATAAAATAGGAGCAATGCCAACTTCCAATTTGGGGCATTGTTCTTATCTTCCCCATTAAGACCTCTGATGTAGCCAGGCATAGTGGCATATACCTATAATTCTAGAACTCACTATACAGAAGCAGTGGTATTCTAGTCGGGGCTAGGTTATGGACAGTGATCATGTTGTCCTACCATATTGGACAATGCCTGTTGGCAAGTGATCATATTGAATCTGTACCTAGCTGGGACTGCTGTGATAGTGACCACATTACATGCAATTTCACAGACACCCCGGGAATCTATTGTTATAGATCAGATGATCAGGCAGACAAGAAGCCAATAATAAGGCTGGATTGTAGCCTTATTTGTACCATTAACAGAAAACATCATCTCTAAGGGAATGAAACATATCTTTGGTTTGGGGATAAAAGTGAAGTTGTTTTCCATCCAAGTATTTGAGGCAATTATAATCATTCTGCTTCTTGTAATGACAAATTATTTGTAACTGAAGTAAAGTGACTCTGAAAGGGATGGAATCTGTACAAATATAACAGCTGCATTAAAATCAGAAAACAGCATTTTTTTTAAAGGACAGAAGGAAGATCATGAGCTCTAGGTCAATCTTGGCTACACAGCAAAACTTTCTCTAAACAAATGAAACATCAGATACACTAATTATTATCCATTACCCACAACTTCCCCTATGTAATACAGTTCTGCTGAGTCTATTTAGATTCTGTATTTGGTCATTATAGTTATCCTCACCAGAGAACTCATTTCTTTCTGTCCTTAAATTTCTGTGGGGAACCTCTACTATCTGCCAGTTCATGACAACATGAGTCAGAAAAAAAAAAAAAAAAGGAGTCCTGAGTGGAGCCAGAGCAATCAAATAGTATCTGTACCCACTTAAATTAATGGTTATAACTTACTTTTTTACTTCAATGCCAATGAAGAGAAATTGTGACCACCCCACAATAGTAAACGCACACCACCTCAAATTAATAAATAATAATAATAATAAAAGAATGGGTGCTTTCTTAAAATCTCACAGCAAGTAACTGGTTCTACAAGGTTTCTTGGAGTAAATATTGTGACTGCCAAAGGCTTAACCTGACAAACTTCAGTTCATATGTGAGAATCTCAGGGCTGTTATGATTCCACCTGCCATGTGTATGGGGCTTCCCAAAAGTAGGCACATTCCACATTGCAAAAGATAGAGAAAAACCAGGATTAGGATATTGTAGCATACAAGAAAACTAAAATAAATAAAACACATTTTCCAAAGAATATTGTCACCATTGTTATGAAACATGTAAGTTTTAACACTAAGCGTTGTGCTGACGTTTGCATAAAAATGTTTACACAAACAAATGCACTAATAAAGTCAACATAACAGACTGGCTAGATCCCAGGGGAGGACTTTGTAGCCAGCCCTGAGGAGACAGGATAAGCTGGGGTTGGATGGAAGGGGTGGAGGTCCTCCCCTGTTGGTGGACTTGGAGGGGGCAGGGAAGAAGGAGATGAGGGAGGGAGTGGGAGGGTAGGAGGAAATGGGGGAGGGGGCTACACCTGGGATTCAAAGTACCTAACCTGTGATTGAGATAAAAATAAATAAATTAAAAATAAATAAATAAAAATAAATAAATAAAAATCAATTAGAAAATATTACAAAATACAAAATTAACTCCAGAATGGTTGATCAAATCCAGAAATTATGTCTTAATTATGTCGTTACTGAGCTAGACGCTAATGAAGATGCAAACAATCTGAAAGCTCAATTCTCTTTATATTTACATTTTATTTGTAACAATAAGTCAATAACAGATGAAAATAGTTAAATAGTAAAAGACAGGAACAACCACTTAGAGGCTACAATGAAAGAAATGTCACAATACAGTGACATTTAGTTTTAGTACTAAGCTGACATGCCTTTTTAAAACCTAAGGAATTACTCTGATAATTTATATTTAAGTAGCTAAATACTTAAGTTAAATATGTACAGCTAAGCTGTACTCTCTATACTGATGCCTGTCATAAGGGTTTAAACCGAAGACATATTTATCAATTAAATAAATAATAATCAAGGCTAGACACTCCAGTCAATGGCCATCAGTTGATGTAGTCACACAATACTGCCTTACTGAAACTGTCAGTTTGGTGCTGAGTGCCCTGTTGCCTTGCTGACCCCAGTCCTCTGCAGTTTCACATACCTGCTATACCTACTGCTGAGGGATGGTGAAATGCTGCTAAGTGTGCTGGGTGAGGACATGATTCCCTTCTCAAGCACCTCCTCAAGTAATGCTTGTTCCCCTTGAAGCTCATTTCTTTTACTTACCTTATACCTAATGAGTAAAATATCATGTATGCACTGTCTGTCTCTTGCTATTTTGTTGTTATCGTGCTATAATTAAAGTGCCACCCTTTAAAAAAAATAAAAAAAAATAAAGTCAACATAAAGTCCCAAACCATGTGTCTTAGATACCTTTCAGTTGCTGGAAGAAAAAAAAACGCTTTGACCAAGGCAACTTTAAAAAAAAAAAGTGGTTTATTTGAGGCTTATGATTCCAGCCAGTTAGAGTATATGACCCTTCATGGCAGAGAGTACATAACAAGCTGGAACAGTCGCTGAGAGCTTATCTATCGATCCACAAGCACGAGGCAGGAAAGCTAACTGGGAATGGCAGAGTCTTTTGAAACCTCACAACTTGCCTCCAGTGACACACCTCATCTAGCAAGGCCACACTTCCTAATCTTTCCTGAATAGTTCCATACAAATGATGTGGTGAGGGCCATTCTCATTAAAAACCATCAAACCATGGAACAAATTTAAGGGAATACGGTGTACAGTAGGAGGTAGGAATAAACAATGTAGGAAGAAAGGAATTAAATCTTATTAAAATTTTAGCCTATACAAGACTAAGAAAAGTATCGCTTCATTCTTGAAATTAACAATAGATGCAACATTTGTGTGCGTATGATTTGAATGTGAAGTAGCGCCCTCAGGCTCATATGTCTGATGACTTGGTCCTCAGCTGGGATGGTGGAGTATAGTAACAATTTGGGATTTTTGTTTCTTTAAAAAAAAAAAAAACAGGAAAATATTATAAGAATGTGCTTTCATTTTAACCTCACGTGTGGGAATATGGAGCTGCAAAGGTCTGCCTGCAGCAGCTGACTATAAAGTTCCTCGTGCTCTAGCAGAGGTGTGGTTTTTCCAACTGCAGATAACTTCTGGGATTGTGTGACGTTTCAAATTTTGGGAACTTTTCAGAGGGCATATAAAAGCTAGATCCCTGATAGGTGGGGTTGGTGGTTGGTTTGGTTACAGTTTGTTAGTAGTCATGCTCAAAGGGGAAACAAGAAGTAATTAGATTTAGGGATCTGTATCTTTCTCTCTCCCCTCTATCCTTCTTTCTCTCCTATCTAGTGATATGGGGCAAACCAGGGGGGATAAGACTGGAAAAAAGAGGAACCCACAAAGTAGCAAAGCGCAGTGAGAGTGGGGAGGTTATAGACCAGATCTTCTTTCAGCCTGGGCTCTTTGTCTCCTGGTCCTCCAAGACATGTGTCCAAGCCACATCCTCTTCTGGCCATAAATCCTCCATGATTGTCTTGCCATGGTGAACTGTAAGTTCCTACCCCATGAGTCTAAGTATATAATGTTCCCTTTGAGTTGTTCCTCTCATGTGTGGGGAGCCAGATTGGCCCAAGACTTCTTCAGAGGCCCGGAGGAAATGACAGAGGAAACTTTTGTTCTGTATCTTTGTGAAGGAGCAAACATGACAAAGCTAGTCCATGGCTGGAGCCAGTGCCTTAAAGGAGTCAAGATTGTAGCTTCCTCCACCTGGGCTGTGGCTATCAGTTCTTAGGCAGCTATGTCTGAGGTATCCTTTGCCAATGTTGTCTGACTTAGCTCTTTGCCGGCCTTAACCACATTTTCCCTGCAAATAATATATGTGATTCTGTATTTCTTAATAAACATGTTTGGCATAAATCATCAGTTTATGCAAGACCCCCTGATTCCAGCTACTGCTTTTGTGTTCTCTGTTTCTGATCCCTGTTCCTCTCACTTGACACCTTGCCATTTGGGACCCTTGTTCTTGCAGATTCAGGTTACACGGGTATTTGTCACAGCTACAGTAAATAATATGCCAGGTATGTACGTATATATATCTTGTTTCATTTAAGGCTATGGTCCTTATTCTAGAAATGTATACTAGTTAGAGTTAGCTTGATACAATGATTATCTCAGCAACAGTCCTATGAAGGCTTCATGGCTTCCCTTCCTGAACCTAACATTCACACGTGGAATGGCAAGCTCATGTCGGCTGCCCTAGGTCCAGTCTGTCCTCCCTCCATCATGAAGGAAGAGGCCTTTTAGTGGGATAGTGTCACAGTTCATGTTACACTCAGCAACTTTATAGCAATGGCAGCCCTTTTAAATGAAATTTCTGGGGAACAAATAAAAGAAGAGAAGCAGATAGAAAGTCATGTGGTCGTAGCTAGATAAAAGATTTGTTAAATAAATAAAAATAATAAAAACAGAGGGAAGAGTATGAGAATGCCAACTACCTTGCTTATTTTTTTAACTCACATTACTTCATGTATAGATTAATACCTATTTATCTCAAGGGTCCATTTTTCAGTCCTCACATAAATGTGGGAGACACATTCATATCCAAGAGCCATATGCTTTAATTCCATAAGGGGAGGTCTTTTCTCATTTTACCTTAAGTGTGTTTTTTATACTGTTCAAACTGTTATTCAAACACAACTTTCCTGGGGATTGTAGATGAGGCTATCTACAATATAACAGTATGATACTATCTACCTCATATAACATTATTGATAGATACTGCATTTTTAATTCAAAGCAAGAATATTGTTTGGGCTAGAAGGCCATTCAGCATAGAGCAGGAGTATGTGATCTCCCTGATCACATCCAGTGCAGCCAGAAAAATGGAACCCACAAACAGCTGCCTGCGCTCTGTCTGCAGCACAAGAGAATTAATACCATGTTCATGAGCCTTCTACTTTCCATTTACTTTGCCAATCCTGTAGTTACATACCACTGACTTTCTCAAATTGGATATTAATGACTTACTCACTGAAATCTAAGAGTGGTTACAGAGCATGATGGTGTGAGTAGCTTAAAAAATAATGAAAGAAAAGAGGGCTGCCTGCTCCCAGAGTGGGTGTGGCCAGTTGCTGGTTTATAGAAGTGGGTCTCCTTTCATTCTTGACTAGGAAGGCTGAGGTGGGGAGAGGAAGTGAGGTTGGCTGCACCTCTGCTTTAAATATCTCAGTTGCAGGCTGACAGCATTGGAATCGATCATTCAGGAAGAGCTCTTCCTGCATAGCTGAACTAATAGAACTCATTCATATTTCCTCATAAAAAGCAAAAGAAGTTCCTGTCAGCCCAGAAGAGTCCATGGATTTGATGCCTGTACAGATGTTTTAGATGTTTTAGACATAAATTACTAGTATCCAGATGAGTTTTTTTTCTTTTATTGTGGAAAAAGCATTTAACATAGGTTCTACCCTCTCAACATACTTCTAAATACACAATACTCTGTTGTTAGCTATAGCTGCCATGTGATACAGAACATCTCTAGGATTTAGTCATCTTGTATATGTAAAACTTTACATCAGTTGAATAGCTAAATATTTAACTCACACTCAGTCCCTGGAAACTATCATTCTATTCATTCTATTCTGTTCCTATGAGTTAAACTATTGTAGATTCCTTTTTAATGATTGTGTGTGTGCATGCATGTGTGCGTGAGTGTATGTGTGTGTATATTTGCGTGTGTGTGTGTGTCTGTGTGTGTGTGTGTGTGCATATGAATGGAGGTACCTGTGGAGGTTAGAAGGAGACATTGTAGCTGAAATTATAGGCAGTTGTGAGTACTTGGATGAGGTACTGTGAGGCCAAGACCAACTCTTAGCTGTTGAGCTATCTCTCTAACTCTAACTATTGTAGATTCTTTGTATAAGTAGAAGCATACTGTATTTGCCCTCATACTTATGATGTATTTCACCTAAATGTAATGTTCTTCATCTCATCCATGTTCATGCAAACTACATGACTTCCATATTCTTAAGGATTTGTAATATTCCATTGTGTATACATAACAAATTTTATTTCTCTATTCACAAGCCAGTGAGTAGTTGGGTTACTTCAATATCTTGGCTAATATAAACATGCTGCAATAAAAGAAGGGTAAATACCTCTGTGAGATCCTGATTTAACTTCATTTGGAATACTCAGAAGTAGGATAGCTAGAGCATATGGTAGTTAAAGTTTTTGGAAAGTACCCATACTATTTTTATATTGGCTGTCCCAATTTACATCCCCTCATCTGTGTACAGTGGTCCCCTTTTCTCCTCAACATTTACACTTTGTTCATAATAGCCACCGTAACAGATCTGAGATGACGTCTCATTGTGCCTCTCATTGCACTTTTCTGATAACTAATGTGAATTCTTATATACACATTGGCCACGTGTGTGTCTGTCTGATAAAATATCTATTCAAGTTCTTTGCCAATTAGGCTATTTTGGATTTTGACATTGAATGGTAGGAGTTCATTCCCTTTCTATTTCACATACTAACCCCTTATTAGATACACAGTGTGCAAATATTTATTTGTTCTGTAATTTCCTTTTTACTCTGTTGATGACTTCCTGTGCATTGGCCTTGGTAATGATTTCTTATTTTTGAAGCTAAAAGTACAATATAGGAAGTAAAATCAGAAAATCAGATAAATGAGACCACATGGAACTGAAAAGCTCTTTGCCGCAAAGTTTTGTTTAATTATCAAATTGTATAAAAATAGGTATTTTTTCTGTGTTCCTGAGCCTTGCTCAATAGGCTAATAATACCTATATGCTTTCCAACTCCCTCCCCAGAAACACACATACAAATCTAAGACAGGATGAATGATGAGAAGAAGTGATAAGAAAACATTCTTGGTAACACCAAAGAGAAATATTACATTTTGACCAAGTCAAAAAGACTTTTTCAAAACTCCTTGTCCAAAATAGCTGTGCAATATTTTATCCCAGACAAAACAGATGAAGAAACAAAAGCTTAATACACAAAGCAATTTGACCAGGTTCATGCAATTGGCAATGCTGGTGCTGTGCTTGACCAAGCACCTTTCATTGAATATCTGAATTCCTACAACAAAGAGAGAAGCATCTTACTGCACAGAAAGCATGTGCCTCAGCACATCAGGGATACAAGGGATAATACATATGCAGTTACTGACAACCAGGCTATGTCTGGGGCTCTGCAAACTGTCGTGTCATTGCAGCCCTGCAAGCCTTCAGGTGGACTTCATCACTAACCCCAAAACTCAAAGGAAGAATCTTGGTCCAAAGCAAGAAAACTGGGAAATCACTAGGTTAATCTCTGGTTGATGTGACAGTTAGTTTGGCCTCCAAACATGGCAAATTTTAATTACTGCTTCTCATCTCTCCTTAGCTTTTAATTCTTTCCACATTTCCCTCATAGCACTGCTTGGCTACTGTGGATTCCATTTCTTCAGGCAATTGCAACATTAGTGGACACACTAGCTGAGTAGTTCTTTCAGGAGGCTGGAAGGGGAGGGAGACAACAGAACTCTCCAAGTTGTCGAGAGAGCAGTGGAGAGAGGGGAGGACAGGAAGGATAGAAGCAGTGAGATTTCTGTCTTTCATGGCTAGGGAATTGGAACCTTCCTTTCAAGACACACAGAACAGGAGAAAGTATAAATAAAGAGGAGGAGACAGGAGATAAAGTAAAACAGAGAAAGAAAGAAGAAGCTAAGAGCAGAAAGATGGTAAAGGCAAATGAATGTTTTCAGTAATTATGGTGAAAAGTGTTTTAAAGTTATCATTTTCCCAAAAGGACAAATATACGAAAGGTACCTGTACACCATTGAGACGGACTATTGACTAGAGCCAAAATGTGAATTGTTTACTTTGACCAAGATCCAAATCAACCAGTACTTAATCACTCCAAGCTTTAGTTCTTGCACTTCTGAAACAAGATGATCCTAATTCCTGGTGCAGTGCTCTGGTGATAATTGAATGAGATAAGACCCCACGTGCACTGAGCCGAGTGGGTGATTCATAGCAAATGTTTGGTAAATGTTAGCTACTCTTATGCCTGTTTTTCTTAAATAAAGCTTAATGAAAAATAAACAGGGAACACCCAGATGGAAGACAAAGCAAATTGTCTCTATGTACTAATTAGATTGCTGTAAGGGAGTTTGAAATCAACAACCAAAGCCACATGGGAGAGAATAGATTTTAACCTCTTGCTTTGAGGGAACCACAAACACTGGAGAAGGGCACCAGAGGATGTTTTTCCTAGCTCTGAAGGATGTTCTTTAGAGGC
>CM053753.1:13818670-13833079 GCA_028658305.1 Pachyuromys duprasi
ACCACTGAGAGATCTTAATGTCCTTAAAGACCACAATTCATATTTCTAGAACCACTTTACTGTATCCTACTGTCCTATTGTGGAAAGAACTAGAAAACTCCAATTTAAGATCCAAGATAAGTAAGTGATTGTCTCTCTGAACCAGAGCTGGAATTTCCCAATCAGCCTCCCCTCATAGGAGACAGCAGCTAATGTCCCTGGTGTGTTCTTTGATGCTCTGCCATCTAAATCCAATCAGAGAATTAGATCCAAAATAAAAACTATAAAGTCCTTGCCCCAGAACTTGCTAGTAATTTTCAGGCCACGAAAAGGCAAAAGGTTGAGAAAGTAATTTTCTCCAAGAAAATTCTTCTTTAATGAAAAATAGCAGCAATTATGTGTAAAGGCAGAAGAGACAGACAGATACAGAGAAATGCTTATCAAGGTCTGCCTAGACAGCAGTGCAGAGCTGAAAGTTCCTAAGAGGTTGATTAAGGCTTGAAGTGCAGTCACTCTAGGAAGGGCCCAAACACATCTTGTTTCCACAGATCCACCGTTTCTGGGAACTAGTTTTCATCAGCTCAGACACTATCTCAAATCCTTATCCCTCAATGACATGATTAATTACTTGTGCCCAATTGAAGAATGAAGGCAGTAGTGAAAACAGGCAACTCAGAAACACACTGAAAGAAGGATCCCATATCCTTATTACAGATACTTCATTGTTTGTCTCACTCTTCCATCCATGACTGATTCATACAGCCCAGAGAAAACCTCATCCAAAACAGTCAAGAACCCCAAATCAAAAGGGCTAACCTAACTAACCAGATACCCTTTCATTAATTTCAAATTAGAGCCTTAATATACGCTGGTGTGAGACTCACACAGAAGGCGATCTTATTGGACCTTACACTGCGAAGTAAACCTACAACACTAATCAGGAGCCTCATGTCTTATATCCAAGAAGAGAAGCAGCTGTGGGGATGGCATGTGGTACTTAGGCAACAAGAGGGGATAACATTGATAGCTGTCCATTCAGGTGGCTCCTCACAGGTTTGCAATAACCGTGACCTATGCACATGCTCTAAGCTCGCTGGTGTCTATCCATCTAGCCAAAATGGTCTTGAATCAATCATATGAACATTCTCAGTAATGATTAATATTAACTAACATTAATTTTGTGTATGACACTATACGAAAACTTTCACATTGAGGTCTCTTTATTCTTTGGATTATTTTCAAGACAGCAGTACTACTGTGATTCACATTTTTCTGTCAAGGAAACTGAGGCTCTGAACTCACTGTTGAAAAAGTAGTAATGCACAAGTGAAGTGCCCCAGAGCCTGTACTCTCAGCTGCATATTAGACTTTTCCTTGGCCGTGTCTCATAAAGCTTCAAACACTTTGTTTGTATCCCAGCTGTAGCCCCCTCCCGCATTCCCTCCCTATTCCCCCCCATCCCTCCCTCATCACCTCCCTGCCCTTTTCCAAGTCCACTGATAGGGGAGGACCTCCTCCCCTTCCATGGAGATGGATTCTTACCACAGGTATGAAAAGTGCTTCTGCTCAGCCACATGCTGTCATGGAAGACACAGCTGCAGGGCTTCTGTGGGTGATCACCAGAGTCCAGCCTTCCCAAACAAAACTAGGACTTAGGATCCTGTTTAACACTCTTCCAACTGAGAAATGCTGCCCACCCTTGCCAAGTAACTGTGGGAAACAAAAATGCCCACCTCCTTACACACACTGCAGGCTCTACTTTCATGCAGGAAGAAGTTGCATTTTTTTTAACCTGTATCTTCTTGATGCTTGCTATTTAAACTTTGATCTGTGGACCAGCACCATTCATAGAGCTTTAGAAGTTGCTGAAAACTTGTGGAAAAATCTCAAGTCCACCTCAGCCCTTCACAATCAGCCTCTGCACGGAGATTCTTAAAGTCAGGATTGGGGCTGGAACATTGCATTTTCAACAAGCTCCTGAGATGACATGGTGCAGTAGACCAGGCTCTACTTCCCTGGTTAGCACCTCCACCTGTCTACCCAAAGTTTCAGCCTGACTAGAATGAGCTCAGTTCCAGAGAGCACTGGAGGAGAGCCAGCTAACCGCCTGCTCACTTCCTTCCACCCTCTGCAGTTGTTTCAGGGAGAGCACTCACATTCCATCTTCATGGAAGATTCTTACCCAGCTACCTGCCCCTCATCCATCTCCTGAAGTACTAATGCAACTGATCCTCATCTCTGTGGGCACACATCCAGATCAGAACTTTTTGAAGCAGGGCATCTTCACTCTTCCCTCTGCTGGCTGCAGACTCTAAGATCCCAGCGGATGGCGAAACAGATGGAAAGAGTGTGGGTTTCTGAGGCAGCATATGGGAGAAAATCACCCTGAGACCTCCCACCCTGCACTAGATGATTACATGTGCGAGAACAGACTTCTATTGTTCTATGCAGCTGAAACTCTGGGATTTCATTGCTCTGATACCTACAATTGGTAACATTACTCAATTTCAGCACAAGTACTATAGTCTCCCTAAAATTATAATAACTACATTTTAGTTAGCCACAACTACTCCTTGCCAGGCACTGTGCAAACTATTTTGTATGCATTGTTTCTAAACTCCCACAGCTATTAAGACCATCATTATGCAGATGTAGAAACTGAAACCCCAGGAAGATTAAACATATTCAGCCATCCATAGCAGTGATGGCCACATCCTCAGATTCAGAACACCACAGATTTAACTAGTGACAGATGAAAATATTTCAAAAGTTGTATCTGTGCTGAATACGTATAGGCTCCTTTTCATTATTCGCTAAACACTACAGTGTAACAGCCACTGGTATAGCTGCCAGACTGCCTTGGGGATTCTAATTCATCATGAGATTATTTAAAGTATATGGAATCACTAACTCCATGCCATTTGACAGACTTAAGTGTCCATGGATTGCGATTCACTGAGGTCCCAAAACCAATCCCTTCTCCATGACCAGGATCCCAGCCCCATACATAAGTGTAGCTGTGCTCTGTTGTGAACAGGAAAAATGTTGCATGAGCCTTGTATGCACAAAAAAGTGAGGGTTCATATTTCCACAAGGCACTGAGGCATTGGAAGTCTTTTCTCCACCTGCCTCTGTCCTTGGTACTTGAGTTAAAAAAAAAAAAAACCCTGATGGTTTACACACATTCTCCATCCACCTAGTCCTTCCTAATGCTGCAACCCTTTAATAATGTTCCTCAGATTGTAGTAACTCCAAGCCATAAAATTATTTTTGTTGCTACTTCATAATTGTAATTTCCTACTGTTGCACATCATAATGCAAACATCTGATAGGCAGGATATCTAATATGTAACCTC
Source organism: Pachyuromys duprasi (assembly GCA_028658305.1). Classification (NCBI taxonomy): domain Eukaryota; kingdom Metazoa; phylum Chordata; class Mammalia; order Rodentia; family Muridae; genus Pachyuromys; species Pachyuromys duprasi. Next base: position 13,822,006 of record CM053753.1, read on the forward strand.
CCCAAAAGGGGGTCACAACCCATAGGTTGAGAATCACTTATCAAGCTCCAAGTTTATTGTGAAGCTGCCTTCTCTCAGGTTTCTCTGTAGTTTATAGTAAAAAATGATCACTGTTGAGATGGCTTAATGCTGCCTTTAGGTCAAATTGGTGTTTCTTCCAAGATGCCCTTATTGTTGAACTGGCTACTTCTGGCTTTGTAGGGGACTTTGCCCTGTTCTCCTCACATAAATACCTGCATTCAGAACTGAAGCACAGCTGCACCAAAGCCTCCTAGCCAGGCAAAGCATGACCATGGTGGGGTAGGGATTGGGAGGTGAAGGAGAAATGTCAGCCATGTGCTTCTCGCTCACACCTTCCAGTCCAGAAAGACTCAGCAACCAGGTCATTCCTTGCTCTGCTGGCTCTCTGATCACAGACCAGAGATTCCCCTCCCATGCTCTTACCCTGAGTCCTCTTCTGCTTCTTACACATGAATTGGGCTAGTGTGTGGTCACTCACATTGCAGAGTTCTTTTTGTTATTCTCAGTGGAGTTATAGAAACACAGGGCCATGGCACCAGAGCTCAGATTTCAGATATTATAGGAATTAGACAGCCTTTGGGTCTAAGACTGGCAAGGACCGAAGATAACAAGAAAATAAAGGAGACTGAAATCTTCTACCACCAACATCCCTCATGGTTGTCACCATACTTTGCGTGTAATAGGTGCTCTTTTAGTACTGTTTACATGAAGAGTGCAATTAAATAAGAAGCAAGTTAATGACCAGACAAAGTAGAAATGTAACCTGTCGAAGAAATAAGAGAGGGTAAAACATCTACGGTGGACCTTGAAGGATAAATGGTAGCTTTGCATGGGCGCGGCAGGAGTACTCATGTTATCTACACTTCTACCTATTTGATGTACCTAGAGAGGAAAACTGAAATCTGTCATGACCTTACCTTGAGAGTACAAGGCAATGAGGAATATCTTGTTCTTTTCCCGCTGTTTATTCACCTCTAATTGGATCCTCATGGGCTTCTAATTACCATGACAAAGCAGCCGATGAAAAGAGTCTGGAAAACAGGCTTGCCTGCATAGGTGACTGCTCTAAAGAGGAGCCCCAGGCAACACTGTTTATAATAACACAAATCTGAGAGCTGAGGGGCCCAGGACACTGTACTCATGTGACAGGGTTTTCTTATTGAATACTTGTAACAATTTTGGAATGAAACAGGCTTGGAGGGCCGGGTTTCCATGTTTGGGCATCTGCTCTTCCTGGAGGCATGAATAAAGAGCTTGGTAAGGGGGAAGCATTCTCAGGGAGCACTGTGGACCTCTTGGAGGCAGTGATTAGTGAGGCTCTTTGGGTCATTGGAGGGAGCTATGCCACTGAAAGCTATGGGGAGCTGGTGTCTTCTTCTTTCTCTCTGCTTCACGCTTGCAATGTAAATCAGTTCTCAACCCATGGGCTGTGACCCTCTTGGGGGTCTAACAATCCTTTCACAGCGGCCACATATCCTTCATATCAGATATTTGCATTATGATTCATATCAGTAGCAAATTACAGTTATGAAATAGCAATGAAATAATTTGATAATTGCGGTCACCACAATATAAGGAACAGTATTAAAGGGTTACAACACAAGGAAGGTTGAGAACTACTGAACTGTAAATAGATTCCTCGGGCCCTCACTCTTGACCTCCAGTCAGAGATCTAAACCAATGGGACCCCCTTATCTTGAACTGGAACTTCCAGAACTAATATTCAAAATAACCCTTTTATCTTTCCAAGTTAATTGCTTTAGGTCTTTTGCTACAGCAAACTGAAACTGACTAAAGCTAGAAGCTTATTCCTATTACAAGGCTTTCAAAGAGAAGGGCCGGAGTTCAAATCCCAGTCTAGTGATATAGTACATGCTTTCATCTACATGGCCCACAAGCCTGGTTGCTCATGTATAAGGACTGCCGAATCAAAGGCAATGCTCATCTGGCCACCACTAGTTGAGGGTCCAGATGTAGCCCAAACATATAAAGTGTGCAATGAACAAAGACTCAGGCTAAAGTGACTCTCTGTTCTCTGGGTCTGTTGCTCTGCTCTGCCAGGCTTAGTCCACTGATCAATCCATCTGTCCCTAGACAGAGCATAGAATTTACACCATTTTTTTAATTTATTGCAACCCCCTCGCCACCTCACCCCCCCCCCCAGAGTCTTCTCAAAGATACTGTATAGAACAACCTTCGGGGTTTTCAACTTCTCTGTGAGATACTAAAGTAGACAACTTGGAGAGCTTTGGGGTCAATGAGGCTAAGTCTCAAATCCCTTCTGTGCCTCTTATAGACTTAAAACATTGTGTGTCTAGAGCAAATCGTTCCACATCTCTGCTACAAAAGTCCTCGTTCATAAATTTGAGATAATATTATAGGTCTCAGTGGGAAATTCTAAACTGAGTTTAAAAGTGAAATTGCTCTGTAAACATGATGAGCTTAGGTGCTTAAAAAGTTATTAATCCCTAGGAATAGATCGGGAAACAAGAGAAGTTCTGGGAGAAAAATAAAGTCTTTCCCAAAACAAAATGGTTTGCAGCAAATGATCAGTTACTGCCCAGCACCGACATCTTCCCATACAGCAGCAGACACAAAGACTCCTAGCCAAGGTCGTTAACCTGCCTTCCCTGTCTGTTATAGGTATAGGGATTCATCTGTTTCAGTAACCAATGGCCAAGTTCATGTTCAAAGGCCAAAAACACCCCTGAGAAGGTTGTAAACGGCCTGGGCATACAGCCTCATAGCAGCATCTAACCCTAGCTTATCAGGTCTCTTCAGGACTTGTTACGATGTCCTCTTCTGTGGCCTAGCAAGGCTGCTCCTCCCTCTGGGAGGATTGAAGAGCCAGCCATTGAGTTCATGTCCGAAATAGTCCCTGTTCCCCTTACTAGGGTACCCACTTGGATATTGAGCTACCATTTGCTACATTCAAGCAGGGGGTCCAGATTATAGCCAAACATGGTCCTTGGTTGGAGAAACAGTCTCATAAAAGACCCCAGTGCCCTGATATATTTGGTCCTTGTGGAGCTCCTGTCCTCTCCAGGTCATACTAACTCTCCCTTCTTTCATATGATTCCCTGCACTCTGCCAAAGGGTTGGTTATGTGTCTTAATATTTGCTTTGATACCCTGCTAGGTAGAGTCTTTCCAATGCCCTCTATGGTAGGCTCTTGTCCTGCTACTTGTTTTCTCCTACATCCAATGTCCATCCCATTTGTCTTTCTAAGTGAGGATTAATCCTCTTACCCCAGGTCCTCTTTCTTGTTTATCTTCTTTCCTTTTTAAAAGTTTCTATTTACATACCCCTCACTTAAATTTCATTTGTGTTATACGAATCAGCCCTAATACAGTGGCACAGAACTGAACCCCAGTATATGAGAGCTGAGACATTATATATATATAATATATAATATACAATATATAATATACAATATATAATATATAATTAATATACATATAATAGGATAAACCTACTAAAATCTGTATACCTAAAGAAACTAATCAAGAAGGAGGACTCCAGCTAAAATGCTCAATCCCCATTCAGAAAGGCAAAAAGGATGGACATCAGAAGAAGGAGAAAACGAGGAACAGGACAGAAGCCTGCCATAGAGGGCCTCTGAAAAGCTCTACCCTGTAGGATATGAAAGCAGATTCTGAGACTTATGGCCAACCTTTGGGCAGAGTGCAGGAAATCTTATGAAAGAAGTGGGAAATAGTAAGACCTGGAGAGGACAGAAGCAACAGAACCAAAAAATCTGGGCACAGGGGTCTTTTCTGAGACTGATACTCCAAACAATGACCATTCATGGAGATAACCTAGAACCCCTGCACAGATGTAGCCCATGGCAGCTCAGTGTCCAAGTGGATTCCATAGTAATGGGAACAACGACTGTCCCTGACATGAACTGATTGTCCTGTTCTTTGATCACCTCCCCCTCAGGGGGGAGCAGCCTTACCAGGCCACAGAGGAAGACAATGCAGCCACTCCTGATGAGACCTGATAGACTAGGATCAGAAGGAAGGAGAGGAAGACCTCCCCTACCAGTGGACTTGGGGAAGGGCATGTGTGGAGAAGGGGGAGGAAGGGTGGGACTGCGAGGGGAAGAGGTAGGGGTTTGTGGAGGGATACAAAATGAATAAAGTTTAATTAGGAAATTTTTATGTATAATTGGGGGGAAAGGAAAATAAAAAAATTGTTCTTTGTAAAAAATAAAATAAAAAATTTAAAAGAAGTGACTTTGGAGCCGATCTGGCTGATGCAGTGAGACCTCATCAACCAAGGGCTATAGATGTGGCTTTGTGGTAGCCCTTGGCTGACACTTCAGACCCTGCACTGATAAAAGCAAACAAGCAGAAAGCAATCAAATGTAATCACTTACATGCAAATGGCTGCTCCATGCCTATTTCCTCATCTATGAAGTAGGAACCATATTGCTTATCTTCCCAGGGTTGGACCAGAATCAAATTAAGGAAAAGATGGGAAACTGGTTGGGTGCTGCTTCACTCCACCAGAGCTTCATTTTTATTTTTGTTAACAGGAAACAAAGCAGCAGGGAAGTGCGTTACGAGGAGGACTTTTCTTTACAGACTTTCAAGGCAGTTATTTCCATGGTCCTCTCTGTCTTCATCTTAATAACTTTATGGCCATTTTTACCAAACTATGGAATGTATAATCCTCATCAACAAATTTAACAATAGTTCCCAGGTATCCACAAATAAGAAAGCCCTCTGCTTACCAGCCACCACTTCTCTCAGCCCCTAGAATCCACAAAAGAAGAACTTAAGAGTTCCTACCAAGGACATATCACATCACACCCATCCTTAGAGCCAGTTCTAACTGGTGGCACCACTGGAGCCATACCGGGGTTCTAGAGGGATGGCTTTCTGCCTGGTGGGAAAGGAGTGGGAAGAAGGGGTCAGTAAACATAGAGCCTGTTTTCTTTCTTTCTTTGTTCTTTCTTTGTTCCTTTATTTTTTCTTCTTCTGGAATTTGAATCAAGGGCTCCACACAAGAGGCCTGGCTCAATTTACAGTCTCTCTATCTGCACAGGAGAGAATTCTGGGACAAAAGAAAGGCCAGCAAACAGACAGGAAGAGGCAGAGCAGGTCAGGCTGCTACAGGTGGAGGCCTTTGCTGTTGTCTGTCCAGAAGCCCTCAGCTGGGATTCACAAGAAGTTCCACTCTTTCTGATTGATCATTGAGCCTTTGAATAGGTCAAGGCCCCTTGAACATGTGTCTCTTTGTGGCTCAGTAGAAGTGGCATTTCTGGGAAGAAATGTCAGAGGGAGAGGTCTTGAAATAAAGATGCTGCCTTATTTTGACTGTTGAAACCCCTGAGCCCTAAGGCTCCAACAATTACCCTACAGGCTTTGCCCACTGTGCTTTGTGCTCACTTGAGACAGCATTCTGGGAGCCTTGCACCTCCCCAGAGCCCAGTGGCCTCCATCCAGCCTTATGCTACAACTGCTTGCTTTTAAATCTGATATACTGATAAAAACAAGCAGATCACAGAAGACGGCCTTTGCTCACATGCTCACATTGGCAAGGAAAAGAATCTTTTTGCCTAGGCTCTCTCTCAATATGAGTTAGGAAGGATGACTAGAAGCCACCCAAATGGAGGGTGGTAGTTGGTTGTGACCCAAAAAGGGTAAGGTGGTCCTGAACATTTTCTTAGAGGTGTGAGTCATCAGAATGAGCAGATAGGGACTGAGGAACAAAGTATGCTGGGAAATAAAATAGAAGGACATATCAGCGAGTGCAGCATTCTGAGTGTCCTAGAGGCTGAACATCCTGGAGGCAAGTCATGGGCTACCATAGAACCTGGAGCAGGTAGCCACAGACCCAGAAGTGTGTTCAAACATTCAGTCCAGAAGCCAGGTAGAGACTTTGTTGGAAAAATCAAGACTGGCAGAAGAGAAAACCCCTTTGTTAGGCAGAGTCCAAGATAGAGGTGATTCCAAACTAAATTCAACAAGCATCGTGGGGACATGGATTTTGCATGTTGAATCCCTAGAATCTAGAGCATGCTTGAAATAAGTACTGTGATAATGAGAAGAGGTATGTGGAGGAAATCAGCCAGACTGTTGGCTCCAAAGCACATGAAGATGGCAAATGACAGAGAGAAGCATCCAAGAAGAGATTCCATCAGAGGGACATGTTGGATTCCAGGGTGCATTTGGAGGTTTAGAATTGGTCTGTAGCTTTCAACCAACTATAGCCCCATTCTACCACTGCACTACAAGGACCATATCTTTGTTCACACAATGAGTGCCCTATAAATACCCCATAAATTAATGATTTGGGGGCATTAGGGAAGTTATCTAAGAGGTTCTGGGTGGTAAAGAAGTTGTTTGTTATAGTTTTATAGGGAAAAATATGGATCAGCCAATGTATCTCCTGGTTCATGCCTCGGTGACTTCTTCATATTAACTCTTAGGACAATCCAGGAAGGGGTGTTCCTGTTCGCATTTTGTAGCACAGGATCCAGACACAAGCAAAGTCCCACAGCTCCTGGGTGACACTCTCACCCTTCACACTGCTCTTTGTTTGAGAAGCGCTGACTAGGAGCTCTAGATGGAGACTCAGGTAAACCCACTTGAAATCCTGGCCAGCATGCATTACTTATGTGGCTTTAGGAAAGCTATTTACCTATAAAATGCAAACTGTAAAATACAAATGTACATGGCAATGCCTCCTGGAGTGGTTTGAGAATAGACTGAGGGTATTGTAGGTAGCAGTATAACTCAGCTCCTGGTAGACAGTAGGAACTCAGTAAATGTCAGCTCCCACTGCGGCCAGGATCCTCTTCTGCCTCTCTGCACAGTGCTGTCAGAGGCAGTAAAGAAAAGGTCATTTCTCCACTGACAGATAACCAGCTCCTGAGTTACAGGTCATCCCTTGGTATTTTGTCCTTTTCCTTGAGAAGTGTCTTACATGGTGATAAGGAAAAAGCCAGGGCCTTCTCCACAATGTGAGAAAATACGTTGACTCTTCTGCCATGCACTTTCTCTGGAACAGAATTCATGATCTTATTTTCAGTGTGTCCTTATGCACACTCAGTTCCTTTGAAGCAATTTCACTTTGGCTTGAAACCTTAGAGAGAGGATATCAGAGTGTAGTCACAGAATAAGCTGCCCCAGAGAACCTGAGATTTTCTTGGAACAAAATGAATTCTCAAATAATCAAAGAGAATAAATTTTATCATGGCTCATCGGAGGTACATGGCCATCTGGCTCCATTGTTTCTGGGGCTATGGTGAACAGAAATCTTACTGTGGGAGGATGGCACAAGAAGTTACTTGCCTCAGGGAAGCTGGAAAGAAAAGAAAGAGAAAAGAAGCGACCACAAATAAGGTAAACCCTTCAAAAATATTGCCTCCAGTAACCCAGTTCAGCCAGCCTCCACCTCCTAATGGCTCCTTAATCTATAAAATCATCCACATCTCATGATGTAATCACCTCTTAATAGCACCACCAACGGAACCTAACCCTTCACTACATGAGCCTTTGAGGCCATTTAATTTCCAAGCCATAACAGCCCCTGGGATAAAAGTAAAGGAGGATCCCCAATTTATGATTAGCTCACTGGGGTGACAGTCAGAAGGGGTCATTGGGGTCTATCTCCATCCCACCTCCTAACAATGAAATCAAAGATTCTATGTCCTTAACCTATTTTCTTTCCATATCCCCTGCCATGGCTACCTTGGAGAACGCACAGGCCACCTTTTCTTACTTTGAGCTAACAGTACTCCAGAGCCCCAGCAGAACCTGAAGAATTGCCTTAGAGAAGCAGCTTCCTGCTGAGTGTCTTTCCAAATGCCCCACCCTCTGGACACTCACAGAAAAGGTCTGTGCTTCAGTACACGTTTTGGTTCCAAGAAATAGAGGTCAAAAGTATAAATGCCAAGAAAGATTAATTAGTCTGCCACCGGGAGTTGGTGACATGAGCTGGTTTAAAAAGAAATGTGGGGAAAAAATGAGAAGAAAGCTCATAAGAAGAGTCACAGTTGTCACCCCAGATGTGGTTTTGGTGGCTATAGGTCCACCATGTCCTCATGTTACAGGCGAAACCAGAAATCCAAAGCATCACACAAAATGCCCAGCAAAGCAAGTGTGATTTCAATTGCTTTTAAAGCACAGCAATGGAACAGACTCACATGCAGACTGTTTGCAGCTTCTGCTTTGCAGCAGTGTATGTGTCACCTGAGCCTGAACCCAGGGCCTTGTGCATGCTACAAAAGCACTGTGCTACTGAGCTATGTGGATCCAGATAGTCTCTTTTAAAAACAGAAATTTAGAAATGTTTTTTTTTCCGCAGTTGAACTTCTTGCTGATCATCTTATAATTTTAGATGATGCCTCTTTTTAGTGGAACTTCAACTCTCCAAGGTCAATGAATTCTAGCACAGGTCAATCATCTCAGTGACCACTGACATTCCATTTATAAAAAAAAAAAAACACCTGTCATTCCTCCAAATTATATGACAAATACTAACACAGGCAAGGACAACACCAACTGCTGTCTTTGTTTCCATCCTGAAATTCCACTGCCTCCTCCAAGGACCCTCCTTCAGTGAACAGTGACCCCCACTGGCTAAAACTCAGACCCTGTGTCAGTCTTACTAAGGAAGAGAAGGTTCACATGATAGCTTTGATCCACACAGGGGATTCTCAATCTCTAACAAACAGCTGGAAGAAAGAAATCCAGAGCCAAGAAAAGGCAGAACACAGATGTTAATCAGACAAGAAAGAAATGCAATCCCCACAACATGTTGGCCTGGGTTTCACAATGGCAGTGGTCTCCTCTCAGTATGCAGCTGTCTGAATACAGGGCCAGAAAGGGGTTATATTTTGCACTCTGTGGTGTAGGTAGGTCCCTAGGCACACATGGATTTTGAGCTCTGATAATAGGGCTAGCCCAGATTCCAGGGTTTGCAAATATAAGCTACACAGTAATTTTGGAGACATTAATTAGAGACTTGGCATTGTGGCACATGCCTTTAATCCTAGCACTTGGGAGGCAGAGATAGGATCTGGAGGCTTACCTGGGATATAGGATAAAGCCTTATCTCACAAAAACAATCATAAACAAACAATAACAACAAGAAAATTTGCATTTATTAAACTTTTTGTATTTGTTAAATACTGGAGTATATTTTTACTGTAATAGGTTATAGGAAATAAGAAATAGACTAATTTCCCCTATTTTTATATTTTTATTTAAAACATTAGAAAGGAAAATTACATTGCCACAGGTGTTCCACTTGAGCTGATATAGGCTTACAGCTTGTGTAATTCTACCATTCCCAGACCTGAGCCTCCAAAACTCCTGAGGAACTTAATAAAGCACACGAGTATGGGGTCTGAAGGGAATCTAGCAACCAGAAGCATCATGAACTGATGATTTCTTTGATTTCTTTTGCTATCATTTCCACATCTAGATTGATCCTTGAATGTTACTGATCTGAGAGTCCTTCATAAGCAAGTCTCTCATCTCATATTTCCCTGCTCGCAAATACATAATGCGTTTACTGACTTACAGACATCACCACACATATGACAGGAGCATGAGGCATGTTGAGTGAAGGAGATTATTTTTCTCCTGCTCAGCCCTTATGTCTGAAGTAGAGCTAGAAAGGTCAATCAGATCAGTCAGAGGAAATGTCAGCAGAGAGCTGTGAGAAAAGAAATTGTATGTCCACTTAGGGTGGCCACTTTGGAAGGTCTCTCTGAGGCCCTGCAACACATGAATGAAATAGAGCCCCAAATCAGGAGAAGCCAGGGACAGTAACAATAGCAGATACATTTGAGTACCCAAAAGGAGCCATGGTGACTGAAGCATGGGAAACTCAACCAGGATCAAGGAATAGGAGGAGAACTGAAGCTTGCCTGGGAAGGTGCTTATGAAGATGGGGCTCTGGTTTGAATGAATATCATAGAAGAAAATTTTCCCAACTAAAAGAAAGAAATGTCCATAAACATACAAGAAGCCTACAGAACACCAAATAGAATAGATCAGAAAAAGAAATACCTCTTGTCACATCATAGTCAAAACACAAAACCTACAAAACAAAGAAAAAATATTAAAGGCAGCAAGAGAAAAGGGTCAAGTAACATGAAGGTAGGTCAATCAGAATCACACCAGATTTCTCATCAGAAAGTATGAAAGCCAGAAGGGCCTGGGCAGATGTGATTCAGTCTTTAAGGGAACACAGATGCCAACCAAGACTACTATACCCAGCAAAGCTTTCAATCAACATAGATGGAGAAAACAAAATATTCCATGACAAAACAAAATTTAAGCAATACCTACACAGCAACCCAACACTACAGAAGATACTAGAAGGAAAACTTGAATCCTATGAAAACAACTACACCTAAGAAAATATAGGATACAAGTAGCTTCCCAACTAAAAGGAGAAAAAAAAAAACAATGAATCATAGTAAGACCACCAACTCCACAATAAACGGAACTAACAGCCATTGCTCACTATTATCCATCAACATCAATGGACTCAACTCTCCAATAAAAAGACACAGACTAACAGAATAGTTGCAGAAACAGGATCCAACATTCTGCTGCATCCAAGAAACATACCTATGTAACAAAGATAAACACTACCTCAGAGTAAAGGACTGGAAAAATATTTTTCAAGCAAATGGACCCAGAAAACAAGCTGGGGTAGCAATCCTAGTATCTAATAAAATAGACTTTCAACCAAAGTTAATCAAGAAAGATGAGGAGGGGCACTTCCTTCTCATCAAAAGAAAATTCCAACAGGAGGACATCACAATTTTGAACATCTATGCACCAAATACAAGACAACCTACATTTGTAAAAGAAATATTATTAAAGCTGAAATCACACATTGACCACAACACCCTAATAGTGGGAGAATTCAACACTCCACTCTCACCAAGGGACAGATCATCTGGTCAGAAGCAAAACAGAGAAACAAGGGCACTCACAGACACCCTAAATCAAATGGACCTAATAGATGTCTACAGAACTTTTTACCCCAGATCAAAAGTGTATACATTCTTTTCAGCACC
>CM053753.1:13833579-13869623 GCA_028658305.1 Pachyuromys duprasi
CAAGAAGGAGGATCCAGGTTGGGATGATCAATGCTCACTTAGATAGACAAATGGGATGGACAGTGAATGTAGGAGAAAACAAGCAACAGGACAAGAGCCTACCAAAGAGGGCCTCTGAAAGACTCTACATAGCAATGTATCAACGCAGATATTAAGACTCACAACCAAGCCTTCGGCAGAGGCCAGGGAATAATATGAAAATAGGGTGAGTTAGTAAGACTTGGCGAGAACAAGAGCTCCACAAGGACCAAATAGATCAGGTCTTTTAGGAGGCTGTTTCTCCAGCCAAGGACCATATATGGTCAGATGTGGCCCATGGTAGCTCAGTATCTAACTGGGTACCCTAGTAAGGGGAACAGGGTCTATTTCTGTCATGAACTCAATGGCTAGCTCTTCAACCCTCCCTGCCCCACCCGGGAGGAACAGCCTAGCTAGATCCCAGAAGAGGACATTGCAGCCAGCTCTGAAGAGACCTGATAAGCTAGGGTGGGTGTGGAGAGCTGCGTGTGCTGGTTTCCACCTTCCGCCATCCCGACGGCGAGTGCTCTTGCGGACAGCTCCTTATTTGGTGCTCTTGTGGACAGTTCCTTATTTGGCTGTGGACAGCTCTTTATTTGGCTGTGCTGTGTCTGAGGATCCGCCTTCTCTTGCGTGTACCTATCCAAACTTCCCTCGTGGCTACCCGGGGTTGGCTTGCTCAGGGGTACTTATTCCTGGGACGGGCTCTCCTCGAAGGAGAAGAAGAGGAGGAGGAGGAGGAGGAAGAGGAGGAGGAAGAAGAAGCAGAGGCTGAAGCAGAAGATTGTTCAAAACTTCTGAATAAACTTCTTGAAGAAGAGCTCGTGTGCCGTGTCTTTCCTTGCTGGTCGAGGTGGATGGGACAGGTGGGATGGAAGGAGAAGAGGTCCTCCCCCATCATTGAACTTGGAGGGGGGCAGGGAGGAGATAAGGGAGGGATGGGCAGAGTTGGGGGGAATGAGGGAGAGGGCTACGACTGGGATACAAAGTACATAACCTGTGATTAGTATAAAAATAAATAAATTTCATTTAAAAAAAGAAAGAAAGAAAACTGCTCATTACACGTTTATCCACACCACACAGCAAACAGCACTGTGAGCATGCCCTCACAGAAGCTATGGGCTCTGGGTAATACTGATGGATCAATGAAGGTTCACTAGCTGTAACAAATGCACCAGTCCGGTAAAGGTGCTGATCAATGAGGAAAATGTGCATGAGTAAATGGGCTATCTATACCTTCTGTACATTTTTATCACCCTAAAATCATCAGGAAAATATCTAAACAATTAATGTGGTCCTCTTCCAAATAAAAACTAAGTTGATAGGTGAGATCTACCACAAGTACCACTGTGCTTGTTATTTCAGTAGCTGGGATCGTCTATTTCTGGACATCTTTGTGGTTTATATCTTCATCTCCATCAGTTTTAGCTCAAATATTAACTTAATTAGAAATTCTAATTACTGTATATAAGAGAACACCATGTCACTCTCTGGCATAGTTTAATTTTCTATAACTCAGACTTCAAAATATAATTGGTCTCTAATAATACATACATCGGTGTGTATGCTTTTCTCACAAAAACATAAGAATTTACAGGAAATTCTTATCTCATTCATAAATACATGCCTAGTATCTTGTTTTAAATACCTGTGAAACAGGAGATGTTTTGTATATTTCTGTTGAGTAGGCATAGGTAACATCATAAAATGGCTGTAAAATGGGTAGAAAAAGGATTGAAGTAGAACCAACTGGGTAGAGAGGAAATGTGGTTAGAAGAATGTTATGCTGGTCTAGGAGACAGAAAAAACAATGGTCTGTGGTGTGGCTATAGAGCGGGGAAGTCACATTTTTGAGTGAGATGGGGAAATCAATAAGATACTGGGAGAAGGCCTGGAAAGGACCATTTGTAGATGGCTCTGGGTAGATATAGCAGCAACATTTACTGAATCAGAGACTTCTAGAAGAGGATGGATTCTAAAAATATTTTCAAAACTTAAAAAAAATTATCTTGCATTTGTTTTGAGTAAATGGACCTTAAGATACTGTTATGAAGGCTGAAGGAAACCATCTAGTAGACATTTCTATTATAAAGTATTTACACATAAAGGGATATAAAGTTGTGGATTTGCTGTTAAATAGGTGAGTCCTGGGTGGGGACATAGCAGGGAGATAAATGACACAAAAATTACATAAAGTTAATGGTAACTAAAACTGGAAATAAGTATTAGTATTTCACTGAATTATGCTCCTGCCCTTCTGTGTTTAAAATTGTTCAAAAAAATGCTCTACCAGATAGCTAACATCATACACTTTGGATGCAGGACACTGGGGAATCAACTTCTAACTTAGCTGGATGCTCCGTTCACAATGGCTCATGTTCATGAGGCGAGAAGAAGCTATGCAGACTGCTTAAGGGAAGAAAATACATCAATGTTCCCAACCAGCTGTGGACCCTGTGTGCTTCAACACAAAATTGCCAGGCAAAATACACTTTAGGTTGCAATTGTGGTGTGACTGTGTTGTGGTTAATCAAACACTCTCTGAATTTACTTGAGGCCCACTCAACAAGAAAAAAGAATACATGTCTGGTATTATAAACCTAAAGTCAAATGTTGGGGAGGTAACAGGCACTAAGGGGAAGTCTATAACTGTATTTGTTTCTTTGTTATAGAATGGACAGAGAGCCAAAACAGGAAAAGGTGTTCTAACAAATACACATATAAAGTTAGCAAGCTAGCTCAGCAAGTAAATGCACTTGCCACTGAGGCTGACGACCTGAGTTCAACCTTCCGAACCCACATGGCAGATGGAGGGGACCAACCTCCTCTCACTGCCTCACCTGTTCTGTGTACCTGTGCGCATGTGTCCAGGCACAAACACCCTATACACTTTTAAATGCGCCTGTATGTGTCTGTGTGTGTACACAAGAAAGTTAAAAAAAATAAAAACTTACACTTTAAAATAGTATGTTCAATGCACAAGTACATGTGTACATACGTATGCACACATACAGTAAACAGGAAAGAGTCCAACCAGCAGAAGGGACCAGATGGAGTGGCCAGAGCAGTGAACCAGCTCCACATATGGGGTCAAATCATGATGCATGAGAAGGAAGTTCTTTGGCCTAGAGAGTAGCACACTGAATGTGTGTTTATTTGATTTTTCCACATTTCTGAAGAAGTGCCAGTGCTAAAGGTAGCTTGCTCATTTGTTTGGCTCTGCAGATAGGGCAGGGGTCATACAAAAGCTGATTTCCCTTCTGGTGAATTTTTAAAAGATAATAACTTTTCATAAAGAAGAGGTGCCCATAAGGTATATTTATTAAGAAATGCTGCTGACATAAGGCATTATATCAAGTATTGAAGAAATACAGAATTCTGCTGGAGAGACAAGGTCTTATAAAGGAAGCATAGCATAAACTGGGATTTAAAAAACAGTGATAATTTGGCATTCAAGAAACTGAGGCAGAGGATCAGGAGTTTGAAGCCACTTTGCAATACCAATTAAGAACCTGCCTTATCACCCACAAGCTGCACTGAAAGGCAAAAATAGAGAACTCTTATGTATGTGAAGGGCTGAGGAAGTGCCTCCCTCAGCTCTTGAATTTCAGGCCACAAATGAGACTCTTCTTCATATTAGAAGAAGAATTTCCTCGTGTTCTCTTCTCTAGTGATTTTAAACTTATTTTCCTTTGTACAGACTATGCACATGAAATTAGACAGTGATCAGTGAGTTAACAACAGGTGGTTGACAGCATAAGTAAAGCCCATGGCTAGCCCAGGCTGGCCTCCTATGCCGGTGTGTGCTGCCCCTCCTTGGATCTGTTCCTCCACTCTGCACAAGCGAAGGAGATTTAGCAGGCAACACGCCTCTGGGCATCATGCACAGCTTCCCCTCTTCCTGAGTTACCTAAAATAATAAGACACCATCTCCCTCTGTGTGTCACCAGGACCATGAAGGTGAAATAGTACCTGTGAGAATTCGAGGAACCACTCTGGGCAAAGAAGAACCTGCAGATAGAAGTGCTGAGTGTATATTAGCTCATACTATTCTCCATGAGTTCTGAATACCATCTCCACTAAACCCACATTTCAAGTTTAGTTCCGTTCCGCTGTAACCTTGCCTGTAGATTTTTCCCCGAAACTTCCACTACCTATTTGGTGACCAACATGGTTAAATGACAGATGACCATGAGTCCTTAAAATTTCAGCTCCCTACCCACAACATAATGCACCTCTGAATTTTGGGATTCTTTTTCTCTTCTAGAAGCTGAGTTTATGGATGAGTCTTTTCATCTTTCTATATCCTTACCCAGTACAGTCTACCACATGGGTCTTGAATACTGAGCTTGGAATTGTATAAACCAGCTGAGATAGTTTGAATATGAAAACATCTCCATAAGCTCACATGTTCAATAACTGGCTCCCAACCAATGCGTTATTTTAGAAAGTTTTATAAACTTTAGGATGTGTGGTTTAACTGGAGTAAGTGAGTCCCAGAGGACAAGCATTTGAAGTTTAGGCCTTCTGAAGGCTATTCTTGGTTGTCAACTTGTCTACATTTGAAATTAATTAAAATCCAAACATGGAGGGCACACATATGAGGAATTTTTGCTTAATTTGAGTTAAGAAGAGTCAGTTCTAACCTGGATCTCTATAGTAGAAAGAGACTCACCTTTAATCCAGATCTTTTGAGGTGGAAAGACACACCTTTAATCTGGACCATCTACTGGAAGCCTATTAAGGGACATGGAAGAAGGAAGCTTTTGCTATTTTCCTGCTTGCCTCACCTTGCTAGCAAGTTCATTCTTTTGCTGGCATTAGAGCTTACTTCTTCAGGATTCCAGTGTACACTGAAGACCAGTTGAGACATCCAGTTTCATAGACTGAGCAACTACTAGGTTCGTGGACTTTCCATTTACAGCCAGCCATTGTTGTATTAGCTAGACTGCAGCCTGTAAGTAATTCTAATAAATCCCATATATATATATATATGTATATGTATATGTATATATGGGATATATATGTATATATAGGATATATATGTATATATATGGGATATATATATACACAGAGAGAGAGAGAGAGAGAAATGTTCTATAAATTCTGTTACTCTAGAGAACCTTGACTTATGTAAGCCTGGTCCCCACATCCTTTCTTTATTCACTGCTTCCTGTCCACCATGGGAAAACACCCTCCTCTTTCTCCCCTTCCTCCTCCTCCTCCTCCACATGCTCCTGCTGCCAAGATGTTCTATCTTACCATAGCACCAGACTCAACATAGCCAAGCACTATAGATTGAAATCTCTGAAATCTTGAACTAAAGCAAATCTTTCCGTCGGCGTTTATGTGAGGTATGCTGTCATGATGATGTAAAGTCTAGCTACCATGCTAGCCTTGGAGTGCAGGCTCTGAAGTAATGTTTCCAAAGGCAGTTTGCTCTATACTGTGGAACTTGGTTTGAAATCTGACAAAGAACACTGGTTATACCTGTCTTCAGCTGTGGCTGATATGATTAGAACAGCCAAAGGAAGGAAGGACAGAAATACTACGACTTCCGCACGTGTTAGAGGCATTCAGTAGAGTCCTTCCCTGAAAGGAGCCCTCCCCCCATTTGTCTGAATGCTCTTCTATCTGTCAGCCTGTCTTCTTCACCTGCTGCTCAGAGTCCAGCCCCTCCACCTGGCCACTGATGCACTGAGACCTGGAATTTTCCTTCTGTCTCTTTCAATAAATGCAGGTGCAGCTTCCTTTAATGGGCTGTCAATGGGCAGTAAGAACCCAGACTGCACAATTAAACGAAACAAATGCTTGGCCATGTCTGCTAACAGCTGTGAAGCTTAGCTAAGCCAGGTGGCCTGAGAAACTAAGATTCTAGAATCTGTACCTTCAGAGCTCAGCCTATTCCTTTTCTATTCAGCATTGTTCTGGGCTTTAAGCATTATTCTTCTCTTAAACTGGGAGTTTGCACATGAGGGTAGAATGGCAAATGTTGGAAGGCAATAAAGCCATCTCTCTAGGAAAGTAATTAACCTGTAAATGTTTGCTGCAACAAATGGAAAAAATCTTTGCTGCTTCACCTTAACATCCAGGCCCTTTCCATACCTGACACTTTTTCCTCTCTCTGCTTTTAACAGAGAAGCCCAAACAGCCCTCTACTTAACCCTGGTGAGGCAGCATCCTGTGTAATCAAGGGTTGGTGTGAGCAAATCCCAACATGCCTATTCATGCAGAGATACATGAGATAAATAGAGTGTACCCCCAGATTCCCCAGAACAAGAGAGTGAGGGAAGGTTCCTGGTACCTAAAACTCACATTGAAAAAAACATACAAACTCCTCAGGTCTCAGAGGGGAAGAGGGAATGCTATCATCGTAGTATGCAGCCCAGGCTAACCTCAAATTTTTGACCCCACTCCTTTAGCCTCCCAGTATTGGGATCACAGGCATGTGTCACTGAGATGACTGAAGAATGTACTACCTTTATGGTTTGATCAGAAAAAAAAATCTTCAATAGTTGAGTAAACAAGTAAAGGTCAGGAAGCTGAGAGTCTCCAGTGCCCTTAAATGCTATTGACAAGATGTAGAGCTGCCTGCTGAACTACAGCCACTGAATTGTCACCTCCGCATAATCTTGTAATGGATGCAAAATGAGAGCAGATCTGGACTTGCTTAGATGAGCTGAAGAATGATGAGGCAGAACCTTGGGGTATTATGGTCTCTCTGAGCTTTATTATATGTGACACCAGTTCATCTTCCACATGCTGGGGAAACTATGGAAACTATACTTTTTATCATAGAACAAGTGACAGTTCCACTTGGGAGAAGCTGTCCTATTTTGGGCTGAAAAATCTATCTCCAGATAGTGATGGGCATGCCAAGATATACTGATACCCAGTCAGAACAACTTTGAAAAGCAATCCCCAAGGCCTTGGCCATGGGTGGCCAACAACCCATTAACAACTCTGCAAGACATATTGAGGCCCTCAGTTAGCCACTTCTTGATGGACCACCTCCTGATTGGATTGAATCCTAAAGCTTTCTATCAAGCAGGCTATCTTTATTAAATTGTGTAAACTCTCTGGGTTCTATTTCTTCGTCTGTAAGAGGGAAACAGGACAAAAACCTTACTTCATTGTTTTATTAGCTGACCACAGATCTCTCTTTACATCAGCCTAGATTTTACCAAGCAAAACGTTACTGTCTCCACTAAATTCCCCTCTTTCACCTCTATCCAGGTCACTAATAATATTGAGAGTGTAACATGTTGCCTAGAGTAAGAAATGGAAACCAAAGAGTCGTCAGGGTACTGCAAACTATCCTGAGCATGTTACATTTGTTAGCAAGCAGTGAAATTTAAGTACTTTTTTTTCATTTTCCATTTTAATGTATATATGGTACACATGTATGAGTTCATGTTTGCATGTATGCAAGCAAATGTGTGTGTTTACACACATATGCTCCTTTGTGTGGAGGTCTGTGGCTGATTCTAGGAATTATTCTCTATTGCTTTTCTACTTTATTCATGGAGACAGGGCCCCTCAGTCAAACCTAGAGCTTGCCCATATGGCTAGTCCCACTAGCCAGTTTGCTCTGGAGATACCCATATCTGCCTTTGGAGCCTAAAATTACAAGTGGGCCTCTGTAGCAACCTGGCATTTTGCATGGGTTCTAGGGATCCCGAATGCAGCCCTACACTTATGCAGCAAGTGAGTGAGCCACAGAGCCATCTACCAAGTCTTTTCTCGTCTCAAGTTCTCAAACTGTTTCCCCATCTCAGAAAGTACTCTGTCTGCACTTTCATTTTTCCATCTGTAAAATGAGAAGGACATTGTGAGACATACTTCCAGGGATGTGCTGGGATATTAAGTGAACTGAGGCACATTCCTGATGCTGCGCTATGCTTAACAAACAGAATTTCTTACTACCTAATGCAAAATCCTGTGTACATTTATTATTCTCTCTGACAGAAACAAAAAGAATTTGAGCCTTAGGGTGTTTAGGTGACCTGGAGTCACTGTGAAACAAAATAAAACTAGGAATATTTTCCAGATTTTCTAGTGGGCTACCCAGGGGATCTGCTTTTTAGAGAGTGTGTTGGCTTTTTTTTCTGACTTATCATTTTTGTGTGAATAAGTGTTTTGTCTGTGTGTAATCTATGCACCAATGCATGCTTGATGCTCAAGAAAGCTAGAAGGAGATATTAAGCCGCATAGGACTGGAGTTACAGATGGCTGTGAGCCACTATGTGGGTGCTTATAATTGAACCCAGATCCTCTACGAGAGCAACTAGAGCTCTTAATGGCTGAAATACCTCTCCAGCCGCTGTATTGTTCAATTCTGTTTCATCCTTGGTTCCAGACTTTGCAGCTCAATTCCTGCTATCTTATGGTGTAAGGTTAAAAAAAATTAGATGTCCAGCGATAAGTAGTGGAAATAGATGTAGTAAGAGTTGACTGTTATTCTGGTATCTTCATTTTCCAAAATCCAGAGCCTTATCTGACAAAGGTGAGTCATTTTAGGCAGTTCCTTGCGTAAGGCTCCAAGTTGTTTGGTCCACGTTGACAACATGGCCCAACAAGTAGAAACTATCTTTATTTTGCTTCATATATAGGAAAACACTTTTGCTTTGCTCTCTCTCTCTCTCTCTCTCAGCTAAGATGAAGGCGAAAAACAGACACCCTCTGCAGGCTTCACTGGGTATGGTGCAGCCTATCAAGGATTCTCTACCTCCAAGTACCATTCAGTCTGAACTGCAGACAATCATCACACTGCTATCATAACTGCTTAAATGTGAAAAGAATAAAGGATGCTCTTAGAAAGAGTTTGGAGGAGGGAAGGGAGCCAAAACAAGGCAGAGGCTTCTCTTTAGAGATCAACAGCTCAAAGTGGGATTCTGAGAGATTAAAACAAACAGTGCTCCTGCATGCAAAGCAACCCTGGACAGCATGATGGATGGGTCCTGAATGTATTCCAGCCCTGAGATTATTTCTGCTCCTTCTCATTGGAGGATCTGAGCCAGCTCAGATCTAGTCTCTCTGCATGATGAGTGAAGGCTGGAGCCTCCCTTCCCTTCTCAGAACCAGGTGTCTGGTCAGTCATGAGCAGCCCCTAATGTTAGACTTGGCAGCTTCTAGGAAGCTGAGGGAGAGACATAAACTCTCTCCAGAGTTTTGACTTAGCCTGTTCATTGCCAAAGTTGCCTGCCCAGTGGGATCTCCTGGGGAAGCTTTTAAGCATCTGAAGCCCCAGCTGTCTTCTGGGTCAAGTGAACCACAGGCTGCCCAGTAGGACACATGTACCAGGGTTTGAAATCTCCCTGGGTGATTACCATGTGCAAGCAAATTTGAAAATCCCTGTTTGGGAGCCGTGGTTCTTAGCAGGGGTTGATTTTTGTGCCCCTAGGAAACATTTGGCAATATCAGAAGATATTTTTTGTTGTGAGGAGAGAGATGATGCTACTGACATCTAGTGGGAAGAAGACAGGGAAGCTGCTAAGCATGCCTACAACCTGATGCCAAGCTGTGTCCTACAAGTAGGGAAGACTGACATTGGTATTTTATGTCCACTGCATCAGCTTGTTAGACTCTCAGCACCTCAGGCATGTCCCCCAGACTCCCTGGACCTAAATATGCATTTCCACAAGGTTCCAGGATGGTCTTTACACACATTTAGAAGTAGTAATTCAGATTCTTGATAGTCTTCATTGCATGAGGAAGGCACCGTCAATCTTAACTGAGAGGGTGTTTTTCGTAGCAACTATTCTTTTACATTCAACATTCACCCCTAAAGACTGTGGACAGAAAGGAGTCTCAGACATCAGAATCAGGAGATCAGATTTGGGTTCCAACATTAGTTGGGGTTATTTAAAATGACTTGCTTGGTCTCATCTGTCTAATCTGCAAAAACAGAAGAAGATATATTTTTGCAACACAACAGCTAATGCCTGAGCAGTATGGGCCAGCACCTAAGCTGCACTAACTTAGTAGAGGTTTCTTTTGAGCAATTCATTTCCCCTATTTTAACATCAATTTTTCTCATCTGGAAATAGAAATGCATAGCCATGGCTGCTCATGGAGAAAACTACTCAGGTGTTGAAGGTTGAGGTACTAACATGGGGTAGACATCCTAAAACAGGTGCTGGCCTGCTTCCTGAAATATATCAGGAGAGAGTTTTTTATTCAATTCAATTCAACTTATGGTACACAAAGTACCATAAATCCTATCCCTACATCAATCTGGCAGAGCATATGTTCGCAGTCATAGATGTCCTTCACCCAACCAAAGCCAAAACATAAGGATGACATCATCTGCTGTTCACAGTCATAGATGCCCTTTTACCCACCCAATGCCAACACTGATGGATTATGTCATCTGCTATTTGGTCTCATCACTTCTATTGAGATTGTAACTTGAGAGTAGGTTACTAGATGTGCCTTCCCCTGTAGCCCCTTTGGTGCCAACAACAACAACAACAACAACAACAACAACAACAACAACAAATGATTCCTGTTAGTGATTCAGAATTCAGAACCAGATAACTGGTGTGAGGGGAATCTGGGACACAGAGCTGACCCCTTCCAATCCAAAATGAAACCAGTATTATGCTACTGCACTACCTCTCCTGGGACAGCTGTTTTTACCCTCCTCACCAAACACAAACGTGCATATACACATGCAATTACATGCACACACAAATACACACAAACACACACAATAGAGAGACAGAAAAAGGGAGAGAAACTAGGGCAGCTAATTAGCTAAGAAGTTTTCTGGAAGGATGAACATTTGTCTTTTTTTCTTAATCAGTTTACAAACTGCCTCAAAGCAGGAGCTATGCATTTCTCTTGTTACCTACATGGCTGAGCTCACAATGAAAGCTCTCCAAGTCTGTTGCCCAAGTGATTGACTGGCAAGCCTGCTGACTGATTAGGTCCTTGCTGACTGAAAGAAGTGCAAGCTAAGCATTGGCCATGCACATTGCAATTGCCCAGTCTCTTATGTCTGGAAATATCTTTGGCTTCTTAGAGATTTTACTACAATCTAAAAAGATGTCCTCATTCTGTCCACGTACCTTAGAAGTTGCCAGAAATCAAATAAAACACTTTTTGAAGTATTATATTGAAAGGTTATTTTAATTCTTGCCTATACAGAAATAGCCCAGCCACTTTGAAACAGTATTCACGCTGAGTCTGGAGAGGGGATAAGACAGAGTTATTGAGAAAACAGGCCAGAAGGAAGAGCCTCCAGAGCAAAGAGAAGCATGAGGTAGTAGAATAGAATGTCCTCCCACTCAGACAAATGGGATAGGCTAAGACCTGAATCCAGATACTGTTGAAACTAACATCAGCACTGACAGGAGCATGACAGCCATACCAGGTAAGCCAGAAAAAGGCAGCTCCAGCCAGGAATACCATCAGGCCCACATGCCATGGCTACAACCCAAACCACTGAAGCAGAAGTGTGGGCATGCTTTTGTTCCAGTGATAATACATGGATAGGAGCCACTGTAATGGACTGAAGAGATTTTTCAATCCTACTTTTTGCAACAAAGAAATGTCAGGGACAACATGGTTGTAGAAGCAACTGCTTGACACAGTTCAGGCTGCTGGAGCACCATTGCCCTGGAGAAAACATCTCTGGATTACCAGTCCAAAAATGGTGTTGCTTTTTCCTGTATCTCTGCGTGATTTGTTTCTTATTGTGACTCCATCCTTTTCCTCTAATTCAATTGGTAAGATTTCTAGGGGACTGGGGGAGAAGGAAATGTCTCAAAAACAACCACTATGGAGGAAGTATTCCTCTTGGCAGTAAAGGCAGTGAACCCTGAATTATCTGAACAAGAAATTAAATTCATAGAGGCCTTTTATGCTAATTGAGCCCTGAAAAACTTTAGTCATATCATGGATATCTAACAATATCAAGACTTGTTTGAGTTTCCACACTCAGTCCCCAGACTCCTGAAGTCAGAAAGGAATTAGACCCTAGAGGAACTCCTGGAAGTTATACTAACTTCCTTTTCTAGAAAGACTTGGTCACATGGACATGATTCCTTGGCATAGGATAAAGAGATTACAGGAGCTTTATATAGTTCATGAGGAAGGGGCTAGAGACCCTCTGAAATATAACTCCTTTTACAAAAGATGTTTAGAAACAGGTCAAAAAGAACTTGCTCAGCTGCAATCAGCAGCTAAGAACTAAGAATGATCTAGTTTGGGTAGCACTTCTTTGTTCTTATGCCACTTACTGTAACTGCAAGATTTTGCCCACATGACCTATGGTATAGAGGTTTGCCTGAGAAAAACACTGAGTTAATGATTATATGTGCTTGCTTGCAATGTTATCACTGCACTGTGTATGTAGAGTATGGCTTGCTATATTCTGTGACTTCTTGGGTACAATTACTATACCATGTATGTAGAGTAAGTACAGCCTGCTATATTCTGTTTATTTTCATCTGTGGGTCTTTGGGGAAAAGCCAATACTTTGGGGAAAGAAAAAAAAACGGTTTTTGATCATGTAGAAAAATGTATAAGGAAATGATCTAACAACAAAAGACTGGGATTGACTCTCTGCTCTAAGAGAACAGAAAAAAAGAAAGGAGAGAAGAAAGAGAACAGAAAAAAGAGAACATGAGCAGACACCAGAGATACTGCCTCCAGAGAGCATCTTGAAATGAGTTATCCATCAGCTTGTTCCTGTCCCCATATATGAAGTGAATTTCTTTCACTCCAATACATTCCTCCCAATCTTGAAACAATTGGCTGAGACTGCTATGTGTGAACCATGACACAACAGCCACAAAATAACACATACAGGAGCACTGATTTTATTCTATGTGGAGGAATGCATTTAATGCCAGAATCCTAAAAAAAAAAAAAAGGCAAGCCAAGGAACAGTTGCTCATGTCTGCCTTCCCCCTAGTTCAGGCAGGGCCAAGCCAAGGTTTAGGAAGACAAATCTTCCATCACTGTGTGCAGTGAAGGTCTTCTGGACCTTTGCTAGGACTGGATCTGTTCAAATTCTTCTGTGAATTTAAAGACCTGTTGTCTCACCAGGACAAACTGAAATGCCTAGACAACAGGGGAAAATCAACTAGAGATCTGAATAGAAACCCATAGGAGAGTAAAGAGAGAAAATAACAAAGGGAAAGCTAAACCCAAGATCATGGCAAGAGAGGGCTGCAGGGCCTAAGAAGCAGGGTTGGTGGGAAAAGGCCCTCTTCTTTAGGGAGATGTCTTAGTTGCTCTGAATGTTGCTATGAAAAAATATTCTTAACAAAAGCAACTTAAGAGAGAAAGGGTTGCTTTGTCTCAAAGATCCAGGTTGCAGTCTATCACAGCAATGAAGCTACAGCCTGAGGATGGTTGTCACAGGTCATCCACAGCCAAGAAGCAGAGAGTGACAACCACATGATAACACTCAGTTAGCTTTCTTCATCTTACACAGTCGGTGTGTGCTGTTGAAGGGATAGTCTAGCCCTAACAGGCAATCCCCAAAGTCCCTGTCCATGTGCAGGTCACATCAGTTTGATAACACTAAGCATTACAAGATATGTTCTTCAAAACAGGGAAGGTTATCTTATTTCTAGGGGTCTCAGTTTGTACTGGGTGATAACCAAGGCTATCTTCAGATTGCTGGGAGAGTTTGAATTGGTTATATCTGACCAGGGAGAGCTTACCTGTCAGGAAAAGAGGAAGGAATTCATGGATGTTCATGAAACACAGCCCACATCAGTTTCTATAAATCCTGTGATAACATGATTTTTTCCTCTAGAGAGAAGACAAGTTAAGATTTCTATTTCTCAATCATCTAAAAGCTGAGATTTGTTTTTTGCCCCAGTGTTAGAGATCAGCCCCAAGGCCTTATATGTACTCAAACAGATTTTTTTCCCCATAGTTGCCATTAAGGCAATACAGGGAAGGAAAAAAAAAAAACACCTGACTTTAAATGAAGAGAAAACTTCACTGAAATAAATAAACAAAAACAGACAGTGAGAGATGTTGGAATTTATACACATAAACACGTGTTCATCAAAGAGAATTTGAGTGATGAAACTAAACGCTAATCAGTAATGCAATGAAAGGATCTACCTTCTCATGCTGAACCTTTTCAAAGACTTTTTTTTCTGCAAAATAAATAAATAGTTTTCTTTGGGTGATAGACAAAAGAAACAGTTTTTTTTTCTTTTAAACATTTTTACATTCATTTAGTGTGTGTATGTTTGTGTGTGCAGTGTGGGAGGGGTGTATTGGGGGTGCAGTGTATGGTGTGTGTGTGTGTGTGCAGTGTGTGTGTGTATGTGCAGTGTGTGGGGTATGTGTGTGTGTGTGTGAGTGTGTGTGTGCAGTGTGTGTGTGTATGTGCAGTGTGGGGTATGTGTGTGTGTGTGCAGTGTGTGTGCAATGTCTGTGCAGTGTGTGGGGTATGTGTGTGTGTACAGTGTGTGTGTGCAGTGTGTGGGGTATGTGTGTGTGTGTGCAGTGTGTGTGTGTGTGCAGTGTGTGGGGTGTGTGTGTGTGTGTGTGTGTGTGCTCACCAGTGTGCACATATACCATGATGTGCATGTGGAGAGAAGAGGACAACGTGAAGGAATCCGTTCTTTCCTTCAACCATATTTCAGGGTCCAGCTCAGGTCTGCAGGCTTGGCAGCAGCTATATTACCCACTGAGCTATCTCTGTGACCCACAAAAGGAATATTTTTTTTACCACATATCTAGTGCTGTATATAATTTATCTTACTTAGCCCTTAGAATAGGCCAACAAGATAGTGTTATTTCTTACTCACTGATAACAAAGCAGATATTCAGAAATGTGTAATAATGGTCTCTAGCAGCAAATCTGTAATTTCATCAAACTCTTGAATGTGACAATCAGATTCTGACTTCCTTCCTGTCCCTCGACTATGGAAGAGTAGGGAGGGGAAACACATTCTTGGACAACTCACCAAGTAACCAATTAGCATCCTCCCTTCCACAGCAGCCTCAGTTCCTAAAAGGGAGGATGAAATGCGCCATCCTCTCAGAGCACATTGATATTCATCCCAATTCCCTTCCTTCTCTATTCCAGCAGCACATAAATTACCAGCTCTGTTGTCAAATGCTGCATGTAATTGTGTTCAGCAAAACATCCCTGGGGAAAAAGAAAAGTCATCCAGTCTGCAGAGAACCAAGACAGGCCAGGGGCTCAGCAAAGAGGGCGAAGGTCTGTGCCCACCCTCTCTTCCTACCTCCTTCCTTCACGACAAGCTCAAAAAAGCCAGGGCCTGTCAGGAACCACAAACAATATGAGAGTGTGAGCCGGGAACAATTCTAATTAAGAAACAGTGAATCCTGAGCTTGTCACACCATGCAAACCTATACAAGAAAAAAAAAAGATAGCTAAGGACCTATTTTAATAAATCTGTAGAAATAAACACCATTTAGATAATTACAATGAGCCATATCATGTAATAATGATCTCATTTAATCCCCACTGCAGCCTTTGGGGGATGCCAAAGCCTGAACTCAGAACTGTCTGCTAGTTGACACGCTCCAGGCAGCCCAGCTGATAAATACTGAGTGGGAGATGCTTTTCCTAATTCATCCACAGCCATCATCCTTACAAGCACCACCCTTGAATCTCTGTGTTATAACCTGCTCTCTCAGTACACTGGCCTAGCCGTTGGCCCAGGTGGGAATCAACCCACTGCAAGACAGCTCCTGGAAATTGTCTGCAAATTAATGTATGCCTCTTTCAGAATCTTCACATCATTTCCTGTTTAGAAAAAAAAAACACATTGTTCTGTGTGTAAAATGATAAGCCCAGGAAGATGCTCGATGGCTAAAATGCATGCAGATGCTCGATGGCTAAAATGCATGCAGCACAAACACAGGGAATGAGGTTGGGAGACCTACCACCCACATTTTTCAAAGCTAGGTGAGCACAGCAGCCTGCCTACCATCTTAACACTGAGGAAGTGATAGACCATGCCCAAGATAAGCTCACTAGATAAACAAGCCAAATCTAGGTTCAGGGAGAGATGGGATACAACAAGAAGCAATCAAAAGAAGCACTTGACACCAATCGCTGACCTTTACATGTACATGCATAGGTGTGGTAATATACATGTGAGTATGATCGTACATGCATGCACACCATACGCATATGTAAACAAAATAACTAATAATTTATTTAAAATTCATTTTTAAGTCCTATAACCAGATAAAGTAGCACATGTCTGAGTCACAACTGTTCTGGAAGCTAGGGTCAATTTCCTGCCAACCTAGGCAACAGAGTAAGTCCCTTCTTACTCAAAAAGGAAAATGGAAAACATCTTAGTTAATGAGATAACTCTTTCACCTTAAAGAAATGCTGGTAAAGTGTTTTAGCATGAAAATCTGAGTTTCTACTCTTTAGCTATCTACTCTCCTATTCTACTTTTCTCTTCTTTTTATTTAGTTTGTTTGTTTGTTTTGTTTTGCTTTGAGATAGGATTTCCCTATGTAGCCCTGGCTGTCCTGGAACTTGCTATGTAGAGTAGACTAGCCTTGAACTCACAGAGATCTACCTGCCTCTGCCTCCTAGGAGTTTGCACTAAAGTTGTGCACCACCATGCCTGTCTATGTTTCCATCCTGTCATCCTGAAATTGTGTCTTCCATTTGCAAAGCCACATCATGGCTCAAATGGCTGAGAACCAGGCAACAGGAAGAAGGAAGCAAAGAAGGGCTTGTGAGAGATATTTCTTTTATTGTATGAAAAAAATAAATACTTAAAAATCATCTCTAAATTGTTTACCTTCACCTTCAGCTAACTATGTGGCCATAGATACTAACATGTTCAAGCTAGATGCAAAAGAGCCTGGAAATGTTGTCTCTGCTTAACAGGCTGCTGCTTTGATCAGTACCAGAACACTGTCCCTAAAGAATCACATTCATTCCCACCACTCTTTATTGGGGTCCTAGTATGAAGCACTCTTTTATTCAGTAGATTCCACACTAACCCAAGGAAAGGTACCAATGTATTTATTTTACAGTCTGGGAAACAAAGACACACAAAGTCTAAGCCAATTATACAAGTTCACAAAACTGAGATGTGAACCGATAAAGTAGATAGCTTATGAATAATGTCTGTCATGACATCAACCTCTTAAGTTTCTACTTGACAAAATGTCTCAGGTGGCATGTTAATCTCCTTTTAACGTGAAGGCAACTGTTTACTCAGACATGGCATCACTAATTCCCCTTTCTGACGCCACTGTCCAGGGTTATACTTTTACCTCCTCACAGTAATTTCATTTGCTAAATAATAGTAGAAATGTTACAGACTCAGTGAAGCCTTCAAATGGGCCAATGAAGAAACCTCCTGGTATGCAGGGCACGTGGACCGTGCTACCAGGGAAACTGGCATGGAACTGACAAGGTGTAGCATGTTCAAACATGAGATCTAAAATCTCATCCTGAGACAGCAGGAGTGGGACAAGATCCCTCCCTTTTTCCATACCTGCCTCTAAGTACCTATCTGGTATCTGTTGACCCTCAACCAGGTGGTTAGGTAGTGAGTCATACAGTGGGCATCTGGATGCAAACAGCGTCACCAGCGTGTCAGCCCCAAATAATGAAAAATATTAACCCAAAAAGTCCTCCCTGATTTCCAAGATTTGTTCACCATGAGACACACACACACACAGACACACACACATACAAGAACTTGAGCTGTTTCACCAATAAACGCGCACATAAGCTGTTTCACTGAATATTGTCTAAGAGTTGCTGTTTTGTGCCCAGAGAAGGTCTTCTCCATCATCACCATCACCCCCAGCACTCCGAACAAGCCTGGAATCCTGTAGTTTCTATTGGTTCTGGACTCTGCTTCATCCTTCTTGGCTTGGTGTCCAGTACACCCCAGGGAGAAGCAGAACAAGGAACCACACTGGTATATTGCAGTAAGAATCCATAGAACCCTCAAAGCCTCACCATCAACAGGGATGCATTGACCCCAGTTTTGCTAAGAAGGACACCAGAAAGGCTATCAGTGATTACACACTGACACACTCTGAACCCTCTCCTTTTCAATCAATTTACAAGTATCATTCCACTGAGTACACAGCTTTGCCCTTCCTTTTCCTCTGCTTATAGCTACGGCTTGATTCCTCTCCTTTGTTTACTCCACTGGGCCCTCAAACATTCTTCATGGTTAGCTTACTTAGGAGTTCTTTTTCATGATTATTTCAAGTGAAAGGCTGACCTGGTTATAACCCAACTCCTTGGTCTGCACATCCTCAGGCCTAATTCCCAAATGAGGTGAAAAGGTCAGTAGCAGCCAAGAAAAATACAGCTTCCCAGCTGCTACGAAAAGAAGTAAACATTCTTATTAGAATAATAAGCAAACTTTGAAGCCATGGAAAGCCTTAGCAACAGCATCCTGGCATGAGATGGCTTAGGCAAGAAGACCTGCCAGCTGCATAGTGTTGTTTCATTAAATGCTGTGCACTGTAAGTGCTTATTTATCACCCCAGGAATTGCAGCAAATGCACCTAAAGATGATGCATGTGGGGCTCAACCTAACTAAGCCTTATCACCATTTAATGGGTACTTAATCTAAGCCTAGCATTTGTCAATTCAGAGACTTAGGTACAAAAAAAAAAAGCTTAAGACCATCTGTTCAACTAACTCAAGGTCTAACAGATACATGCCTTAATAAACCCAGATAAAAGCTTAGTGTAGTGCCAACTAATGAGCTAAGTGCTCACATAAAAGATTTTCAGGCTCAGTGTGGTGGCATATGACTTTAACCACAGAATTTGGGGGGCAAAGGCAGGCAGACCTCCATGAGTTTGAGGCTACCCTGGTCTTCATTGTGAGTTCTGGGCTAGCCAGGACTACAATTGTGAAAGTTTGTTTCTGTAAAATGAAATAAAGAAAAGGGTTATCAATTCTCTGGGAGTCCCAGCGAACTTTCCAGAAGAGTTAAAAGTAAAGGATGGACCTGGTAACCCCTGTTGAAGATAACTCCTGCTGTCATCCAGAGATGGGGAGTCTTCCACAGGGAACCACTACTCTTACCTTTTAGGGATGTACTAAGTGCCTATGCCTCTGGCCTAGCAGATGCACATGCACATGCATACTAGTAAGCACTGGTTTTCACTTAAGATTTTGAGAGACTGGGACACATGAAATCAAACACTAAAAATAGAACACAGTTTTAAATACTTCTTTTTCTTGCTCATATTTTCCAGTCTCTCCTCTTCCCCTGCATACCTCTCTAATGACCCCCACATCCTAAGTCTTGTACTACAAAATTTACCTACATGTCCAACATGGCCTGAATAAGAGTGCAGCATGATGATAGAAAATAGAAGGTTCCACCTCTCAGCCTTCTCTACTCAGAGAAATCATAATCTTAATGGTGATCTACACATGAGAATACTTCATGGAGCCCTGGGTTCTACCGAAAGGGTCCAGTGCCCAACAAAAACAAACGGTCTAATGTATTTGCAGTGTGAGAGGCAAGAATCACTTCACTTTTCTCCCTGCCTCATTCCTAAGGCAGCACAACCCTGTACCACAGCCTTTTTCCTAAAGAAAAGTGATGAGGATGAGGAGAGTGTGTACATGCCCATCCTGTGGGATGCTGACCCAGAGGCCTATTCTGTTTTTCCCAACCTAGAACCATGAGGAAGTCTGCACAGATGAATTTTCTGAGGACTTGAAGAGCTAGCAGTGCACAAAACAAGTGCATGCTGTGCAGCATCCACTCATAGGTCTTGCGAACCAACTCTCTGCCTCTGAGGTTTCTGCCCAGAGAACCCACAGATAAAATGCTTTAAGGACATTTCAGTTACCTTTGTAAGCAATGACATAGTGAAATCACTGAACTAGACCACTCTGTGTGTAGAGGAGAGTTTACTTGGGAATCAAACTGTGGAAGAACTGTTGGCAGTGGGAAAGCCTTGTCAGTTTTATGGGAACAGGCAGTAGTGGAAGGAGAGTTACAGACCGGAACAGCCAGTAGCTTGAGGGGCTCACTTCAATACGTTAGGGTGGTTGGCTTAATCAGGATTGAGGTGCCCTTTGCCCAAGGTGGTTAAGCATTGTGAGTGGATGAGGGAAGTAATGGCTTTTCCTGACAAACAGGAATCTACCTCATACTAAGGAATGCTAGGCTTATGTTTTTGTTTACCCAATACCAATCTTTCTGTTTACCTGGTCTGGCCTGAGCTGAGCCCAGGTTGTCTCTTAGGGCATTTTCAGTGGCACTGCCGTGGGGGGGTGGGGAGTTTGGACCACCATAACCTAACACATTCCCAGCACAGATGGCATGCTGCACATTTTTGAGTATGGGGTACAAATGCTCCACAAACAACAGAATAATTTCAAAGCCAGTGAAGATCATAGAAGTTGGTGTGTCTCAAAGTACTGCCCCTGTGGGTGGGTACAGTTCTCCTGCCTTGGGGGCTGCCTAAGGAGACAAGGCACCGAGCATGGAAGGCCAGCAATCAACTACAGAGATCAGACACTCCAGGGACTGCTTCAGAGAGCTAGTTCAGCTTGAATTCCAGAGAAGAAAGGTTATATACCCATTGGGGGGTACAAGGATAGGTGAGCATAATTTGTTAAAACTAGGCACTTCAGAGATGCCTGATTTGCATTAAGCATCACACTCCTGTCGTATGAATGGGAACATGATACCAAATTATCCTATAGGTGCAGTGAGAGGAGAGCCAGCAGGGAGCTGTGTCAAAGGCCCTGTATCAAATGTGGTTAGATGTGTCTATGCCTAAAGACACTCTGCAGATGACGTCAGGCATCGAGCAGGAGGCCCTGCTCAGGACAGGGAGTCTTGCTCCTTCAGCTGAGCTCAGAATGGCTGTCCAGACTGGGAGGACTGCAATCTCAAACAACAGGGCCCTTCCAGTGAGAAATGGGAAGCACTCAGAACACATTCTAGCAGCAAAGCACACAATTTTAAAGCTTCTCCTGTAAAGAAAGCAAGTGTGGAATAATCAGGATAATGAAATATCAGTTTAAAATGTCTTAAGAACCCACAGAATGCCCAGCTGTGCTTATTAGTGAAGGCTTTCCTCTCCAAGGCCAGTAAGTTAAGACCAGAAGAAATGACTAATTCTTCCAATGTAAGGACAATAAAGCATAGCTTCAAGAAACACAGAAAAAGAAATCAAGGAAATACTACACAGCCAGAGAAAGAAAGTAAAGTCCCATTGGGTGGCCCCAAAGAAATAGAAATGGAAGAACTGCCTGAAAATAACTCAATACAGTTGTATTAGAGAGGCTGAACAGCCTACAAAGAAACACAAGTGGACAATTAAACAAAATCAGCAAAAAAGGTATAAGAATAAAATGAAAAGTGCAAAGACAGACACCAAAGACTACACCAAACAAATTCCAGGGCTGAATAAAATAGTGTCTGAACTGAAAAACTGAATAGAAGGCTTCATTGGAGGTCTCAATCAAGTGGACAAAAATCAGCAAATGAGAGGCCAGAACATTTGAAGCTGTTCAGTTAGAAGACCAAAAGGGAAAAGAATGAAATAGTAAAATGATCCCGCAGAATGACTGAAAATCCAGTTTCATAAAATCTAAGGTATTACCGAAAACAATTGATGATAGTGACCAAGACAACTGAATTGTCAGAAGTCACAGATGGTAGATTGCAAAAGCATCAAGATGAAAGGTAACACTCTGTCTGCAAGGGAATCCCCAGCAGTGCCTGTCCTCAGATCCTCAGCACAAACTCTGTGAGCCAATAAAAAGCAAAATGATAGCTACAAAGCACTGAGAGAGAGAAAAAATACCGCCCCCCAAAAATCCTATCCTAGGTACAGCTGCTCTTCATAACAGCAGGAAATCTTTTTTAAAAATTGTGCCAGACAAACGCTCAGGAAAGTGATCATCATTAGACTGTGAAAGAACTGCAAAATATCCAAAAGTAGGTAAATAAAACATGCTGTTAAATTTAACCAGAGGCCTAAATAAATACCCCAGAAAGGCCCACCAAGGCTTTGTGTGTGGTGCTACAGGCAGAGGACAACTCTCTGAAGTTATTCTAACCTTCTACCTTCACATGATTCTTGGGATTGAACTTGGGTGCTCAGGTTTGCTTCATCTAGCAAGGGGCTTTACCCAACAAGTCATCTTGCTGCCTCCTGGGACATGTTCTTTAAAGAACTGTTTTTATAATTAAAGAAAACTAGTGCGCTCAGACCTCCATGTTAGCACATTATGAAACAACTCTCTTTACTCATTTTGTTATCATTATAGAATCACAAACATTATCACAATCTTTCCTTTGTTCTAGCCCTACATCCTGTATTTTAAGAACAAAGGCACACAGAGATTCAAATAGGTATTTTCCCCATTATGTTTGTGTGACAGAAACGACAGGCTTCAGTAGGCCCACAGGTTTAGAGCTAATCTAAGACTGGAGTGTCATTATGTGATTTCCCCACCACAGAACACTGGTCTGGGTTAGTTGGTGTCACTGCAAACAAATGAAAAAATTAAAGATTATTGCTTCTCAGTCCTTGTTAGCATGAAAATATAATTATGTGTTTTATGTGTTTGCGAAGCAGAGATCGTGCCTTTCAGAACACCTATTGGTTTGCAATCTTATTGTCACCATCAATCAAAAGGAAAGCTTCAATTTATTTGAGTGGCCTTTGTCAGTGTTGGTCTGAGAACATGCCAACATGACATAATGATTAGTAGTACATTAGTGATGATAATAATAGTTAGCCTTCTGAGAACAAGCACTTTGCATACAGTGTGTTATTTAATACTTAGAACAATCTGTATCTGATCTCTGTTTTATTAATGAGAACAAAGTTGAAAGAGGCTAAATTACTTCCCCAATTCAAGCTGGTTGCCAGACAAAATTCAAAGCTACACATATCTCAGTCCATGCAGATTGAAGAACATAGCAAATGCCATACTCAGGAGAAACACTACCACCACAAAGATCAGCACACAGTACAGCAATGGAGACCATTCAAGCAGTGCCCTGACAATGAACCCTTACTTTATAAAACCAATTCTTAACGGTTGAATGAGGGGAAAGAATATAATCAACATAGATTGCATCAAGTTCTCAAAAAAGTAGTAAAAAAAATTGTTTTAAAGCAAGAACAGAGGCAAGAAAGATGGCTCAGCAGTTAGGAACACTGGCTGTTCTTCCAGAGGACCTGGGTTTAGTTCCCAGTACCGACAATTATCTGTAACACCGGGTCCAGGGAATCTGACACTGTCAAATGGCTTTTGTGGGCACTGTGTATGCATGTGGCACTCAGGCATACATGAAGGCAAAACACTCATACATGTAAAATAAAAGTAGAATACTAAATAAAATTAGAGTGTTTTAAGAAGCAAAAGCAATGTAGTACATAAGACAATTCATCCATAAGAATTTCCTATGAGGCCTGCTTCTGTAAGACCCACCCAACTCGCGTGGAAACAGCCAAAGCTCCTGGCTGCGTTGTCTGAGGTGAGGCAGACCCCGTTTTATTTGTCAACGTGGCTGGGTCACAGGGTGTCCCAAAACCTGATTAAACATCGCTGCTAGGTGTGTCGGGGAAGCTGTCGTCTCAGTTAGTAGACCAAGTAAAGCACTAGCCTTCCCTAATGGCCTCACCCAATCAAATGCAGCCGACTTGAACAAAACAGCACGGCATGGCCGGTGAATTGCCTCTCCCTGCCTATCTCTCACTGCCTGATCTGGAATATTGGTCTCCTGCCTGTGAACTAGACTTTACGCCAGCAGCTCTTGTGTGCCTCCAGGTTTCAGGCATGGACTAAACCTATGCTGCCAGCTCGCCTGGATCCCCTCCTTGGGTGCAGTCACTGGACTTTCTTGCTTTGTTCTGTTCCCCTGGAGAAGGATAATTCACCTCTTCCAGACTGCTGGTCCATGAGTTACCCAAGATAAAGGAATTGAACATTCCTAGCCAGGAAATTTCAAGCTGAGATTAAAGGAAGGTCTATCTACCTAGTCTATGGGGGATGGAAAGAGACTGAAATCCAGGCACAGGCTGTGGACTTAACATGTTTTTCATAATGTGTCCTGGAAAAGATAAAGCCTTTCTACAAAGGCAACGAAATGAGGCACCTCAGGAGAGAGGGCGGAGAGTGAGGAAGCCTGTGGCTATCAACTTCTGCCTCCCCATTCACTCCTGAATGCCACGTATCTCTCAGGCCTGTGATCTCTGAAATAAATCTGTGTATCTGTGAATCATTCAGAAATACGGGGGAGGGGGGGGGCAGGTAGACAGCCATGAAAATCTTGTTAAAGCAAGCAGCGCCTCCTAGTGGTCCACTGTGAGAACTAGGACATGAACCTGGAACCTCTGAAGTCTGACTAATGAGCACGGGTGTCTTCCTGCCCAGGTGTCTCCGAGGGCTTCTCCTCCCCAGCATCAGTAACACCTGATGTCAGTCTGAAAGAAGCTGGAATACTATTGTAGATTTGGTTTTTGGCAAGACTCTGAAGGTTAGTATTGTGGTTTTATTATGAAATGTCCTCCACATGCTCACGTGTTGACCATGTGAGCCCCACCGCAGGTGCGGCTTTTAAAGGTGATGCAAACTTTAGGAGGCAGGCCTAGGTGGAGAAAGTACCTACTACTAGTAGCCATTGAAGATTGTACCTAGTATATAGACCATTACCCATATCCAGTCCCTTGTGAGGTGTGTAGCTTCTGCCATGTGCCCTGACCACCAGGGTGTTCCACTTCACCATAGGACCAGCATCGGTGTGACAAGGGACTGTGGATTACAACATCTAAGCCCACTGGCTAAAAATAATTAATTCCTACCTTTCGTTGGTTTTTCTCACATATTTGTTCCAGAGATAGAAGATCTGACTGGCACAGTTGGAGTTCAGTGTTCAGGGCTGAAGAATAGCCTTGCCCTGCAGCTGCCAACTATAAAGAGGTTGCAGATCATGTTTTTGATGTGATGATTAAAGGTAGCCTGGCACAGCAAGAACGTTCACGTGAGGACAACCCTCAGCATGTGGGTGATAATCTAATAGTGAAATTCAATATTAAATACTTCCTTGTTACATGGTAAAACTGGGAGAGCTTGGAAGGACTACCCACAAGGCTTCTCTCCCTCTCCTCATGGGATAGGAACCAAACAATCTTCCTTACCAAGCAGACCAGCTCGAGTCCCTTTTTATTCCTGGTCAAGGTCTCAGTTCTGTAGCAATCCATGGATTCTTTTAAATAACTCAAACATCTCTTTCCAAGAAGAAAAGCCAGGACTATCCTGTTCTTTTGATACCACAAAACCTGGCTTGTTGTGCCATCCCACTCCCCTGGATGTTACCTCTGACCTCAAGCTCAACCCTGTTTCACCCCTGTGTGCCACTGGGTCTTCCTCCCTCAGGCTCTCAGAATGTGTGATTATTGATTATGGCTTCGCTTCCCATCTCTAGTACTTGGTATCATGTGTTCAGCCATTCCCTTAACTCCTCTGGCACAAACAGGGTGCAGTTCAGTGTGGAGAGGTCTGCCATCGGGTACCCAGCTCACTAGTGCTGTACTATGCAGATATGAACAGAACCCCCTAAGAGGGAATGCTCCCATCTGCCCCCCCTGGGGCCAAGCGAAATTTCTCTTCAAGAACAAGGCATTGCTGAACCTGCTTCCCAGTTCTGACACCACCTGCTGGGGCTTTATTTAAAATAATTCACACAGAATGATAGGTGTGAATTTAACCAGCAAATGGTGTGTAGACCATTAACTTCAGAATAACCCACGAAGAAGAAAGGTTAGCAACCCACACTGAGATTCTAATGTTAACTTTCAATCTTTATCCAAAACAACTCTTCAAGGCTGACCCTGAAGGCACAATCTATAATCCTACTGTTTAGGACATAGGAGCAAGAGGATGAGGCACTCAGAATCATCCTTGACTGTATAGTGACTGTGGACTCAGCCTCGGTGTCTTAGATAGGTTATCAATGCTGTGATGAAATACCATGACCAAAAGCAAGTTGGAGAGGAAAAGGTTTATTTGGCTAACACTTCCACATCATAATCCCCCACTGAAGGAAGTTAGGACAGGAACTCGAACAGGACAGGAACCTGGAGGCAGGAGCTGATGCAGAGACCACGGAGGGGAGCAGCTTACTGGCTTGCTTATCACGGCTTGCTGTGCCTGCCTTCTTAAAGAACCCAAGACCACCAACCCAGGAGTAGCATCAACCACAATGGACTGGCCCCTCCTCCCTCAATCACTAATTAAGAAAATGCCCTATAGTTGGAACTTTTGGAGACATTTTCTAAATTGAAATTTTCTCCTTTCAGATGGCTCTAGCCTGTATCAAGCTGACATAAATCTAGCCAGCACACTGGGATCTTGTTTCACACATGCACACTTACAGACATACACATACACACTTACATACACACACATGTACATGCTCTGGTGACCCTCTTCAATGCTTTCAACTCATGAATGTTAAGTGTATTCATAGGTAGAGTGCGAATAATATTAATATCTGTTGTACATGCTTATAATAATGTCTGCATAAGACTTGGAGTAGTTTCACTATGTTCTTAAAAATCATTTAGTAAGCCAGACACAGTGGCACATGCTTGTAGTCCCAGCACTCAAGGAGGCAGAGGCAGGTGGATCTCTGTGAATTCAAGGCCAGCCAGGTCTACAATGCCAGTCCAGGAATGCCAAAACTATAAAAAGCCAAAAAAAAAAAAGACATTAAAAATCACGGGGTAAACTTAACGTAAGAAAGTAGGCTGGGGTTGGAGAGGTGGTTCAGTGGTTAAGAGCACTTGTTGCTCTTCCAGAGGATGATTCCAGCACCGACATGGCAGCTCACAACCAAGTATGACTCTAGTTCCAGGGGATAAAATGCCTTCTGTTCTATGTGGCACTGCACACATTTGGCCCACATACTTACATGTGATAAAACACCTATGTACATAAATGTTTTTAAAGTATCAGAACCCTGTCTGCTTCTGTCCATAGAGCATCTGCTCAGTGAAACATTCAGAGAGTCATCAGTCCAGCAGGATTTACATAACTGAAGCCCATCAATCAGAGGAGAACCCTGCGTGTTGTATGACTGAAAATTTTCAAGACTGACAATCTTTCTAAACAGCCGGACTGAGCCTGCCAGCCAAGTGTTCAAGAAAGAGGACTTGATCTTGGCACTAACAATGCGTAAAATTGTTTGAAAGAGAAGAATGGTGTCACATGTCAAATGAATCTCTTGTAATTTCTCAGTAAGTCTCTGCTTATAGTCCTGGAAAATCCTGTAATTGGAAAAAGTATTTGCAAAATCGTGTGTTAGAATAAAAATACCATTAATCTTATGTCTTTATCTATAACATGTTAAGCATACATTTATTTGTCATCTTCTAGCTCAAGTCTTACACCTCTGGAAGGTGACCTTGACTGAGAATTACTGCCTACTCCATTATCATTTCCATATGGCCCTCACATAAAATTTATCAGTGTCCTAAGCTTGAGTCTCAATCCAAAACTTAGGTGTCAAAATATGTACATACATACACACACATATATATAACTTCTCATATCATTGAATATACCTGTAAGAAGCAGCTTATGGAGGAAGGATGTATTTCAGCTCATGGCTTTAGATGCTACAGTCCAGCATGATGGAGACAGCGTGGCAGAGTGACTTCTTCCACAGGAGCAGGCTGGAACACTTGGCAGTATTTTTCCACATGACACAAACCAGGACTCACTGTACAGCCAAAACCAGAGTGGGTGTGACCTTCAAATACCTCCCTTCTGTCAGCTGGGCCCACATTGCAAA
This sequence comes from Pachyuromys duprasi, assembly GCA_028658305.1. Lineage (NCBI taxonomy): Eukaryota > Metazoa > Chordata > Mammalia > Rodentia > Muridae > Pachyuromys > Pachyuromys duprasi. The sequence goes on from CM053753.1 coordinate 13,861,395, forward strand.
CATTCTACAAGTTTCCAAAAATGGCACTACCAACTGGGAGGTCCCATGAGCCTGTGGGCAGAACACAGTGCTTACACTGAAATACTTTAACTTTGTTATGATCCAGCTTAGACTGAATATGGATAGTGTAATCTCCAAGGGACTTCTGTCGTATCAAAGCAGAAAGAGAGGTAGAATCCCAAGTTCTCAATGTCATCTATGTAAGTGGAGATGCCCATCACCCTGACTGGCTCATGTGAATGGGCATTGGGTCACCCTTGTCCCATGGTCTTCATGCCAGGCTCATGGTGTATTTATACTCACAGCTCTAAAAATCTGCTGCTATTAGGACTTCTTGCTATTTCTTCTCTAGAGTCTGTCCACCATTCCAGGGCCATATCTACACAAGCTTCCTGCTGTTTTCTACAGGTTCCACTAACAGCTCTCTCTCCCCCAATCCACAGTGCTCCTTACCTACTCTAAGTGGTGACAGATTGGAGGGCAGTTATTTATTTCACCTTTCCAGTATTTTCTCTCAACCATAACACCTTCAGTTTTTCTAAGTCCATCTTATCTGTGCCTTTTCTAAATCTCATGTGAGTCTTGCTCTCTATACCCTCATATTCACCCATGTACTTGTGAGGTTTAGAATGTCTTCCTTTCCTCTTTTAAGCTGAACACTAAACCCATTAGCTTTCAATAGCTTACAGAGACTAGGAGAAAAGTTGCATTATATATGTGTAGCTAAATTCCCGTGTGATGCTGGCTGGCATCAGTCTTGAAAGTCCTTGTTATAAATGAAAATTCTGAAAGCTCACCCAATACCTCAGAAAGCCTGTGGGTGGTAAAGAGTTGCTTGTGTTTCACCAAGAGTTCCCAGTGATTCTGATATACACCTAAGTTTGAGAACCATCGACTCATGCACTAGAAAAGAACCGACGACAGTGGGCTGCATGAATGAGTAGAAAAGCTGAGCCAGCTCACCCACCAATGGGGGTTTCCTGTCAGTTACTGAGTTTGCATTGTACCATGTCATTTACCCTTCTTATGTTTGTTTGGTTGGTTTTGTTTTGTTGGGTTCTGTGTTGTTTTGTTTTGTTTTTGTCTAGCTTACAAAGCAACAATTAATGATAGTCCATACCTTACATGGGTTCTGATGAGCATAAAACACAGGCCTATGTACAGATGGCCTTCATAACTATTTAAATGTCACAAGACCACAAGTCAGACAGGCAGCTTTGAGAATGGCAGTAGCAGTAGCAGAACAGCTTGATCAGAAAGTCCAGCACATTCTGAACAGCCCTCCGAAGGCCTGAACAGCTGCTGGGATCAGTCCACATCTCAGCAATTTCAACAGCCATTTGTCTGCCCTTGCCAGCACTCAAGAGAGTGTTTCTCCTTTGCCTGCAGCCTCCTGGGACTGAGTGCCGAGAGCAGCCAGAAGCGTGTGCCCTGTGTCCTCATTGCATTGTGACTACAGATGGTGATAATTTACAAAGGGCAAGCTTTAAAGATGTCTAGCTTGGCTGTTTCGCTCGGCGCTACTTGTTCAAGTGCTCTGGTTTAGGAAGAGGAATGAGGGGGAAGACTAAGAGAAATGAGAAGAGGGCTAGATCATTTTTCAACACACACAGGCTTTCTCTCTATGGCTTGGCTTAACTTCCTCTGAGGCTTATCACTGCTGGTCAGAAAAGGTATAGTGCGGGCACAGAGCTTTGCACATTGTCCTAGGAAAAGACTTCATTCAGATGCAGGCAAGCAGTTTGCTCATGATTCTTGCCTGTTTGCAGAACAAAGGTGTTCAGCACACCCAAGCATCCCAGAGGCCCTCTGGGAAGGGCTGTCAGTGGTCTTTGCAGAAAGGAAGGGCCACAGCACATGAATATCAAGGAGTCCTCCCTCTGCAGGTGGATTGTCACAGTGTGGCCTTCGAGGGTGAATGCTGCAGAAACACTGGTGAGCCTGAAACATGTAAGACAGCACAGCTGAGACAGGCACAGCAGATTTCCCCAGCAATTTTAAGCATCCCAGATAGAAAAAGATTTGCAGATTTTGTTTACTACTTCTACTATGGTGGTAAGATTTTTCTGAAAAGAAAACTTCCTTGTTGTGGGTTTGGCTTTTCAAGCCAAAAAGCTGGGGAAAAGATCTGGGGTGCAACTCAAAGATAGAGCTCTTACCTAATATGCACAAAATCCTGGATGTGAGCCTCAGTGTTGTATAATAACATATATAATAACATAATAACATATATAATAACAAACATATATGAAAATAAATACTGGGGAAAATTAAACTCACTTATCAAACATATATTCAAATAAGATGACTTCTAAAACCCTCCTATTTCTGAGATTCAAACTTTCCAGCAATCTGGATTGCCAGAAATATAAAAGAACAGTCTTCAGACAGAGATGTAACTTCAGGCACAAAATTCTAGAAGATATTTTTACTTAATGCTTATGATTATTTGAGGGCCTTTAAGCCTTTCACCTAAATGGCTTGGCCTGGTCCATGTTACACATGTATGTATTAAAGAAGAATTATATATTTAGCTCTAGGTTCTAGCAAGTGTACAAAGAGAAGAAAGAGTAGACATAGCTGTCACCTAAAGAAGATATGAGTGAACGCCGTTCTTGTAGGCCAGGACACATTGTGTGTATTGACTTAACGCTGATAATGGTACCAAAAATGGAGGACAGGAGAGGATGAGTTCCCTGTATCATGGCTCCATGTAGATGACATAGAAATGGCATTGGCTGTGGGTTCTGCAGCTAGAAAAGACCGAAAAATGGGAGAATAATCATAAAGAAAAGAGCTCAATCCTGTGGTTTTAAAACACATTTCACTCCCTTCTTTCAGCAGTCACCTAAGCCTGAAGCTACGGTTTTGCACAATTTTTATTTGTACCGATGCCAGTTTAGCTCAGGGAACAAAATAAGCCACAGCTCTCAATTAAATATACTGTGAAAACAGGAAGTTCATGTTTGGCCTGGGGTTTATCTACATTAAGCTGAGGTCTGCAGCCAGGAAATCTGAGGCTGTTTTTGTATTTTATCTTCACTATAAGAGGATCAGTCTGTCACATTATCTCCAATTGGAAGAGTTCAGGGATCTGTGTACACAGGGGCACAATGAGAAGCTGTAGAAATTCATAAAGCTACTGTGCTGCAAATAAAGAGACCATCCTATGCTTATCAAGATCTCAAAGTAGATATATGGTAGGTATAAGAAGAGCTCATCATCTCTGATGTATCTTTGCCTCTGTAAATACTCACTAGTCCTTCCTTTGGACGTTCTATAATCAATCTTTATGAGACTCAAGGACACAGTCTGGTGTGGTGATGCATGCCTATAATTCCATCACTCAGGGAGGCAGAGGCAGGTGGATCTCTGTGAGTTCAAGACCAACCTAGTCTGTAAAGCAAGTCCAGGACAGCCAAGGCTACACAGAGAAACCCTGTCTCCAAAAACCAAAATTAAAAAAAAAAAAGGATTTCCATTAAACAAACACTTCCCAGTCTCCACAGCCAGAAATTTGGGGTTTGCTGGAAGAGCTAGGATGGTCGTGCAAAGTGAGAGGGTAGGTCAAACACTTAAACTCATTCCTTTTGCCGTCTAATGTTGTACCTACTAGCATCTCTTTAACACCACTGAAAGGACAGAACTGTTGAACCTATATGAAGGAAATGGGCAGTTAGTTGCCCAGTAAAACACTACGGGCCTGATGAATGGACAAGCTATTCCAACAGCCTTTCTGATTGACTCAGGGTGGGCAGCAATGGCCACCGCCCTGCCCAGATCAATGTCAGGATAAACTTCTTCCCACCAACTAATGGTTGCTCCTTTTACAAGGATTTTCTTTCATATACTCTCCGTGCTCTCTCTTAAACTTTCTTACTTCCCCAGCATTGAGTTCCTAAGAGAGAAAAGAGCATACACCTATTGTCTATCTGTTTTTTTTTTCTTTTGCTGCAAGAGCTGACAAAACAACTTAAGGAAAGAAAGGTCACAGTTCAAGGGTACAGTCCATCCAGGCAGGAGGAGCTTGAGGAGTCAGCTGATCACTTTGCACCTGCAATCAGAAAGTGATGGATGCTCACTTCCTCCATCTTATGCAGTCCAGTTTCCCAGCCCAAGAAATGGCGCCACTCCCAATGGGCAGGTCTTCCCACTTCAACAAATCTAGTCATAATCCTCCCCAACAGGCATTCACAGAGAACAGTTCCCCAATGTGATTCTAGATCTCATCAAGTTGACAACTGAGATTAGCCATCACATACATACACACATGCTCCTCTTATAGGATTTTTCCTTTTCTCTGGGCTTTAAGCTGGAAGAGTTACCATTCCAGTACACCCATCATTGCTCTAAAAGGATCTCAAGAGTAGTTGAGATCCTGAAAGGCAAAAAAAAAAAAGGAGTGAAACCATTTAAGAGCACTTTCAGAGAAACTGGGTTTGGTTGCTAGCATTCATATCAGGGATCTCATGATTATCTATAACTCTGGTTCCAGGGAATCTAATGCCCTCTTCTGTCCTTTGTGAGTACCAGGCATGTACATGATATGCTCATACACACATGCAGGCAAACACTTGTAGACATAAAATAAAAGTTTTCTGTATAAGAAGGTAGTAAAAACACAGAAATTATTTAGGACGTAAGTTTACTATTCATACAAATAAAGGACAATATCACGGTAAAGGATTTAACCATGGCTGAGGTAGTGGTAAGGGTGAGAAGCAATCAGATGCAGTACTGAGAACTTTGCTGGTGAGCTTCATATTGACCAGAAGGAAAATGAAGTGACAACTCTTACATTTGTGTTTTAAGCAACAGGGTGGGTGGTAGCATCATTTGCTGAGATGGAGAAGCCAGGAAAACATGAGAAGAAGCAATTGCCATGTCTGAACATTAGATAGTGTCTGTTTGCCCACTGCATATCTAAGCAGAAATGCTGCACCCAAACCCACATAGCTACATGGAGGCCAGTACACAGATCTGGAAATAATCAGAATTACAATAACCATGTCTCAGAGTATTTTGTTTATCAAGCTGGTGAATGTGGTCTAATATATGCCAGGAAGAGTAGACAAGTGAAGACTTGGAGAGGCCTGGAAAATGGTTCCAGTTCCCCAAGAGGAGTATGTATCTTGTTCAAAGAAGGTCTGTCTATTCCTGCTGAAAGCATCGTTAAGTCAGATCATGTGCTGGATACTGAGAGGGCTAAAAGACACCAACATTAATGCCATAACCAGATTAATATTTGTAACATTTTCTAATATTTTATTAATATTTGAGAAATTAAATATCGATCAGAGAAGATAAACACATAAAAATACGTATGGGAAACTTTGGAAAGGTAGGCTTGGAGAGTATACAGGAAATTAAAGTAATGGCAACAAAAATTTCCTGGGTTCATCAAAAAGTTGTGTGCGTACCAAGCCAAGGGACTTCTAGCACTTTTACACCATAATTTGTTCAAGGACAACTAGTTCTTCTGTGGAGAGATGGTGCTATAGTTCCATCATGAGGGCTTTAGGGCACCAGTGATGGCTGTGCCCAGTCTTTACATCTGTAGGAATAGGGAATACCTAGGAGGCCCCAAGGTGATTTCAATGACAAGTTTTCTGCTTATGAATTACACACATCTCCCACTGGCAGGGTGGTATATGTATGACTGAAACATAGTGATGGAGATATCCATGGCTTAATTCTGTCACATTATAGCAATCAGGGTAGGACATGACTGCAAGAATTCAGACATATGTTTGTCTGTATATGAAATAAAACAAATAAAATACAGGTAGCTATGATAGAACATTATGCTTCACATCAGAAATTCTGAGTACTGGTTTGGTTTGGTTTGAGTCGATTTCATGTAGTTTGGTTTTGAAACAAGAACATATCATATAAGCCAGACTGGCCTCAAACTCACAGCCATCCTCTTACCTCACCTGAGCACATTGCCTTATCTTATTCTTACAATAATCAGTTGAGACAATTATTATACCATTTGGCTTATGGATGAAGCAAAATCAGCCAGTGCCATAGTCATACACCTGAACTCTGAACTACCATGTATCCCTAAATGGTGTCTTCAGTGAGGGGCAGCACTGTAACATTGGACATAATAGTAGCTGCACTGGCTGGTTTTGTATCCCAACGTGACACAAGCTCCAGTCATCAGAGATGAAGGAGATTCAGTTGAGGAAATGCCTCCGTGTGATCCAGCTGTAAGGCATTTTTTCAATTAGTGATCAGTAAGGGAGAAGGCCCAGACCATTGAGGGTGGTACCACCCCTCAGCTGGTCCTGGGTCCTATAAGGAAGCAGGCTGAGCAAGTCAGGGGAAGGAAGCCCCTCCATGGCCTCTGCATCATCTCCTGCTTCCACCTTCCTGCCCTGTTTGAGTTCCTTTCCTGACTTTCTGCAGTGATGAACAGCAATTTGGAAATGTAAAGCTGAATAAACCCTTTTCTTCCCAACTTGCTTTTTGGTCATGGTGTTTCATCACAGCAACAGAAAACCCTAACTGAGGCAGCAGCTTTGGGTCCCTTTGTACATAAGCACTTACATGCTACACAGCCTCCAGTGAAAGAGAAGAACACCCCCGCCCCATACCAACTGCTATCAGCCCATCCTATACTTTCCCTATGAAAACTCTCCCTCTCAATCTGCCCCAAATGACGTCATCTCTTTGTGTTTCTCTGCACAGACCTGACTGACTGTCCAGCAGCCGGCATGAAACAATGTATTCTTCGGAGACACTAGAAGCCCTTTTCATTTTGTTTTCAGTCTTCAGCTGTTAAACTGCCCACCAATCTGCTGATAAAATGCAATAATGTGATTTATCTTTGAGCACAGCAGAAACATCTCAGCAAATTGGATTTGCTTTATCTTCTTTAAAAAAGTGTTGTTCAAGGTTTTCTTCAAAGATGCCCTTTTCACCACATTGTCCTGGTGATAACTTGAGATGACTTTGAGAAGGAGGAGGAGAAAAGAGAGAGTGTGAGACACAGAGGGAGAACTTAATTTACCTCCCCTACCCCCATCTGATGCTGAGAAAGATTTGTCTGCCCACCCTCTCCCTATAACTCTTGTGGACCACCCTCTACCACACTCCCCTCTGTTTCTATATTAAATACAGATTTACATGCTAGATGGAGAGACCTGACTTCAAGTGATTAAGACTTGCACTTCTCCATCCTGTTCTGTATCTATCACCCATAGGGCCATGAAGACCACACACACACACATATCCCCCTTCTGGTCTGATAAACGTGACCAACTTCTGTGGCACCAAGACTTCATGTTCTTTCTTTTTTTTTTTTTTCTTTTTTGTTAGTTGGTTGGTTTTGTTGGTTTGTTTGTTTGCTTGCTTGCTTGTTTCAAGACAGGGTTTCTCTGTGTAGTCCTGGCTGTCCTGGAACTCATTCTAAACCAGGCTGGCCTCAAACTTATCCGCCTACCTCTGTCTCCCAAGTACTGGGATTAAAGGTGAACACTACCACCACTCGATCTTTTAAGGCTTGAATCCCAGCTTGCTTGCTTTTTAAAAATTGTATATACTTATGTACTTTATGTATGAGAGCTCTGTCTGCATGCACGTTACCTGCTAGAACAGGGCATCAGATTTCATTATAAATGGTTGTGAGCTACCATGTGGTTGCTGGGAATTAAACTCAGCACCTCTCGAAAAGCAGGAAGTGCTGTTAACCACTGTGCCATCTCTCCAGCATGTTCTTCCTTCTTAGATGCCTGACAAAACTCTTCTATCTCTCCCCCAGCTATTACTCTTAAGTAGAGCTGGTCTTCCACAGACTTCAATAGCACACTCTACATATAAATATTTGTGGAAGTTTTACACTTTTTTGTTTGTTTGTTTTTTGTTTTTTCAAGACAGGTTTTCTCTGTGTATCCCTGGCTGACCTGGAGCTCACTCTGTAAACCAGGCTGGCCTCAGACTCACAGAGATCTTTGTCTCTGCCTCTCTCTCTCTGTGTCTCTTTCTCTGCCTCTTGCCTCCTGCCTCTTGCCTCTGCCTCCCAAGTGCTGAGATTACAAGGGTGCACAACCATCATCCAGCTAAGTTTTACACATTTTTAATCAATTTCTGTGGTGAATTAAGAAGCGCCACGAACACTGAGTGGAGGAGAAAACAAGCAACAGGACAGGAGTATGCCAAGGAGGACCTCTGGGGGGGGGGGGGTCAACGTAGCGATGTATCAGAGCAGATATTAAGACTCGC
>CM053753.1:13870123-13888980 GCA_028658305.1 Pachyuromys duprasi
CCCCGGCAATGTGCGGACTGGTCAAAATGGTCCCCCAATCCACTCAGTCTGGTGTGGTTCTGATGATCGGACCGAACCCTCAGCACACCCGTGGGTCGAAGCAGAACCCGGGTGCAGTGTGCGCTCGTAGGGCGCAGTTCCGTGATAAAGGCACCTGGTTCCTCCTGAGACTGCCTGGGAGACTGTGAGATCCAGTCTATAATGGCGGGTGCGGGCGCCCAGCGCAGCCGCTTGTCCAGATCAGAGCTGTGCGCCGCTGGTCACCGGGAAATTTCTCCAGGTAATAACTGGGTGTCCCTAGGGTTTTTCCACTTGCTTTTCTCACCGTAAGAGTTCCGCTCACCTGGCACTCACAATGCTGGCGTTTTAGGTCCCAGAGTTCAGTCTCCTGGTCGCTGCGTTGTTTCTGCTCTCCTACTCCTCAGACACAGTGTTCTCTCGTGGCAGCCATCTTGGATCTCCACATTTTTTTAATGAATTGATGAACAGCATGAAAATTTATCTGTACAATTTAATCCCCCTAAATCTATACTTTGTCCTTACCTGTTTTTCCTTTAGCCTGAACTGACACATTTTTAATGCAAAATAACCAGCTGCCACATTGCTGGTACCTTGGAATTGGACTGGGGAAGAACGTGCCAGAAGTATTTGTTCTGATGCTTGAATCCTCCACTTCACCATCCTCGTTTGTGTCTCCTGTGGCAGACAAATCAATATTTCCCTCCACAGGGATTAGGGCAGAGTATGTAAAAATATGGAAAAACCTACTGTGATGGGAATAGTGCTATTCACCTTGGCCATGTTGTAGAAAGGTGCTTTCTTCCTGTCTGAGAGATCATGTGGGGCCATTTGACAAGGCTCAATGAGAAGCTAGTAGGAAGTGATGCATGACATCACCTGCAAGAGCTTGAGCAGTCATGTAGGATACTCCATGTTTGGTTTTCCTTGTTCAAGACGCATGTGTGGTGAACAACTCATTATCAGCCTGCAACCTGGAGAAACTCAAACTTTCTATACCATTTCTCCCCAGCACTACACCAGACATATAGCGTGAGTGAGAAACATATGCTTGAATTCCACAGAGCTAGGGGAAAAGCACTCTTGTTATTCTGACTGATATCGCCACTAAAATTGGCTTTGCCAGGGTGAATACTTATCTGCTAAATAATTTGATAGACTCACATTTTCAAATCTTCTGAGGCATATATAAATATATAGGAGAGAGTATTTTCCAACATGTTCCTGGCTGACCTGAGGGCTTTTGCTTACAAAGAATAAATTTGCTTTTGGATTTCTTTCTTTTTTATTTTTTTCTTATGTGGTCCTTTCTCAGGAAGCAGTGACTGTGGAGATCCAGTGGGTGTGATCTCTGGATACAGGATGAGATTTGTGGAAAGACCACAGCAAAGAACCAGTTCCTGTTCCCTCCTTCACACAGATGTGATTTCTGTTTCTGTCCATTCAACATCCTTTCAAATGAAAAGCCTTAGCTCTCCATTATATATACTCACCCAGCCTTCTTTGTAAGTTAGAAATATTCTTGGAGGTACTGCACTTCAGTACTAAATGATAGATGTTTTCCTTATAAAGAATGCCCTTCATCAATGCTTTGGGTAGTTGCTTGTATTGAGGTACCTGGTCGAAGGCTTATAATCTATGGTGCCCATTGAAGCTACCATATGGAGAACAGCAGAGCCCACACTGAAACTGATAGAAGTGATAATGAGATGATAAACTCTGAAACCCTGTGTATTACCCACTCAGTTATTCCAGTGGCCAGAGGATATATATATATATATATGTATATATATATATGTATATATATATATGTATATATATAATTTATTTGGTAATCTGGTTGTTAGTCTTGTAGAAAAAAAATAAGGGTGAAAGTTACATATAACACATTCTCCACTGACCAGGCACAAGCAAATTATTAACAATCCATGCAGTCTGTTAGTTATGTTTTTTTTTCCTTCTGTCAACTGCAGATTAAACCTTAGAGATGTTTTTCATGGGAGAAAGGGAAACTATAAACAAACACATACTTGTGAACATCAGCAAGCAACTACACTTTTTATTCATTTAAAGAAATATCCTTGAGAAATTAAATCTTACTAAAATATAATTACCATATTGAAAAAAATTGAAACATTGTTATTATTATTATCATCATTATTTTGAGACAGGCTCTTACGTTGTAGCCCAGGTTGCTTTCCCAGCTGAGATTCTTCTGCCTCATCCTCCTCAGGAATGGGATTATAGATATCTACCGCCACAGCTGGCTTGAATTGTCTTTGTAAAGTGGGTTTTAAAATGTTTTATAAACACCATTCATTCATTTAAATGAGTATGTTAAATACCTGTTATGTAGTGAGTACTTTGAAAGAACTTGGAAAATAATGAGTGAATGAGTCGATTTAGCTTCATTAAGATATTTACTTAATCTGGGGGACTGCAGACAAGTAAATCAGATGCTGTGACTATGAGTTTGCTCAGAATGTTTGCACAACATTCTGCTGGAAAGAAATGTAAGCACTCAACCCAGACAGATGCATCAGAGGTGGTGTTTCCTCACCTGAATTTTAAACAGAGCAATTAGAACGTATGTAAACAGGAAGGAGGAGGTGTGGAAAGGTCTAGAAGTAAGTGACAATGTGGTGGATTGTAAACCCTTCATAGTAGAGTGAACATTCATAATAAAGAGTTATGGGAGGCATTGTGGAACAGGAGGTGATAGGTTTGAGGGCTTTATTGGATACCCAAATAAAAATGGGCTCATAAACTTATGCATCCAATATAGATGCATATATAACATATGTGCATGCACATATATTGAGTTCCAAGGAGAGTTTTCATATGTATATTCATGCATTTATACAATAATCATATAGAACCAGGATAACATCATTTAAAAATAATGAGTACATAACTGTCATCAGAGAAGCTTCACCCAGCAACTGATGGAAACACATGCAGAGACCCACAGCCAAACACTGAGCAGAGCTTGGGGAATCCTGTGGAAGAGGAGGAGGGAGAATTCAAAGAGCCAGAGCAGTTAGGACACCATAAGAAAACCTAAAGAATCAACTAACCTGTGGGGACAGGGGCTCACAGAGACTGGACTGCCAACCAGAGAGCATGCATGGTATAGACCTAGGCCCTTTGCACATATGTAACAGTTGTGCAGCTGACTCTTCATGTGGGAATCCGAAATTGGAAGCAGGGACTATGTCTGACTCCATTGCTTGCTTTTGGATCCCTTTCCCCTAACTGGGCTGCAACAGAAGACACACCTAGTCTTACTGCAACTTGATATGGCAAGATTGGGTTGATACCCGTGGGGGGGCTTCCCTTTTCTAAGGACAAGGGGACAAGAAGTGGATGGGGGAAAGCAGAAGATGTGAGGGAGGGCCTGGGAGGAGAGGAGGAAGGAGAAGCTGTGGGCAGGATATAAATTAAGTTAATTTATTAGTTAATATAATAATAATAATAATAATAAATTATGAGTGCCAATTAAAACAAAAGGAGCAGTTGAACCTGGAGAGCTGAGCTGTTAAAGACTGAGGATGTGATTCTTTTCTGTTAAGTTAGTTTTTAAATTCAGACAAACCCTTTGTTACTATTTGAATATATTCCTAAAAAGTTCATATTTTGGAAACCCAATTCTTGAATTCATGTTAATGGTCTTTGGAGATGAGATCTTTGGGAGGTAGTTAGCGTTGTGAGGATAGGGTATCCATGACTGTACGGGTGCGTTATGAGAAGAGAAGGGAAGTTTGAGCTATTGCAGCTGCTCTTCTGGCTCAGTGATGCCCTCTGTGATTGTTACTATAGCTACAGCATGCAGCATGAAGCTTCATCTGGATCTGAGCAGCTGCTGGCCATTCTCTTGGACTTTATAGTCTACAGAATTATAATAAAATAAACTTCTATTCTTTATAAGTCACCCAGTACATAGCATTCAAATATAGTAACAGAAAACAACCAAGGCATCATTCTATTGAAAACAGTGTGAAATACTAGTAACAAAGAACACTACCCCTGCCCCAAGAAGCATAGCAGGTGTGGATGCTGTGTCCCATGTGTGTCAGTAGGTAGCAGAGAGGAGAAAGGCTATGTCTGTGCTCAGTGTTCTGATCTATAAACATCTGAATGATTTGTAGCCTAACATTTCCTGAAAAAAAGCAAGCCTGAGATGAGCACCAGTCTGGTGACAGGCTGGGCCAGGAGCAAGCTGGAGACTAAATGAACCCCACCTGGGACTGCCAGATCCAGGTGGGAGTGAGCCTGTGACAAATGACCCTTGCAAGGGGCCTCTCGGCAGGCAGGGTGAGGACTGGTGCCATGGGCCTGGCCCAGGGAGCTGGCTGGAGATGACCACTGGTCTGGCACCAGAATGCACAAGCAGAGCAGAGCACTCCTGAAACCACTCTTGAGATGGCCCTAGACACTCACAGATCCTGGGTGCCACTAAGAGGAGCAAGTCAGTGGTGGAGAAATGGAAGAGAAAGAGACAGAAGGATGTGGGTACAATGAAGAGAGGCAGAACTAGATACTCAGGGGTAGGAGAAAAGCCTTATGGGAGTCGAATGTGGTGCCACCTGGGACCATGGTGGAGTCCTGGCCTATGCTGCCAGGGGACTACGTCTGGGTCTGTGGCCCTGCAATCGCAGGGGTCTGTTACCATCAAAAGCCAGACAGACATCCCTGCTCTGGGCAGCTGTCCCAGGACAGAGGTTTGTGCAGATCTGGCCCCACCTCTCTCATGGGCATCATGGGAGAGCTGCCCTTTGGGGCAGGAGAGCGGAAGAGCTGCCCCCTCCTGCCCCCAGCCAGCTGCAGTACTCCAAAAAGCAGGCCATGCACACTGAGGGAGCTGTGTGTGAGTTGGCCCTGAGGATGTGGTGGCATAGATGAGGGGAAAATATTCTCCTTCTCCCTTGCCCCTCACCACCTGCAGGAGGTGGGAATCCTAACCCTGGGGTCATGAGAAAAAGAGAGCAGTGCCTGCTCCTCACCTGCTGCAGCTCTTGGAAGAGCCGTCCTTGCACATCTCTTGGGCAGCATGGGAAAGCTGATCCTGGTGGCGGGGGTATGGACAAGCTGGCCCGCGGGCGTTAGTGTGGGGGAGTTGTTTCTGCCCCTTGTCTCTTGGGAGGTGGCGTGGGTGAGGGATAGATGCCTCCTTCTGTCGCCCCTTGCTCCCTACAGCATCCTGTCGAGTGATACCTGGGGTCGGAAGAGCAGGAGAACTGTCCCTGCCCCTTGGTCCCTGTACCTAACGTGGGCAGCACAGTAGAGCTGGCCTGGATGTAGGGGCTGCAGGTGAGCTGGCCCCAAGGGCATGAGAGCAGGAGAGCCGACCCTTCCTATTGTCTACTGGGTGGTGGCGTGGATGAAGGAGAGGAACCATACTCCCTCCCTAGTCCCTTGCTGTCAATGGAAGGCAGGAGAGCTGGCCCTGGGGCCGTGAGATTGAGAGAACTGGCCATTTCCCTCACCAGCTGCAACACTCAGGAGAGCAGACCCTGCACCTTGCCTGGGCAGCAGGGTAGAGCTGGCCCTGGTTGAGAGGATTGCTGGTGAGCCACCTGAGGACATGAGAGAGGGGGAGCTGAGGGCTGAGCAGCCCATATACCTGCCAGGCCCAGATTCAGGGCTTTGAATTGGGCCAGCCCATTATCTACCCCATTGATGAAGTACATGGAAGGACCAAGTCCTACAGATCTGAAACAACAGAATCTCCATGACACAGGGCAACAACAAAATATCTGAGAGGAGTCTCAGTGAGGTTACGGTATTGATAGAGTAGCAGAAGCCAGAAGCCTCGTGCCAGACCAACGACTCATTGCAATGAACATTTGCAAATAAAGAAGTGTGGACAAAATGATGTGCTCTGGGACATGCTGTGACACACTACAGATTCCACAGGGGGATTGTTTTCTCTGTTTTTCTTTTGTGGGGGGAGGTTGCAAGGGTGCAGGGTGCATAGGAGGGGAAGTGGAGATGAGTGGGATTGGGCTACATGAAGTGAAATTCAAAAGAACCAATAAGAACATTTTAAAAAACATTGCCAATTTGGTAGCATTGAAGCCTTCCTCACCATGAGGAAAAAGGCTTAAACTTAGAAAGGTAAGAAGTTTATTATCATTTGGCCATGATACTTTGGACCTATGATGGCATTATGGGTGAAGGCATGGTGGAGAAAGCCTCAGGAAACAGAAAGAAAGAACAGGAAGTGGAAGGCAGAGTTTCACTCTTACCCTTAGGGAGCATGCTCACCATGATTTAACACCCTCCTCTGATCTTACCTCTTAAAGGTTCCAATAATTACTTTCCAATAATTACATGGTTAGGCACCTATTTCAGGTACAAACTACAACTATGGGAATCTCTACAGGGGTCAGAGAAATGGGAAATCCCAAAAGAGAAAGGATTTAAATACATATATTTAAAAATGGAATAACAAAAACATTTCTATATTTTTGATTTTTATAAACGTTATCATAAAACCTTGCAAATAAATACATATAACACAGACACCCAAATTAGCCAGACAAGAAGTCTGTACACCTGCATTAGCTTCCATATGTTTAGATTAGGCACTTGGGACAGAAGCAGTGGAACATCACATTAAATTTTATGTTTTCAGTGTTGAAGATAGTCTATGCATGTATCTACCACCCAAACCAAAAGGTCTATGTTAGAATTAGAAAAAGAAAAACAATTACCTTTATGTTATCTTCTATAACTCACATGTATTGCTTGTGAATAGAAAGGGGGGAAATTGGCAATTCAGGATACAGAAGAAATGATTGCCTGTAAGATGTCCTTGAGTCAGCCAGACTATGAAAGCATGAGGTTGAGAGATGGCTGAGGACAATGTATCCATAGTAACAGGTGAGACAGATTGGTAAACACAGGGGCAGAATACTATGGAAACTCTATTTGTTTTAATGTTTTGTCAGAGAATAAAAATAAGCTGATAGGAGGTCAAAGATGTGAAGGTTTGCCATGGTAAGAAAGAGTGTAAAATGCCTCATGGGATGATGGTGATAGGGTAGAGAAATGCGGCAGGTTCACTCTAGATCAGAATCTGAATTCAGTTCAGGTTGATTGCGTGTTTTTGTCCAGTGCTGGTGAGCTGTGTGGGTGCAGGTAGAATATGTACAGAATCAGATTTAATTTAGGATTGTTTTTGCCAGGTGAATAGTATGAGAGAGAGGTACAAAGATAGACTGTGTAAGGGAGGAAAGAAAGGAAGGAAGTTTAAGTTGAGTAAGCACACAAGCAGGCAAGCAAGCAAGCAAGGGAAGCCATATGGGGTTAGGCACAGTGGAGTGGGTCAGGGGACTGAAATTCCTAGCAGGGATTCTGAGACTTGAGGTTCTGTGACTTTATTGGATAAATCACCTCTCTGTCTCTGTCTGTCTTTCTCTCCTCTCTCTTTCTCTTTTTAGCATTTCAAATACTGATGCCTCTGATAACAGGGATGATACTTGCCACGGTGTGCTACAGTTTCCTACAAGGTCTGCTTCTCTACCTCTGCCCTAAATCTCCAGTTCTCCATTTCCAGTGCTTGTTCACCAGTCTTCTGCTCTGCTGTTCCACCTGTTTCCCTTGAGCAGCCCAGACAAGCTCTTTCCCATGAGCCTTTGCATTTGATGCTTGCTTTTTCAGGAACAACCCTCTTCTGCACACCAGTGTGGGTCAGCCTTGTGCTCCTGAAGTCCCTTCTGTGCCTGGCCACCATTATTAAAAGCAGATGACTTTCCCAAAACTTCCTAACCCTCCTTCTGACTTTATTTTCCCCTAAAGCACCCATGATACATTAATTACATGAAGTATAAGCAGACCATATACTCTAACTTACACACTATAACTGTGAAAGTCTTTTATATACTGCTTAGAAGAAATATACCTCATATCCCAATACATTAAAAATGTAGGATATTAAAATATGTATACGCTATTAACTGAAAGTGGCATATAAATATAAATAACATTTACACTAAGTCCCACTTGTTAACACTGACCTTCATAAATAGGAATATGAATAATTTTAATCTATTGACAAAATTAAGTATTTTGAAAACCATTTTGAGAACTCTTGTATGATGAGCAATACCTGGCATATAATGATTTGTTTAAAGAATGAGGATGTAGGTCATGTGAGACCTACATCCAGGTTATACCTGGTTCCTGGGCAAATCCTCTTCCTCTCTGCTTCCTGTCTGCCATGAGGCAAGCCGCCTTGCTCTGTCACATGATCACCCAGCTCTAGCCCAGAAACAATGGAGTCAAGTGACCAAGGATTGAGATCTCTAAAACTGTGAGCCAGAAAAAAAATCCTGTTCTGTAAACTGTTTGTCTCAGGTGATTTGTTATAGCTGCAAATATTCTGAATGTAAGAATAGGATTTCAGAGAATGAAAAGTGGCTGTTTCACTTGACACAGGTGAACTCACTGGGTATGTTGGTGGGTGGTCTAATGCTGTGGGTGTTCTGACTGCAGTTCTCAGGCAAGAGATAGTAAGTTAGTTTAGGATCTGCACCAGAGAGCAAGAAGGATATTTACCCCATTGCTGGGCTCAGTGGTAGGAAGCAGGGCTGTGAGATCAACAGCCCTGGAGGGTCACAGGGGAAGTACGTTTTTGAGGAGTAAAAGTCTCAAAAAAGCATGAAAGTAAAAGTAAAATAAATTCTCCAGGAAATTATTACAACAGAGTCTTTTCATTTTCCTGAAAACATCTTGTGAATGTGACTCTATAGTTCTTAAAGAACAGCTTTCTAAAGCTTGGGGAAATTACGGCTCAGCAGAGATTTGAGAAGGGAAAAACTTGGCTATAAGGAACATGGGAACCTTGGGATTGTTAGAGGCACCTTTTCATTCTGGAATAAGTGCACAGCCTCCCACAGGGATTGTTTTGAAGTAATCATTTTTCTTAATTCCTGTTGAAGAGGAAGAAACTGAGATGCAGGAGGTGTAGGAACTTGTACCAACCAGGGAACATTCTAAAACTCATGTTAAAGCGTCAACCCACCCTGACAGAATAGATCTATGCCTAGACCACAGTGGGCTCAAGAAAGTGCTCACAATAAGAGTTCATGATAACATCTCTGTTTTGCCAAAATAAAGTCTTATAAAGTTGAAAAGAAAATGTATTTACTGAGCAAAGAATAGGACTTCAATATTTATTAATTATGTATAACTGAAATTTTTCTAATCTCTCTCTGTGTCTCTCTTTTTCTGTCTCTGTCTGTCTGTCTCTCTCTGTGAGCTTGCCTTATTATTATTTTTTGAGACATTTCAGCTAGACTAGCTAATCAGCAATACCCTGGGATCCACATGTCTCTACTCTATCAGCACTAAGGTTACTGGAGACAGCATTATTGCAGTCAGTCTTTATGTGGTTGCTGGAAAATCTGAAGTTAGGTCTTCATGCTTGTACACTAAGTATCTACCCCTTGATTCATCTCCACAGTGCCTTCATGGGCTTAAAAACATGCTCCCTGAACAACTTTATGATGTATTTTTAGTCCTGTTCACGTAGATGAGGATGCTGATGTTCAGAGAAGCAGGACACTTGACTTCAAACTTTTACTGTTTCTATCATATCAAGCAATGGCATTGCGGGCATTGTTTACCCTGGGATAGCTGTATTCACAGTGCAGCATGTAGAGGCCATGTGAAGGTTATGGGTATTCACTAAGAGAGGGCAATTTAGTTCCAAATGGAATCCTTGGACTTTCTTGAGAATACATTCATTGCTTTCAAGAAGATGACATTGAAGGGAAGTGCCCTTTATTATGTTTTACTTTTTATACACGAAAAGAAAACTTTCTTGAGGCTTCATTTCATATACTTCTATTTACTTTACTGCTCACAGACTGCTGTGTTTAAAATAGCCTTTTCTTAAGACCTCCCTTCCCACTGAGCAATTAGTTCAGGGCTTTATGTCTGGAAAGTAATGGCATATGCCAGTTACTCTGAGTGAAAAAAAATCTTCTTACACTCCACTTAATGAGACCCAGCCAACTTTTCTGCAGTTCCTTCTCACAATTTTGCTTCTTGAAAGTTGACATGCATGGGAAAGGTCTTTATCATATTGGTGAATTATATTTAGGATACACTTATTTGCTTTGGTTTTAAAACCATCCAAACAGACAGGAAAGTGAATGTCTGGTTATTTATTAGAGTCTGGATGTGGTTTCTACTTCTGTCTTTGCTGGCTGCACCTTCCCCTACGCTTTAGCACAGCTCTATAGGGGGCTGTTTGGCTCCTTAAACTATCTGCCCATCAAACCAGAAGCCAGGAGCCAGAGCCCAGAGCTGTTCAGAAGATGTCTTTATTTAGGAATTCTCTAGCAGATGATTTGTTTTGCCATGGGTAGCTGCTCCAATAGAGCATGCACTTCAGATAGCGAAACAGCACCTACTCAGCTCTGTGGAACTGAAAGCTGAATCTTTGGACTGCTTCACTCTAGAAGGTATTATATTCACAACACACTGGTTCCATTACTGATGTAGGAAGTGATATAGCTCAGCACAGGGACACCAGATCCACGGAGAGGCCAGCCCTGACTACAACTGTCAGGCTCCCTAGAGTCTTTGTTCCACTGGACATTTTGCCTATTGCTTAAAAAAGCTCAGTTAAGTGTTCTCTGCTATCCAGAGTACATGGTGGAGGCTGTACAAGCAGGCTTGTAGCCAGAGCTAACTGAAGACAAATCTTACTTTCAACCTTAATTGGAGATGCTTCTCTTCACAGTTAACTCACAGCTGTGAACTTCTCAGTGAGACTCATGGCTGTTCAAGGTGCTAAGAGTAGATGGTGACTGAGTGCTGTCTCCAAACAAGACATTTATACCACCCTCTTAAAGGTCACAAAAAGTCTTCAAAGAGGAAGTGAGAAAAACATAAGAGCTTGAAGGAAGAGAGAAGGGCTAAAATGTCATCTTTCAGGCATGACAAGGATGTTGCAATCATGAAATCACATCAGCTGTGTTTACCAGTACTGGTCTACATGATCGAACCTGTTTAGAATCATGCATAATGGGAAAGGGCCTCATGGGGCTCTATTCCTCCTTTTTGAATTATTGGAACTGGGAGATTCAGGAAGATGGAAAGTCCTTGTCTTCAATTGTGTATCCATAGGTGTGTCCACTAGACTCCAACCCATAGTAAGAAACCCACAGCCACACAGACAGTCTGGGTTAAATTAAGTGACTCATAGTACAACACCAGAAAGGGATTAGTATAGAGGTACAGGAGTTGATAGGAGTGGAAGGAAGGTAAGAGGCAGTGGTGGTGGGACTAATCAGAATGCATTATATGTATCTACTGTAAAAAAAAAAAAACACCAAATTTGATTAATAGGTGATCAAACGATGTAAAATTTTCCTTCAAACAACTCTATCCACTTAGAATGTACTTTCCAATGATGCCTTTCTTTTTGACAAACACATATACCCATGAATCATTTCTTCAATCAACATACAGAACACGCTTCTTAACCCTAAAGATGTCTTCATGCCACATTGTAGCCTAGCAGCTATCTTCTTCTCTGGTTCCAGGCAAACTGGTGTGCTTTCTGTCCTCTAGGCTAATTAGCTTTTTCTTAAAACATATATATATAAGACCATGAAGTCAGTGTGCACTATTCTGTATTTTATTTTATTTTTATGTAAGGCAGTAATATTGAGATACACACACACATTCCTCCTTCTCTTTGCTTTTGTTCCTTTGTTCTTCCTTTCTGTTTTGGGGACATTTGAATGCATTATTTAGAATTCTGTTTGTATCTATCTCTTAGTTTACACACTATATCTGTGTTATTTTTTGGTTATATCCCTAGGTGTTAGACTCCATCTCTGGGCACATTCTCACTTCCAAAGCTGCCAGTAATTTCTTTTATACTTACTGGAGCTGGAACCAGAAAGCAGTCCTTTGGCCGGCTCAGGTAGGCTTGGCCAATAGAGGGCACTAGAGGGTTGCAGTCTGTGGCAAAGCCAATGTTCTGGCTCTGGGGATCTTCCCATTGTAGGATTGCCAGTATAACAGCATGCAGAAGGTTCAGCGGCCCTCAGCCGCAGAGAATGTTTCTGCCAAGGGCATTTCCCTGCTGCCTACCTCAGGCCCTCTGGTGCCCTAGTAGGCCACATCCTGTGCACCAGCTGTAGCTAGCTTGCGTACCTTGGTGAGTTTCTTAGCCCTCCAGCGGCTTTCCACAGACCACTATACTGCACATATGCCAGCAATTTTCTTTGCTTCTGGGAAGGAAGTATGTTCCTGTGGTGGCCACAGTGCATCTAATGAGATCTTAATCTCAGCCTCAGAGGGAGAAAGGCTCTTTCGAGTTCTTACCAATTTTTTTTGTGTGATCTCTATAATCACTACTTCCTGAGTTTGATATGCCTTAAAGTCACCTTTAGGTATTTCCAAAGTTAAAACACATTTTACTAATTACTAACTTTTTTCTATTACATTTCTCTCTTTGGATAACTAGTATCTATCATTTGTCTAGACCTTGGTTGACAGAGTAACCTTAGCTGTTTACAGAAAATGTAGTATTTACAGAGTATATAACCATCCCTCTTTATGCTTGTCACACGTGGCAATGTTGTATCTACTTAACTGAAGGAGCACTTTTTTTTACTTATATATTTACCCAGTCTCTTTGGTCCTCAATTTTTCCCAGCCTCACTTCTTTTAAGCTTAGAGAAGGTTGCTTAGTATATCTCAGCTTACAGATATGCTTCTGTCTCATGAACCTAGATCTTTACTTGCTGTCTGTACTTGTCTCAATGCTGCCTTCATGTTTTAGGTATAGAACAATGTGTTGCTGTGGCCTATGGCTTTGGATAAGAGATTTAAAGCCAGTAAGGGGTTGAGAGACATTTCAGCTGGTAAAGGAGCTTTCCACCACACAGGAAACCACAGGAACCAAAGGGTGGAAGAAGAAAACCGAATTTCACAAATTGTCCTCTGACTTCTGTGTGTGTGCATGCAAATTAATACACATGCACACAAAATAAATAAATGAACAAAAACTTTTTAATTGCTATGCACCACCCCAGTACCTTTTCCTTAGCATTTTTTTAAATAAAAGGGGTTTTCTTCCAAGAAGCATGTGCATTCATTAAAAGGACTGTAATTAAGTAAGAATTTTATACAAATACAATATATACCTTTATTCAAGAAAGCAAGGAAGAAATATTTTATGGTACATAGACCAGTTAGATGATTCAATCAACCTACTTCTCTGGCCAAACACAGATTTTTTGACTAGTGAAATGTTGAAGTCAGTTCTGCATATGCCAGCAACTGTACCATTCTAACGTTCAGTCACATGACAAACATCTGTTTCCAAAGAAATAATGTGACATAGTATTTGGTTCACAAGAGCTGAAGTGATGGGTTTACTGGCTCCTTTTTAACGTTTCATCTAGTCATTCCACTGTCTCATCAAGGTCAACCTTTGGTTGCTGATGTTTTGAATATTTGTTATTTTGGAATCTTTATGGCTGATAATTGAATGCACTTGCCATTTCTGAGAGTACCATGGCCAGGTCCATGTCTTGGTTATTTGCAAACTCCACTAGAATGGCTTTTTTTTCAGCCCACTTCCTCCAGGCCATCTGACTGACTGGAAGCACTGACCGTCTGAGTTATGGCTACTAACTATATAGACACCTGCATCTGTGTTTGAGTTGAAACATCTCCAGTGCAGACCAATGTCTGTCTATCCTCCTGAGTCTCAAACTTGGAGTTAAGATTTTTACACGTCACAGTAAATCTAATAGTAGCAATAGTAGTAATGACTTCTGCAACATGTGATCCAGCATCATCTAATCCCCATATTAAATCTTTATTCCTCTGTTTCTGCAGTGGCTGGAGAAACACATCAGAAAAAACAGCATACACAAAAAACCATCAGTCCTGTTGTTCCTAGATCTCAAGACACCAAAAGACAACCAGAAGTCGAGTCCGTTGCAAAACACATGAGGATCTTTTTATTATAAGCTTGAGCCCAGGTTGCAGCAACCTCCCTGATGAAGAGGAGGCGTGTAGTGAAATGGTATAGGGGAACACGGTTTTTAAAGGGAAAAACCACCAGCAGGGAGTTACATGCTTCGGCAGTATGTGATTGGGTAAAGGAAACTGACTTTTGAAATGATTGGTTTACTTTAGGTGCCAAGACCATAAATGGTTCTGGACTGGCCATCTGGACTGTATCTAGCAACTGTATCTTTAGTGGGCAGAAAAAGAATTCAATAAGGCTAGTTCCTCCCCTGCAGTTGGCTGGACTTGTCTCCACCTGGCTGGCCTTTGTTCAGGCTTGTGCTTTACACTTTAAACCAGTACCCCAAAAAAACTAATATTTAAATTGGTCTCTCAGTCCTGCCAGCTGAACATCAAAGGCAGGCCAGACACCACCACCTTCTACCACCTCAGCCTCTAGTTCTAAAGCTTGTCAGCCAGCAGCTTCTATGTCATACCTGCTTGTTTAGTTTTATTTGTATTTGTAAGGCTTAGAGCAGTGCTTCTTGAATGTGTCGATTTTTGTCTTCCAAGCAACCCCAGCACCTGGTCCCTTCTAGAAATGGGATAGAAATGGAAGGAGTGCTTATTGGAGGTGATGACTTAAATATTTTTATGCTGTCTCCCTTTTATCCTGTTTCTGTAGGCAAATTAGTCTGAGATTGTCTCACAAAGGCTTTGGCTCTGTTGATCTCCTTTCTCAATCTTTTCCGTCATTTCTTTATGTTGGATACTTTTCCTTTATGATCATTGACTCTTTTATTTGATTTATTTTGACATTAAGCTCATCCAAAAGATTAGCCATTTTCAGATACATCTCAGTTTTTGTTTCTAATATTTCCATTTGGTTCTTTTTGTATTTTTTATTCTTTTATTGGGAGACCATTCCTATCACTTCACTGAGTGTAGTTATAATAGCTGGGCTTAAGTCCTAGTCTCAGTCAATTTTCTAGCCCTTGTCTTCAAAGTGAAATGTTTGCAGTGGTCTTGCTATTTGTGGCCTCAAAGCATCAGTGACTGACTGGGCAGAGCTCCACAGAAAGGTGGGTCTCTCTTTTTGCTTGTTTTTGTTTTGTTTTCATGTTATTTGGAGTGCCCCTTCAACTTCCAGAGGAGTTGAAGGCCTTAGCTCCTTTTCCCCTTTGAACAGAAAAATTGCAGATTTTTCTCTCAGTAGTCCCCAGATACCACGGATATTTCCACAGCTAGCTCACCACTGGATCAGAGCCACAAAGGCAGAGAACTCACCTTGTACCAGGCCCATCTTGTACATTTTGACTTTCTAGTAAATTCTGGCACTTTCTGTTCTCTCTGCAGAGACTTCAGCTATTTTAATATTATGGGCAAGGTTTATATTAGTCATTTTCCAGAGATTCAGTCTGAAGGGAAATTATGCTTCCTTTTCTTGAGGCAGACTCTCTTAGCCACTACTTTTCATTATCTGGGTAAAGGGTATGAATCTCAGTCTATGAAAACAGTTGAATGGGAACCTGAACATCTATCTTTTATAATTCAATTTTATTTCTACATGGAGCTCCCAACCTCAGGCTTGCTTTGCAGTCCAGGGTCATGTGACACATCATAAACATTGATCCAAATGAACCACTATGGAGTCATTTCTTGTCCCTGTGCATGTGGCCCTATAAAATCATTTGGCTTTCTGCTGGTCTTAACTGTATTAATATGGCCACCTACTTTCCAGATGCTGAGAAAGACAAGCTTCCATTTCCTCTCCAGCATCTTCAATTCCCTGATGGTACCATGGAGAGGGAGACCTAAGCCCCTCCTCTCTTCAGACCCCCAGATCTCTTTCTTCTCACATCCTTCTCTGAGTCTAGCTTCCTTGGCTTAGGTTTGAACATTTTCTTCCTTCAAGTTTCTTAGTGTTACACCATTGTTTTCCTGCAATGTCTTGAGAGAACCAGGCCTGACCCCCTACCCCAAAAGTCAACAGTCCCAGGAACTAGGCCATAAGTCATCAGTTCTAGGAAGAAGACAACAGAGTATCCTATCCAAGAAATAATCTGGAGGTAACCACAAGCATGGGAAGGTGTGGCAGCCCACTGACCTGGTAGTAGAACTTTCATGTCACAGAAATACCTAATATACCTGAGGTCCAAAGATAGCTTGCTCAATGTTAGCTAGCCACAATCACCTTGTAACAAGCTTGCTCTTGGTGAAAGGCACCAAATTGTGTAAATGCTAAGCTGTAATTTCCCAAACCTTGCTGCAAGCCAATAAAAACCCTGTTTTCCCTGAGCTCTGGGCTCTATTTTCTATGCTGCTGCATTGGTGACAGTGTGGGCCCCAGTTTGAGCTTGTAATAAAAGACCCTACTGCATTTGCATCAAAATTAGCTTCTTGGTGGCCTTGGGGGTCTGTGAGACTTGAACATAACAGTCTGAGGTTTTCTTAAGAAGTTAGACTTCTGGAACATCATAGCCAGAAAGATATATGAGCTACTTTTGTTTCTGCCATGTCAAATGCTTCCCCTGAGGTTATGAGTTCAGAGCTGGCCAGTAGCTTGCATAAAGCAGGAGAGAGGCCATGCAAAGAGTAAACATGAGGAGAAAAATCCCATAGCTTGATATTGTACACTATGGTTCAGAGAAGAAAACATTTTGTTCATCTCTGTGTCCCTAGTATGTATTCTAGGGGCTGGCACATGGATATTTTTACATAAATGACTATTAAATGAATGAGAAAATTTCCCATACAACACTGGAGAAATCCCATTACATTTAGCATCTGTCCCCTGAACTAGAAAATAGGGATAATGATGCTGATGTCTTGGTGTTGTCCTAGGACTAAATGGCAGCATGCTCACTTTGTGAAGACATTTCTAATTGGAATGTTTTATTGCTGTTGTTATGAGTGTTTGCCTGGCATCTTTGTCTAAACCTCTGTGAATCACGCAGATTCAGTCAATTAGAAACATGTATTCATCTTTCCCCTCTCCCAGAGAAAGTGTACAATTTCAATATATTTTTGATGCTTTCCATGTTATCCTTTATGTCAGATTGCTTGATGGCCTACTGGGTGGTGGTATGATGCCAAGAATCAATCTGAATTAGATTCTACTTAGTATAGAGGGACTAGCAAGACCTGGGAAGGTGATGATAATACCGTACCTCATCTTTAAGGCATGCTTTGACTATTTACATACTTTTCCTAGAATTGAAACTGAGCTCTAGGCACAACATGTATTAATGTTCACATGGTGAGCACTTTTTGAGTGTTTATAATATATATATATATATATATATTTGTAGAATGCTTGACAGAAAGTGAACAAACTTACGCTTCTATTGAACCTTTTATAAGTGCATGTTTGGGCCAATTGATGTGAAGGTACACCATAACCATAAGAACTCTTATAAAGAAAAACATTTAATTGGGGGTGGCTTACAGTTTCAGAGGTTTAGTTCATATGGTCATGGTAGGAAACATGTCAACACACAGGTAGACATGGTACTAGAGATGTAGGTAGCTCAGAGTTTTATGTCTGGATTGACAGGGAGCAGGAAGAGAGCCACTGAACATTTGAAACTACAAAACCTACTTTACTAATACACTTCCTTTGACAATGCCACACCTACTACAAGGAGACTACACTTCTCAGTAGTGCCACTTCCTGTGAGCCTATAGAGGTCATTTCATTCAAATAACCACATCCACTCCCTGACCCCCATGTAGAGTCAATCACAGTCTCAACTCTGCTTAAAAGTCCAAATTCAAAATCTCTTCTAAAGACTCATAGCAATCTCTTAACTATAACTTCATGAAAAATAAAAATGAAAAAGAAGATCACATACTTCCAACATAAAATGGCACAGGATATCAATTACCATTCCAAAAAGGAAGAAAAGAAGCAGAAATGCTAAACCAGAGCAATCACAAAACCAGCTGGGTAAACACCAGACTCTGCATCTTTATGTCTGATGTCTTCAGATCTCCAGTTCCTTTCAGCTTTGTTGACTATAACATACTTCTTACTCCTGGGTTGGTCCCATTCCCAGCTGGCAGTTTTCTTAGGCAGGTATTGAGTGAACCAGGCCTGATACCCCCAAAGGTCACCAGGAACTAGGCTTAAACAAGGTCACCCAAAAGTCACCAGGAGCTGGTGACCCCACACTAAGGTCACCAGGAACTAGGCCTAGTCACCAATTCTACAAACAAAGTAATAAGATTCCCTCCTCAAGGAACACCCTGAAGATAACCGCAAGAAGGGGAAGGTATCTTATCTCAGGGTGGGGCATCTCTGCTGAGCAGCCCACCTACCTTGTAGTAGAACATTTCATGGCACAGAAAATACCTAACATTCCTGAGGTCTATAGCTAGCTTACCTTAGCCAACCATTTTATAACAAGCTTACCTTGCTGAATGTCACCCAGTTGTGTGACTGTTAAACTGGAAATTCCCAGCCCTTCCTCAAACCCCAATAAAAACCCTACCATGCAGGTGTTAGGATTGTGCAGCAGAGTTATAGGGTGGGGTCAAAAATCATGCCACATGATTGGGTCCACTGGGAAGTTTTATTAAGGGAAGTGGGAGGGGGTCACAGAGACCATCTCTGGGCAGGATAGGAGGGAGACAGAGAAGGAGAGGGAGAGAAAGACATGGTGTGGGGAGAGGGAACCCTGGCAGAGAGAGGAAGAGAGTACAAGAGCAAGAAGGGAACAGAGTGACAAAGTGGCGAGTTGATCCTTTTATGGAGCAACTGAACCATGCCTGCCAGGTGTGACTACTGGCAGGTGACACATGATGACATTATAGGTTGCTAGGCAACCCAGAAGCAGGCTGCCTAAATA
>CM053753.1:13889480-13915734 GCA_028658305.1 Pachyuromys duprasi
GGAAATTTCTCCAGGTAATAACTGGGTGTCTCTAGGGTTTTCCCACTTGATTTTCTCACCGTAGGAGTTCCGCTCACCTGGCACTCACAATGCTGGCGTTTTAGGTCCCAGAGTTCAGTCTCCTGGTCGCTGCGTTGTTTCTGCTCTCCTACTCCTCAGACACAGTGTTCTCTCGTGGCAGCCATCTTGGATCCCCCCTAGTCCTGTCTTTCTGAAAGAAGCCATACAGCATCGCAAGCTTGAAAACTGAAGCCAGAAGCAAAGATAACTTGTCAGTGCAACATGCTGAAGAACTAGTAGGGTGGTGTTGTGAATCACACGCAAGCTTTGAAATCACATATATCCTGATTCAAATGTCACTTGTACCTCTCACTAATGGTATGATCTAGAGCAAATAACTGAGTTTTTCTCAGTCTTGACCTACTGTTCTATAAAATGGACATGTAAGCAGCCCAACTGTCCATGTGATAATAAAAACTAAATCAAATTGTGGCTACTTTATGACATGTTATACCATAGAGGGGATTTTACAATGAAATGAGTTGGTTGGACTGGACTGAGTTGTACAGGTAGGCAGTCAAGAGGATCAATTCAGGGTGGAGCTTGCAAGCATAAATTCTCGTAATTACTGCATCTACTACCTAATACCTACTTAAATTGCTGAATCAAGAGACTCCTCATTGTAAACTACACAAAGAAAAGAAAAACCTTTGTTGAGTCTGTCAGAAACAATAAAAGGATTGCATTTAGTGAGCGCTTATCCCAAAATTGGCATTTTATGTTAGGCTCTCTCTCGCTCACTCTCACTTTCTCTCTCTCTCTCTCTCTCTCTCTCTCTCTCTCTCTCTCTCTCTCTCTAAATATATATATATATATATATATATATATATATATATATATATATATATATATATACTTTCATTTGTTCCTTAGAAAAATCCAAGGAAGTGGATACTCAGAATGAACCAGGAGGTAGAGAGGGAAAGAGGGGTGTGCATTGTTATGTATAAAATATGAAAAAACCAGGAAGGTTCACCACTAGAGTTCTGTATGTTTCAAGCTGTTACTTTTAAACCAAGTCCTAGGTCTCAGTCCATCATGACAGCCTCAACAATCATCACATTATCACAGTACCTTAAAGTGTTTCACAAAAGTATCTTACCTGGAAAAGTGCTCAGGAGTGTTCTGCCTCATCCCTGTGCCTCAGATCTGCTTCTGGACTGTCAGTGGCCCTGCTCCTTTTCTGGCAGGGACAGCACCACATCTTCCTACAATTTTCTGTATTCACTGATGGTGTTCAAGACACACCTGAGAGAGGTAGTTAACATGGTTGTCACAGATAAAGGATGACCACAAATTCTTCTCTCACCAAGAGGCAACAGCTTTGTCCCTTCTTTTTTTTTTCATAAAAGAAAGGTATGCTAAAGAGTGTTTATTTTGTTACAATTTATTAATTTTATATCCCAATTGTAGCCCCCTCCCTCATCTCTTCCCAGTCTCATTCTCCCTCCCTCTTCCCCCCATCCCTTTCCCCTAGTCCATTGAAAGGGAGAGTTCTCCTCCCCTGCCATCTGACCATAGTTTATCAAGTCTCATCAGGACTGCCTGGATCCTCTTCCTCTGTGGCCTGCCAGGGGCAAGTGATTAAGGAGCACGCAACAGAGTTCATGACAGAGGCAGCCCCTTTTCCTCTTACTTGGGGACCAACAAGGAGACTGAGCTGCCTATGGGCTACATCTGATCAAGAGATCTAGGTCCTATCTATGCATGGTCCTTGGTTGGTGCATCAGTCTCTGCAGAGCCCCATAAAATAACCATACTAAAATATACAAGACCTAAAGAAGCCAACCAACAAGGAGGATCCTAGGGAGGATGATTAAATCTCATTCAGAATGGCAAACAGGATAGACATCAGAAATGGGGGAAGAGAGGGAACAGGATAGGACCCTACCATAGAGGTCCTTGGAAAGGCTCTACCCAACACGGGATCAAAGCAGATGCTGAGACTCATAGCCAAAGTTTGGGCAGAGCACAGGGAGCTTTTTTGTTTTGTTTTGTTTTTTAAGAAGTGGGGGAGGGAGAGAAAGACCTGGAAGGGACAGGAATGCTACAAGGAGACCAACAAAGCTTTGTCCCTTCTTGAACCTGGGCCAGATGGGCTTTCTCTGGCTAGCAGAGGGCAGAAGAAATGATTCCAGGTCTAGATGTTCAAGAACATAGGAGGAAGCTAGAAGTGACACACATCTTTAATCCCAGCGCTTGGGAGGGAGTAGAAGGCAGACTGCTGAGGCCAGCCTGGTCTCTATGTGAGGTAAGGCACCTGGCCAGCCTTTAGCATTCCTGTTATCACAAAAGAAATGCTACCATATGAATTACACCATTCAGTGTCTGAGGAGGCCAAGCTCCTGGCACACAAAACCACAGAAGTGATTGTGAAGCAGCAGGAGCCATCCTTATTCTGCCCTGCCCTGCACAATACTGGTGTTAAGGATTCAGTTTGTAGTGTTTTGTTACATGGCAATAGACAACTGATATAAAATGCCTAAGAGAACTATTGCATGTCTTTTTTTTTACAATTTTATATTAATCATAGGTTATGTACTTTGTATCCCAGCTGTAGTCCCCTCCTGCATTTCCTCCCTATCCCTCCCATCCCTCCCTCATCTCTTCCCTGCCCCTTTCCTAGTTCGCTGATAGGGGAGGTTCTCCTCCCCTTCCTCCTAACTCCAGCTTATCAGGTCTCTTCAGGACTGGCTGCAATGTCCTCTTCTGTGGCCTAGCAAGGCAACTCCTCCCTCGTGGGGCAAGGGGGTTGAAGAGGCAGCCATTGTGTTCATGTCCAAAATAGTCCCTGTTCTCCTTACTAGGGTACCCACTTGGATACTGAGCTACCATTTGCTACATTCAAGGGATGTAGACCTTTTATGAGACTGTTTCTCCAACTAAGAATTCTAGGTTACATCCATACATGGTGCTTGGTTGGAGAAACAGTCTCATAAAAGACTCCTGTGCCCTGCTATATTTGGTCCTTGCAGAGCTCCTGTCCTCTCCAGGTCATAGTAACTCCCCCTTCTTTCATATGATTCCCTACACTCTGCCAAAGGGTTGGTTATGTGTCTTAATATTTGTTTTGATACACTGCTAGGTAAACTTTCACTGTCCTTTGTTCTATGATGTGCACTATTGTGATACTTGGTATGTTAAGCTCTTTATCAATGAAGTACATATTTTAGGATGTTTACATGTGTAGCTATACATATCCCTTCTGAAATCTCTACAAAACAAGACTAGATGCCCCTTGAAGATGGCATATAAAAACTAATCTAAGGTCACAAGCCAAGGTACAACAAATTTAGCTACTCAACAGCCCAAGTCTATAATCTAAAGCTTACATTCCTTCAAATGTACCTTGCCCTTAACTGTGACACTATTCTTTGGCACTCTGAAGCCTTGTGACATTATACATTTCTAAAACATAGATTAAATGAGACTTGTGGACAAAGGAAGCTGTCAAGCAAACAAACAAGCACACTTCTACATCCCCAGATGTCCTCACCAGGGTCCTCCTCCTGTTTTGTTTTTTTGTTTGTTTTTCAGAGCCCATGTACTGCTTTGATCAAAAAGCAGTGCACTCCTGTCTATAACTTTGGTGTTTTACCAGCTATTAAAATGGAAATGTGTTTTGAATCTTTCTGGTTTCTTTGTGATGAAGTCCATCCCAGATTTCAGCTGAATAAAGTTCATTAAAATTAAGGAAGCCTTTTCTCCATCACTTCTCTATGGAAACAGTGGAAAAGATAAATCTTGTAAAAATATATTAGAGAGAGAAGCAAAGCTACAGTGGTTATCAAAGCGAGGCCTGGAAGATTAACCACTTTTCATCATAACAAAAACAATATCCTCTGTCATAACATTTGAAAAACTCCCTTATTGCTTTGGTCCTCAGCATCCCAGGGAAGTGTCTCCTAGTGAGAGACTAACTCCTGAACTGGACCCATGAGCTAGACCTTGGCCTGACCTGTCAGGAACCAGAAAAGACTATTGCACAGACAATCGGCATCATTCCTTATAAAAGCAATCCATGTGGTACGTACAGATACTAGATGGCCTCACAGTTCTCTGACCTGTAAGTGACTTCCCTGCCAGCTTTTCCCATCTGCCCAACAGCTTTCTGATGGAGGAAGGAGGGGAAGAATGGGGCTTTGCTGTGGGTCAGACTGAGCCACCCACCAGTCCTGTCTCTAGTACTTACTGGGTGATCTCAGAGCACATGCTTTGTGTCTCCAAACTCTGAATTTCTAATTTATAAAAAAATCTGTATGACTGTTGTAAAACAGAGGCACCCATCCTCTGTCACTCGCAACACTCCTCAGGTGTGTGGCCCCATACAATTGACTGCATCTGCTGAAGAACAAAGAAAAAGACAGGTGAAAGAAGCATCTATTTCTCCTTCTCCTTAGCCACGGAGTCCCTGCAGTAGGGCAGGGCATGGAACACAATAGAAGAACTTGCCTCAGATATGAAAAGCCATGGTTTCAAACCCAGGAAAGCTTTTGTTGTTGTTATTTTGTTTTTGTCTTTGCTTATCCTCCATTTTGAACTGAGCCATCTAAAATACTATATTTTCCAACCACACCGAATTCTCAGTGCAGTCACATGACAAAGTTCAAGGTAAGACCAAATATGATGTGAATCCTCTGGGAAGATGCCTACCCAACTCAGTCTTTTCCTCATTTCTGCTTGATGGAATGTGAACATAGAAGCTAGAGCCTAAGAAGCCACCTCAAACCATAGGACAACAGAGCCACAAGGTAGAAGTAGCTTGAGTTACTGATAATCACCAAGATGCCTACGTGGTAAGTTTCTCTAATATGAGACACACAGATTTAATCTTTTGAAATCACAGTTAAATGAAGCTTTTGTCTATAGCTGAACTGAATTCTTTCTAGTACTAGAAGTTACTATGCTTTGTGGTTAACTGGCTTTCAATATATGTTCTAAATTTTGGTTTTCAAGATTATTCATCCCTTATTCATGTTAGTGCTGGAGCCTGTGGGTCTTACTGTCAATGAAGTACCTGAACAATCACAATGGCTTTAAACTGAAAAGCTAAGTGGAAAAGGAAAGATCACAACTATGAGGAACTGGCCAGAGCAGACCATATTTTGTCATTCACAAATAAGAAAAAGACTGCCTGATGGGTTTCTAAGTTTACTGTGTGTTCAGGGGCATAGACTTGCATGGGAGTACTGTACATAATTTTTCCAGCAATTTTGTGATTTCTACACTGAGCCTTCATGAACTTTGTAAGAAAACCAAGGCTTTTACACACCCTGCTGGCTCCTCAAGGCACAGCAGTGATGAAACCAACTGTTCCGCCAGGAGCTGACAGCACTATGTTACTGTTGCCCTGCCTGCTTGAAAGAAAGCCTCTTCTTGGTCCTGCAGTATAGGTTGCATTTGCAGACTTGCTTTCTGGGTGCCAGACCTCAAGCCTGAATGCAAAGATGCTTTGCCCTAAAAGGAAGGTGTTTTGCTGATGCCCTCTTGCTGTCACTGCTCACATATGACCTCTCTATCCCGAGCCAGGATTTTCATTAATATTGGATCATGCTTGATTTGTGATGTCTCATTTCCAACAGCATTGATCCTTCCAGCTTCTGAACATGGTGCTGATTCCTGAGACGAGTTGAATTCATGTAATCAGGCCCTCTGTCGTGTTTAAAGACCTGATTGCAGGCTCAGAATGAAGCCCATTCATTTCTACAAATTTATCATCAATTCAATTTGGAATTTATACTTGTCTCCGAGATTTGAGTTTCTTGGACCCTTGGTTATATGCTAAAATCTAATTTCTAGCTCAAGTTGAGGTTTCTTGAGTCTCATTTTCTTAAAATTCTAGATTCATAATAATATCAGATAAAGCTGGGCACAGTGGCACACACCTTTGATCCCAGCACTCACGGAGGCAGAGGCAGGCAGATCTCTGTGAGTTTGAGGCCAGCCTGGTCTACAGAGCAAGTTCAGGACAGCCAGGGCTGTTACACAGTAAAACCCTATCTCAAAAAGCAAACAAACAAACAAAAATCAGATAAAGGATGTGTCTAAGATGATCTGATGGTACATTACAGTGACACCTACATAGAGTTTCATCCAAAAATAAAGTAAATTTCCCCAAGCATAAACCCTCAAAACATAGTGCTAATAAACAAAATAACCAGAGTGAGTACATCTGTCTTACACTGAAGCCTCAGCATAGACTGAGTATGTTGATGGCCCCGGGAGTAGCTAATGGACTCCTGACCATTCCAGTTGAGCAGTTACAACATATTGGTGAGAGCATATGAACTGAGCTTCCTGGGGAAGCCTATACTGGGCTTCCTTATCTTGTCAACAGTAGTCACAGACATCTTTCCTTGCAATAAAATATGTCCAGTGAACTTGAGCCAGTGCAGCTGCTGGCTTTGCAATTGCCCTTGAAAAATGAGCAACCGTGACCCTTGTGTTACTGTCCAGCCATGTTAAGAACTGCTCTGTCCTGCAGTTTCAAAGTGGGCATGCTGTGCAAGCAGCACTTTTACAAGAGAATGTGTGGGCTACTATGGATATCTAAATTTACAAGCCTAGAACAAGGAACGCGATCCCCACGGCCCAGCCTCACCAAAGCTTCTAATGTTCACTTAGTCCTCGTGGTCCCTCCATTTACCAACTTACCAAAAAGTAAATGAGTAAACATAACGGGCAAGACACTTTCCTGGCTTCAGACTGTAAGTCAGGCAAAAGCAATGCAGTTAGAACACCTACACTCTAGTGTGGCAATACAGACAAAAGGAATAATAAGTACCTGTTATTGATATATGCCATGTGTATGGCACCCATATCCCTAGGGAACTCATTATACAATATGAGCAAAAGACTTTCTCACAGACCATAGGAACCAGGATATGACCAGCCATTGCAGAACAAGATCAAGAGCGACCTTCAACAAGAAACTGGTATTAGTGTATAAGTAGCCTTCAATATTCATGGCTGAATCCATGGATTCAACCAACCATGTATCAAAAACATTAGGGAAAAAAGTTGCCTTGTATCAAACATGTCCTGGCCTCTGTTTTTCCTGCCTCACTGAGTGTCTAGAATCAACAGATCCAAATGACTATGCATAGAACCTCTGAAAACATCAGGAAAATAATTCCTCCCTGTAAATTGTTCTCTTGGGTATTTGGTTATATCTACACAAAGCTGATTAACATGGGGTGTTTTGTGGAACCACAGCCCAGTGGGTCTATCTGGCACCAAAAACACGAGGAAAGAAGAAAGAAGCAGGAAAGTGCATCTCTCCCAGCACCCAGAAGAGATAAAATTGCCTAGAAAAGAACCACATGGATTCTTTTAGAAGAGAAAAGGACCTGGATTGAAGATGTAGTGAGGGGTATGGCGTGCGTGCGTGCGTGCATGCGTGCGTGCGTGTGTGTGTGTGTGTGTCAGAGGAGACATGATTGTGGGTCTGATCATCTACCAGAGTGAGAGGGGAGCAGCTTTACCCCTTTTAGGAATCACTCCACTAAGAGGTGTAGAACCAGGCAGCTCTCAGTCCCTGTGCAGGACAACTCAAACTGGATTAAGTAATATCAGCAACAGCAGACAAGGCTGCAGAGGTGAGGACAGTCTTGCCTTCTCAGAGAAGCATGGGAGGCCAGGAGGAAACCCCAGCTCCAACCTGCTGCTCTGAGGTCAGGCAAAAGAGAGACTTCAGCAGGAGGACGGCCACACTGGTGCCACACAAGACTGAGAGGAGAGTCTTGAAGCCCCTGAAAAAACTCCTGAACTGTACCTCTTGACTCTGGAAGGCCAGGATCACAGTCTCGGTGTTGACAGGTGGGAGAGCTGAGCATGACGAACTCATTCACTCGTGACACACACACAGGCACTGCATGGTGCCCTGAGGGTACTCACACCACAGTGCCGCGTGCACGGTGCTGTGCGGCACTGTTACAGATGATGTCAACTTTTGGTACCACTTACACGATTACTTACACAAGACTCTTCTGTACATCAACTTGTGTTTTCATTTTGATCCAGTCTGAACAATAAAATGTTTGTTGTGCAAATCACATCATTACCATATTACTTCTCATGTACATTAGAATAAATACCTATTGATACATACTAGTTAATTTCTTTTCAGGGGGAAGGTGAGATAGTGCAGTGAGTAAATGGGCTTGTACCAAGACTGATGACCTACATTCAATCCCCAGGACCCACATAACGGAAGAAAGAGAACTAACTTTTCTGACCTCCACATGCATGCAGTGGACTGCATACATACACAAAAAAAATACATACATACAAAAATACATAAATAATTTTCATAATCTTTAAAGATTTTTGTCTGCATATATGTTTGTGAACCACATGCATGCAATACCCACAGAGACCAAAAGACAGCATCACATCCTTGGAACTGGAGCTAACAGTGGCTGTTAGCCATCTTGTGAGTGCTGGTAACCGAATTGTGGGGTCTTCTATAACAAGAGCTTTTAACCACTGAACCATTTCTTCTGCCCATTTTTTAATTTTTTTTTTAAGAAACAGATTTGTTCTTTGCTTTTTGAGGCATAGTCTCATATAGCCAAGCTGTCTTTGAACTCCTGATTCTCCCACCTTTACCTCTCAAGTGCCAGAATTATGAGCACTTGCCATCATATCCATCTCCTATTATTAAACCAAAGGATCCAATATTTATCTACTGAAAACCATCTCCCATGCCACTTCTCTGTGTAACATACTTGGAAAAACACAATCATGCCAACTGTGGAAGGTTATTTCATGTCTGGTCACTGTGAACAATCTGTAGTGCTCCCTAGGGGATGCTAAGAGATGAAGACAGATTCTGACACCTGCCATACATTCCTGTTGAAGAAGATACACTGCACTTTTTTAAACCCACTCCTTCAAACAAGTGTGCACCACTGGAGACATTTGGAAACATCAAGAACATAAACAGAAGATGTTAGTGTCTTCCATTTCCCTCTGGAATGGCAGCCTTCCAAGTGATGTCAGCTTGTACAGAATTAGACCTGCAGCTTATATTCTATCCAAACAGAAAAGGGACGAAAATAATTAATAATTACAATTACAGCATGTAAACAGCTTAGAAAAACCAAAGCACGTGATTGCATTTGGTGCAATAAAAAATGATACTATAGAAAAAGAAGACCCAGGTCATATTATGACTGGATGTTGACATACTTCCCACCATGATGATAACAGACTGAAACTGTGGATGCGCAAGCCAGGCCCAATTAAATGTTTTCCTTTATAATTGTTGCTTTAGTCATGGTGACTCTTTACAGCAATAAACCCAAACTAAGACAGTGTTATCTCCATCATGCTTTCGGGAATTCTATAATACACCTTCTTATTATTCTTTTGGTATAGTGTAAAGATACTCACTGATCACATTTCATAAAAAGCTTAATAGGGCAAATTATTATTTTAATATTCTTTCTCCATCCCTACCACCTTCCAGTGATATTGGTGGATGCCTTAAAATATGTAAAGATATTCAATGCCTCATTTATCCTCCAGGAATATTAACTGTTGTTTTCATGTACATTAATAATTTCGTGGTGTAATTTTTCCCAAGAGAATGTATCAAAAGAAAGTGTGCATAGATTTACATATATAATTGCTAACAAGCCTCCCAAGAAGGAAATAGCCCTCCATGCAGGTGGAAATAATATTACTTTAAATCAAAGCTTAATGACTATCAAAGTATTTTTGCAAAGTTATAAAAGAATGTTAGACTATAAATCAAAAGCAATTACGAACTATATATGGCAATTTTGACAAGTGGCTAGCCATTTGATGGTTGTGTGAGCACATTGCAATCTTTATTGCTTTATCTCCTGTTTTGTCTGCCCAGATCTATGTACCTTTCACATTTTGATAGTGGGGAAGTAAAGCCCTGTTTCCTATCACACACACACCAAAGGGACAGAGTTCTTCTTTCCCAACTCCCTCACTCCCTGACAGTGACAATTCCCTTGGTAATGGGCGCTGTGAAAGCAACAACAACAACAAAGAAACCATGGAGAGTGATTGTGGTGGCCACACAGCTGTAGTTCCAGCATTCTGGAGCCTGAGGCAGAAGAAATACAAGTCCAAAATCAGAGAGATTGAGGAGATTGAGGCTGATTTGGGACTTGTTTAAGACTACCATGAACTGCATAGGGGGAACCATTGTTGAAATAACTGAAATGACAGAGTTACTGGGGACATGTGTCAGTCAGTTAAATGCTTTCCATACTAGCATGGGTCAGATTCTCAGCTCATACAGCAAAGTCAGGCACTATGGTACATAGCTGTAGTTCTAACACTAGAGGTGTAGAAACAAGAACTCTGATGTTTATGGCTACCCAATCTAATTAAATCAGTCAGTTCTGGGTTCAGTGAGAGACCTGCTCCAAAACCTAAGCTGAAAAAGGAAGATGTCAACCTTTGGTTTCAATATACACATGCACACATGTGCACACACATACACACAAACGTGTGCATGCATCTACACACATTAATAACATGGAGAGAAACAGGATACTAAAGGTGGCTAATGACTAAAACACCACAAAAATTTAGTTTAGAGGAAAACAGCATATGAAATTGAGATAATAGTATTGAATCTTTGTTGTTTTTGTTGTTGTTTTGGTACAGGGATGTGTGTGTGTGTGTGTGTGTGTGTGTGTGTGTGAGCAGGAGGCCAGATAGTTCTATACTTCTTTATCTTTTATTTATTCTTTGAAGGGTACATGCATTTATGCAATGTGTTTTGATCATTTCCATCCCCAACACCTCCTACCAACTCTACCTACCACTTCCTACCCTATCTCCCTCCAAACGTCAGGCTCTCCTCTTTTATTACTGTTAATAAGTCCCTCAGTGCCATAGTGCTGACTATATGTTCATGAATGTGATGCCATCGACCAGAGCATGGGCAACCCCAAAGAGTAGAGCCGCTTCCTTCCTCAACAGCTGTCAACTGCCAATAGTTTCTACACTAGGGTGGAGCCTCAGGGTCCCCTTACCTACCCATTTTAGCTTTGCTGGATTTAGCTGCATTATTTTACACAGTTATTACACAGGTAACCACTACTGTGAGTTGATGTATGCAACAGCCATATCATGTCCGGAAGCTTTAGCATTTCACAACACTCCTCATCTGCCAGATGGTACAGCCTGTCCACCCACTTCTGTGATGCTCTCCCCAAGCACCCAAAGGGGAGAGGTTAACATGGGCAATTCGTCCATAGCTGAACACTCACAGCTGCTTAGACTGGACACTTTGATTGGTTTTCAGACAGTATTAACTGCTATCCACTACAAAATGAAACTGTTCTGATCAAAGTTAAGAAAGTTAAGTAAATCTATGGGGATTATACATACCTATTTTGAAGACAGATTCACAGCATGATTATTTAGCAAAACAACTGCTGTAGACTTCCCCCTGTGGGGCCTATGATCTTCCCACCCATAACTAGGTTTACAGTACCAGGCATGAAATCCTTCCAGGGGATCAGGCCTCATACCCAGTTGGAAAGTGGCTGGTTACCCCCCATGCTGCTCTTTCACC
This sequence comes from Pachyuromys duprasi, assembly GCA_028658305.1. Taxonomy (NCBI): domain Eukaryota; kingdom Metazoa; phylum Chordata; class Mammalia; order Rodentia; family Muridae; genus Pachyuromys; species Pachyuromys duprasi. The sequence goes on from CM053753.1 coordinate 13,901,110, forward strand.
AGTGAGCAGTGCACCATGAAGGTACTGATATCTTTTCTCCCCCAGTAGCCTCCGAGCATCTTCCTGGCACTATGAAAGGTAGCCATCAGCGAGAGTCTCCTGGTCAGTCAAGGTTGTTTTCTCTCTGTCTCTCACCAAAAGGGAGTGGTGTCTTCAGCAATAGTCTTATCATAAATTATGGTGGACAACCAAGAGCAATAGTAATAGGCTATGTTGTTTTGTGTCCCTCTAAGGCCCCTGACCAGTAGTAACTCGTAGGTAGATATCCCAGGCCTCGAACTGAGATTTTTCACTTAATAATGAAGTGGGAGCAGCACTGTCCACCCATTCTAGGTACTACTACTCAAACTACTTTTTTATATATTGTATTTTGTAACAAGCTCAGAAATTAATGGATGCTTTTTTATATCCTTACTTTCCAATAGCTCACCCCCTTTGCTCTCTTCTCCTCAACCCCCATTTCTACTTCAACCTTTAGTCTCAGCCCCTCTTCTCATGTCATCAGTGTTTTACCATCCTCTCCAATTTAAAAAAATGAGGGACTGGAAAATCATAAATTTCCATATAGCATCCTCATTAATCTTGGGGGGGTGGAATAAAAATGACCCTGATAGGCCCATAGGCAGTGGCACTATTTGAAGGTATGAACTTGATAGAGTAGATATGGCTCTGTTGGAGGAAGTGTGTCTCATTCACTTTCTGCTGCCTGGTGATCCAGATGTAGAATTGTCAGCTCCTTCAGCACAATATCTACCTGCATGCTGCCATGCTTCCTGCCATGAAAATAATGGACTAAACCCCTGAAACTGTAAGCCAGCTCCAATTAAATGTTTTCCTTATGAAAGTGGCCATGGTCATGGTGTCTCTTCACAGCAATAGAAACCCTAAGACAAATTCATTTTTTTTATTATGCCTTCTGCCACCTCCTCTTTTCCCCACGCCTCCTTCATGCCTGTACTATATTGTTTTTTATCCCCTGTAGGCCATTGAATTCATTTATTCTTCTCTTCAATGTAAATTATTCCTTCCAGTATCCTGTAGATGGCTGGCTTAGTTGTTACACTTCCTCTGATCTGCTATTGTTGTGGAAAGTTTTTATCTTCCTTCAAATTTAGTAGATGATTTTTCTCGGTGTAATAGTTGGGATTGGCAGTTGTGATCTTTCACAACTGGGATTACATCTTTCCAGGCACTTCAGGATCTATGTTTCTATGGAATGATCTGTTGTTACCTACATGGGCCTGTCTTCGAAAGCGACTTAAGCTTCTTCTCTTCCTGCTTTCAGTAGCCTTTCTTCATTCAGTGTTTTCAGTATTTTTAACTATGGCATATCATGAGAAGTTTCTTTTCTAGGTCCAGTCTATTTTGTGTTCTGTAGGCCTCTTTTCTTTTACTCAGATGGATATTTCTTTCTCTAGGTTTGGGAAATTTTCTTCTATAAATTTATATAAAATATTCTTTACATCTTTGATGTGATATTTTTCTTTCCTCTGTGCCCATAATTCAAAGGTTAGGTCTGTTCTTATTATACCAAAGTTCTGCTATGTTCTGTTAATATTTTTTAAGCTTCACACTGACTTTTTAATGAGTAATTTCTCTACTTTGCCTTCCAGCCTTGACATTCTGTTTTCCACATGATTCATTCTATTTAAGAGCACTTTTTTTTTTTTGCAGGGGGGATTTTGAAACAAGGTTTTATTGTGTAGCGTTGGCTGTCCTTGACTCACTTTGTAGATCAGGCTGTCCTTGAACTAACAGAAATCCACATGCCTCTACCTCCCTGAGTGCTGGGGTTATAGGTATGTGTCATTGCACCGAGCTTATTGGAAAGCTTTTATTTGACATAATGACTTTTTCATTTCAGTTTGGGTTTTCTTCAGCAATTCTATCCCTTAATTGAGTTTAATATTCATATCATTTTGTTCAGCTCTTTGTTTTTGTTCTCTTGGAGAATGTCTTCTAACCCCTTTGGTAGACCCTAAGGGCCATACACAATTAATTCTGGAACCAGAGCTGCATATAACTTGTTGAAAGCAATAACTGGACACTCTGGTGATGGCCCTGTGGCCTGCCCTACACTTCCTTCAGTTAGCAAAAGTCAACAGTCAACAATCCCAGGTAGGATGATGTTTTGCAAATACACACAGCTGAACCCATAAAGATGGTGGCAGTTTAACATAAAGGACAGTCTTGTACAACTCCCCCTAAAAGGAGAATGCATTTTTTAGGTAGATTATAGGTGAATACAGGTATGATAGACAACAATTGTTCATTTCAAAATATGAATAGAGATACTAATAAATTATAAAAGATCAGGATGAGGGAATGCCAACTATGTTGATCTTATCATTACTAATTGCATATATGTACTGCTGTGGTATCTCCACATATATGGTATCTCCATGAAAGCATACAATTTTGTGTCAATGTTTAAAATAACTGAGTTAACGATTATATGTATGCCCTTTCCTTCTTTATCTTCCCTTTCCCACTCTAAAGGCATAAGTGGCAAATATGTTTTACTAACCATTAATATCAGAAACTCATCAAAAATAAGTAAATAAAACTTCTCTTTAAGGTATTCATTGTTCCAAGGGACTTGAAAATACTCTTTTCCCTTTCTTTCCATCTTCTGTACCTACTGAGTTGTTCACTACACCAGAACCCATGTATCTATATATACATCATTCACACTCACTTTACCCTTTTTTAAAAACTCTTGAAATGCTGAGATTTGAACCCAGGGCCCTATATATGCTAGGCAAGTGCAATACCACTAAGTTGCAGCCCAATCATGGATATTTTTGTTATTATTACATTGTTAATTTAGGGAAAGGAACACTCACAATGTAGAATTCAGAGAATAACTTGAAGCAATCAGAAACTGTAAAATTCAGTTCTGTCCTTCCATCACATGGCTTCCAGGGGTCCAACTTAAGCAGTTTGGCTTGGTGGCAATGCCGTTATCCACCAAGCCAACTCACTGGCTCCCAACAGTGGAAAAGCGTGAGACATTCTCAAGAAACACAGAAGAGCTCATAAATTAGCATTCCTCAGCACTAGAAAAGATTAAAATTATATAATATAGAGTCTTCTAGAATTTTCTCAGTGTAGCAACAAAAGCAGTATATAGGATCAAGGTTTACATCTCCACTAATTTCAGACACAAACAGTGGGATTCATAGAAGCTGTCATAAGCAGAAATTTCCTCATGATTGGTATCCAACTTACCTACATTTTATATTCTTTTTGCATTAAAATCATAATTGTTTAAGAATTATATTTGTTTAAATATAAAAACAATCTTTCTTCCAAAGTTGATGGGTCAAGAAGCAATACCAGCTTCACCTCAGATCCACTCACTCAGAAACATGATGAGAGAAAAGCAGGGCTGAGCTTTCAGTTCTTCTGAAAACAAATACTGCTCTGCTGACATTATTGGTAGCCACAGGGCTGCCATTCTAGTCTCTGTACCTCCGTCAGTGTTATGTTTCTTTAACGCAAGGCTACCAACTAAGCAATTTTTTAAAATGGAGGTTTGCTTGCTCATAATGCTGGAGATGGGTAGGTCAAGGAGCATGGCAACAGCATCTGACCTGGGCCCACTTCCTGATGCATCATAACAGGGCAAAGATCAATATATAACAAGAAAGAGCAGTTACACCAGAAAAAAATAATAATACCATAACAAGGCCACCTCTTAGGAACCTTAAATACAGTGATTCTTTAATGCATGATGTGGGCAATCCACTCATAAATGCAGGATACTTGCAAGTCAACCATTCCACAGGTCTCACCTCCCTGCACATTTGCATAGGAAGGCATGTTTCTAAAACATTCAGACCACTGGTATGCTATATATAAGGAATTTTTGTGGAAGGCTTATCTTTTATTCCTATAACTGGGTTTCAAACTGATGGCTAAAATAACTTCGAACAGCACCAAAAATCCTGAATGGTGAGTTCAAAGTTTAGTGCTGCAACCAACAACTTGGGATTTGCTGAGAGAGGTTGTTTAAGCCACAACTGCCTTCCATCGTCACCACTCTCCTCCAACACATGTCCCACAAGGAAAGGAAAGAAAGTCCACTGTGGGGAAGGTTTAGGAGCCTTTGGAAAAAGCAAGCTCTTCCCTGAATCAACCAGCTCTATTTTCTGAAGCTGAGCAGAGAGGTTCCCAAGAAGGTTCTACATAAAGTATACAGGGTGAAAGGGTCCCAGGACTGGGATCAGCAAGATGACTCAAATGGTAAAAGGCACTTGCTGCAATGCCTGATGATCTGAGTTCAATCCCCAAGACCCACAGGGTAGAAAATGAGCCCTGAAAGTTGTCCTGGGAATTTCACATTCATGCTGTGACGTTGGAGCACAAACATACAATAAAGAAGTGAATAATTTTAAAACATAGGTCTCGGGAGGCGTTTTTACCACATATGAAGATCTCTGCCTGAACACTGGGGCTACCAGCAAGATAGTAGGAAGGGGCTTGGACTGGCCACATCCAGTTCCTGAGCCCTGACAGACACAAAGAGAATGCTTGGCAGTATCCACAGACCACAGAATTCAGGCCACTGAAACCAGATGACATTAGAACTAACCTCAGGCTTATCACAGAACATCTCGGTCATAGTTTAGAACAAACAAACAAACGTTAAATGTTACTGGGTCTGTTGGATGGCTCCTGTCCTCTCTGAATTTGGAGACAAGGAAGACCAATGGTGGTGAGTAGTATAGAAAAAAGAAACAGCCTTCAGTATATAGGCAAGTCATGACAAGGGAAGCTACTGAGGTAACTCACTGGAAAACAGCTGTTCCAACTTTCTCCTCTAGACCCTCAGAGCAAAGTACTCAGCACTGACTGCACAGTAAAGTGCAGGACGGCTAAGCATAGTGGTGCATGACTTTAATCTCAGCACTCAAGAGGCAGCAGCAGATGGAGCTCTGTGATTTGGAGGTCAGCCTGGTCTATGTAGTCAGTTCCAGGACAGCCAGGGCTCTGTAGAGAGACCTTGTCTCAATAAATAAAGCAAGATACCTGGAGGTTTTTAAACTCCCAGACCTCAGACCAATTCCTTTGCTTCAAAATCCCTGACAGCAGAAACCAATTCAGGTTCCTAATGTCTTCAGCATTGCCAACATGCAGGTAAGGCAGAGAAAGAAACCTTAGCCATCATCCTGGGGTGTGTTTGTTTAATCACAAACAGTGGACACAAAAGAAAGAAAAAAAATTTGTTTATTTGTTTATTTTTTATTTTAATATTAGTTACAGTTTATTAACTTTGTATCCCTGCTATATCCCGCTCCCTCATTCCCTCCCAATCCCACCTTCCCTCACTCATCTCCTCCCTGCCCCTTTCCAAGTCCACTGATAGGGGAGGACCTTCTCCCCTTTCATCTGACCCTTTATCAGGTTTATCAGGTATCTTCAAGACTGGTTGCCAAGTCCTCCTCTGTGGCCTGGCAAGGCTGCTCCTCCCTCGGGGGTAGGGAGGAGGTCAAAGAGCCCATCATTGAATTCATGTCCGAAATAGTCCCTGTTCCCCTTAATAGGGTACTCACTTGGGTACTGAGCTACCATGAGCTACATCTGAGCAGGGGTTCTAGGTTATGTCCATACATGGTCCTTGGTTGGAGAAACAGTCTCATAAAAGACCCCTGTGCCCAGATATATTTGGTCCTTGTGGAGCTCCTGTCCTCTCCAGATCATACTAACTCCCCCTTCTTTCTTATGATTACCTGCACTCTGCCAAAGGTTTGGTTATGAGTCTTAGTATCTACTTTGATACACTGCTAGGTAGCCAGAAAGAAAAATTTATGCAGGGCATTGTGGTGTTCACCATTAATCTCACAATTCAGGAGGTAGAGGCAAGTGGATCTCTGAGTTCAAGGCCAGCCTGGTCTACGAAGTGAATTCTAGGACACCCAGTGCTACACAGAAGGACCCAGTTCTCTCTCTCCTCTGTCCTCTCTCTCCTCTCTCTCTCTCTCTCTCTCTGTGTGTGTGTGTGTGTGTGCGCGCGTGTGTGTGTGCGCATGTGTGTGTGTGTGCGCGCGTGCATGGGTATATTATGCATGTGCATGTCATATTATGCCAATCCTTACAGAAGCCAATTCCCCCTCGAGTTGGAATTACAGGCAGTTGTAAATTGCCTGATTTGGGTAACCAAACTTGGGAAGAGCTTTAAATACTCTTATTCAGTAAGCCATCTCTCCAGCCCCCTAAAGGTTTATAAAATTAAAAAGAAATGTAAAGGAGACACTCTTGCCAGAGGAAAAAGTTAACAGTGTTTAGGAAGAGGAAAAAAATGTTTTATTAAATTATTGAAGAGCTGAGACTCCTCAAGCACATTGGTTATACCTGAAGTGAATGTAAAAATAGTATGTACACAGGAGGTTATGGAAAGGTTTAGGTGAGGTGTGTGGAGGGTTCATAAGGGCAGAGATTCTATATGTCCCATTCAATATCTAAATTCCTTACCTAGCACATGGGAGGCTCTTCAAGGTGTTCATTCAATGGTCATAGGCAAGTTTCTCAGTACAGCGTTTCTCTGTGTAGTCTTGGCTTATTTACAGGCACATCTTAATCAGCCATGAGCTTGTGCTAAAGAAAAACCTATACAATCCAGCAAATTAACAAGTAGCTTGTCTTCACTTGAGCTGCCCCCAAAGTGGGAATTGATAAAAAAAAAAAAAACATGGAATCAAGTAGTTTCTTTCAAAAATGAAAGCCAGAGAGAAACAACAGTGCATGAGGCTGGAGAAGAGTGAAAAAAATGACAGAAGGAGCTTGATGAGCTCATTGGAATTTTAAGTGATAAAACTTATTCAGACAGAAGAAAGTATTATTCCCAGTTTCATTACTGTAAGGAAATACCTGAGGCTTGTTAATGTTATTAAAAAGAGGAATATTGTTATCACAGTTCTAGATGTTGAACATCTGAGATCAGATAGCCCTAATGAATAGTTTCCAAGTGAAGACTTAATCTGTGGCAACACATGTGAAAGCAATCACATGCGGAGACAGAAAGCCAGACAGCAATTTGGGGACTGTTCTTGCTCTTATAACTTGTTCTCATGAGAACCCAACTCAGGGTCTCAAAGAAACTACCATTCTGAGACCATCTCCACGAAGGCCCACTTCTTAAAACTTTGCCACCTCTCAAGCACAGTCTAGGCATTGACGGTCCAAACTCATGAACTCTTAGAGGACACCCCCAAATAATATCCAAATTACAGAAATGGGCCAAGCAGAAATAAAGAATCCTCACTAACTCCCTGCCCCAGCTGGCTGTTCACTGCAATGAAGCCATTAATGCCTTTATATTTCTCATGTGATACCTATGAGCTAAGCTCCTGGCACTTGGAGAAATAACTAAGGCAGAAAGACCTGACCCTTAAGTGCTTCAGGTATGTGTGTGGGGTGGAGGGTGGGACAGTTCTGCCTAAGCATTCACCCCACACGGCCCTGGAAACAGCTGGGCTGAGGACTGAAGCAGGATCCACCAGAGGCAGCTGTTCCATTCGTCCTGAATAAACCAAGTATTAACAGGCGTTAACAATTTATGAAGATCCCTGCATACCTCGGGAGACGGGCATGATATCTAATCACAGAACAATTTCATAATTTAAAAGGGATTTGATTCTCTTCTCTGTCTAGACAGAAAATAAGCTAAGAGAATGAACTCAGACCCTGTGTATTTAAACAGAACATTCTGTATGCACCTTAAGTTAAGATATGTTAGTCTCTAGTGTAGAAAGTCAGATTAATACACATTACTTTGCACGAAAACTAATTAAATTTTTCTATCTTCTTCTTTGGCCTCTATCAATTAACTGTAATTTAAACTTTACCTGGGTCCTTCCACAGAGGAACTAAAGTACACAGCCAAAGTCCTGAAGAGCAAATACAGTGTTCTTAAGGGAAAAGTGGTAACGTATGAGAGAAAAGAGAAAAGCCATAGCAATCGGGAGTTCAAATGATTACAAGCTCTATTATCAAGAAGGGTGAACGGGGGAGGTACAGAGAACCTAACAAATATGCTGACCCCAATGACTTATTTCAAGGAGATACTAATGAAATTTTTATTTTCCAAAATAAAGGAAATCAAAAAGAGAAATAGATAACTGACTGGGTGTGCAACGGGAGTCAGGACCCTGTTCTTCCGTAGCTGTTTCCTGGGCTTCAGGCTTTGTTTGTGCGGTGCTGCAGGAGCAGCCCGGGACCTTGCATGTACTATGCATACATGTGCTGAGCTACCCCCCCCCCAGCTTTTCAAGAAAAACAATTCTAAATACTTCTCTAGGGTAACCAAGGATTAAAAAACAATGATCAGTGGTAGAACCCAAAGCTGTTTGTGAAAGAGAATAGGAGCTTTCCCTGCCCTTCACATGCTATTGGAGCTAATGGGGACCTTAGCAAAACTAATTGCTTTTCAGGGCTGGAGAAATTGCGCAGCAGTTCAGAGCGATTCTGTTTTACTGTGAGGACTGAGGTGGCGACCCAGCACTGAAGATGGATGTCTTGCTAACATCTGTGACTCTAAGTCCAAGAGATCAGAGCTCTCTTTTGGCTTTTGTGCAAACATGCACACAATATAAACACAAAACAAAGACACACATAAGTAAAAATGCATGTAATTTTTTTTCATTTTTCACTGGACTCACTCTTTCTTGAAGTTTGCAGTTACCTTAGGTGTGTCTGTGAAAACACTGGCCATATCTAAACACAGTTACTGTCCCTAGGATCTGAGAAGAACCCCCACTGCCAGGAGCTAAGTTCCCACGACCCATACTCATAGTAACCACATTCACAGCTGGCTGGTTCCTGTGGTTCTATGCTCAATTCAAGGCCCTGCTCTTAGTTTGGGATTGTTTTTTGTGATGCTAGCAATCTAACCCAGGGCTTTCTGCATATTAAGCAATTGCTGCACTAATGAGCTGTAGCCCTGGTCCCACTTTGCTCACTGATGATGTCAGTCTTCATCTACTGCACACATACTTCTTGTTCAAATCGCCTCTGAAATCCCAGGAGGAAAGACCAGGACTGAAACTCGAGTCACAAACTCTTCTAAGCCTCCCAACCATCTCTTCAGCTCTAGCTACATACTTCTTCCCTTGGAAGGAAACTTTCTTTCCCTAGAGGTGTCATAGTCCCTTCAAGTAACCCCAAGTGGACCTGATTGCCATCTAGAACACTCTTGATAATAAGGAAATGAGGCTTGTGAGGAAGGGGTCGTTTTGTTTTGTTTCCAATTCTCAATGTTTGCTGCAGGGAGGGGGCGGGGGGGAGGTAGTTTTTGAAACAGGCTCTGTGTAGTCCTGACTAGTCTGTAACTCCCACAGCTGTAGCTAAGCTTGCGGCAGTCCCCCAGCCTCGGCCTCCACAGTGTTCGGATTAGCAGCACGTTCCACCACACTTAGCAATGCTTGCTCTTTAATGAGTGACTTCATTACCCAGTTGCTCAAGTCACTAAGTACAGGAATCATGTTAAAATGCAGACTGATCAGTAAGTCTGGGTTGTGTTAAAGTGACCACTGCTAACAAGCTGATATTGAACCAACCTTTTAAAAATTGAGCTTTGGGATCCAGCGATAGTAAGACGTAGATCTTCCTAGAAGGCTGTATTTTGATTAGGAAAATAAATGCATTCTTATATGGTCAGCAGTACCAACGAACATACATATGAAAACAAATACCTAGAAAATGTTCAGAATGTGACCCATGACAAAACTCACGTAAGAATCTTTGACAGCAGAGGTTCTCAAACCTGAGTGAACATGAGAATCTCCTGGAAGCCTCAATGAACACAGAATGTTGGATCACACCTCCAGAGCTTCTGGTTAGGTTTGTTCCCCTTTTTTTATTTTTTACTATTGTATGTATGATGCTGGGGTAGGGGACAGGCATGACCCTGCATGCGTGTAGAGGAGAGAGCACCCTTCTCACCTTCACATGGGTTCCAAGAATCAAATTAGACCATCAAGTTTGCACGGAATAAACTCTTCTTACGCACACTTACACACACACACACAATTTTGGAAACATACAAAGCCTGTGTTAATTGCCACCTGCTGAGTGTCCCCAGCATCCTGGAAATATGTTCACAGCTACTTTTTTGGTTGTTTGTTTGTTTCTGTTTTTTTTTTTTAATTTCGTGCACATTGCTGTTTTGCCTGTACGTATGTCTGTGTTGGATCCTGGAATTACAGACAGTTGTGAGCTGCCATGTGGTTGCTGGGAATTGAACTCAGGTCCTCTGGAAGAGCAGCCAGTGCTCTTAAGCACTGAGCCATCTCTCCAGCCCCTCACAGCTACTTTTTAATAGCATTTTTGTAACTTCACTTTGAACCTGCCGTTTAATAAAGTGGATTAATTATAAACAATATATATTTGAATCATATTTCTTACTTCACCTACTGCTCTGAACATATTTTTTTTTCTTTCAGATGTTAAAATTACCAATATTTAGGGCTGGAGAAATGACTCAGTGGTTAAGAGCACTGTCTGCTCTTCCAAAGGTCATGAATTCAATTCCCGGCAACCATATGGTGGCTCACAACCACCTATAATGTGAACTGATTCCCTCTTCTGGAAGATGTAAATGCAGATAGAACACTCATAGACATAAAATAAATAAATATTTTTTAAATTACCTATATTTAAAGTTATGTTTGGTATATTAATCGAGGTTCCTTAGAGCAGTAAAACTTCTAGAATACATGTATGAAGGGGATTTATTAGAATGGCTTGCACACTGTAATCCAGCTAATCCAGCAATGATTATCTTCAAACAGAAGGAATAAGAATCAAGTGGTTCAATCCCCAAGGATGGATATCTCAAGCTGGTCTTCAGTATACACCAGAAGCCCAAAGAAGTACGCTCTAATGCCAGTGAAGAAACAGACTTGTTTAGGGAGAGTAAGAGGAAGCAGGCAGAGAGCAAGCTTCCTCCTTCTGTGTCCTTTATCCTGGCTACCTTTTAATATGAATCTTTATAACAGAAGACGTGGCACAGATTAAAGGTGGGCCTTCCCACCTCAAAAGATCCAGGTTAAAAAGTGGGTCTTCCCACTTCAAATGATCCAATTTAAAAAAAAATCTGTCACAGGTGTGTCAAGACAGTTCAGTTTTAGTTCCGGATGTAGCCACGTTGACAACCAAGAATACCTACCCTAATTGGATTAGCAGCTACCATGTTTATGACTGTAATTTACTAGCTGCATTTGTTCTTTTTCTGTTTTTAATTGATCATGTTATATAAACTAACTTTATGTTCTCTCTTAGAGTATACGTTACATTTAAAATTTTCCAGTGCAGAAGATCAAACCCAGGGACTTGCACATATGGGCATATGCTCTACCAGGCAACTCCACCTCTAGAACAGTGATTATTCTTAAACAATTTTTCTGCTGTCCTAGTATAGATCAAATCTGAGTTGTTACTTCCACATAGGGTAACATAACAGAATGTGGACAGTTGAGACAAATAAAACAACAAAAAAAGGCTTCTGAATGCATGATGGCCAAACATGGAAGGAATTCAAGGTGTCCTGGTGGTGCTGTCCTATGCCAAGTCACGTGACTTTCCCAATACAGTTCACACATGTGCATTTTGTACTGACCAAACAACACCTCAGCTCATATTTCACACTGCTATCTGTTACAAACTTCAGTGTCTTACAAAGTTTTCTGCTCTTAATAGAAACAGAATTGTTTTGTTATTAAAAAAAAAAGATGCTTAACATTTTTCTATCAGGATTCCTCAGCATCTGTATCAGTCAGGGTACTTTAGAGTGACAGAACTTAAAGAATGAAGATAGATAGATAGATAGATAGATAGATAGATAGATAGATAGATAGATAGATAGATGGATAGATAGATAGATAGGGAAAGAGGATTTACTAGAATGACTTTCAGGCTGCAGTCCAGCTAATCCAACAATGGCTGCCTGTAAATGGAAAGTCTAAGAATCCAGTGGTTGCACCATCTAAAGGCTGGGTTGTCTCAGCTGGTCTTCAGTATATGATGGAATCTGGAAGAAGTAGACTTTAATGCCAGAGAAGACACGGACTTGCTATCAAAGTGAGGGCAAGCAGGCAAAGAGCAAAAGCTTTCTTCTTCCATGACTTTAGATAGGCTTCTAGGAGAAGGTTTGATCCAGATTAAAGAGGTGTCTTTCCACTTCAAGATCAATCAGGATTGAAGGTGTGTGCCTTCCTGCCTCAAAGGTCTGACTAGAAGAAGATCTACCTACTTCAAATTAAGTAAGAATTCCTCACAGGTGGGCTCTCAGTTTTTGGATTTTAGTTAATTCCAGATGTAGTCAAGGTGACAACCAAGAATAGCTATCATGCCATCTAAGTATTAAATAAGTGTATCTCTTGATTGTAGTTTTCTGGATGGGTTGAGTTTAAAATTTGCTGTTTGAGCAGAGGGTCTGCACAGGTTCAAGACAGATGTGGTACCAGTGCTGAGAGAGGAAAAGTGGATACAAGCTCCCAACCTAACCAAGAAGCTCTACCTGACAACCACTAGCAAAGAGAAAATTAGTTTTCCCCAATGGAGTCTCACTAGGAACACAAACCACATGTAAGGGCAGGCCAGATGCCCAGCAGTAGATGGCCAACACAAAATAAACTCAGTGGTATTTTAGGAAATTTTTGTCTTATTATTGCTTTTGGGGGGAGGGGGTGTTAGCTTCCTAGGCTTTTGCTTTGTATAGATTCCAATTTTGCATTTTTATGGGTTTTGTTTTTGTGAGTATCTGTGTATCTTTCTAGCACTTTTTCTTTGTTGTTGTTTATTCTGAACTGTTTGGCCTTTTATGTAATTTGTCTGCTTCTTTTCTGACAAAAAGAAAAGGAAGATGTACAGTTGACTGGGTGGGGAGGTGGGGAATGGTTTGGGGATGGGAAGCTAGGATCAAAATAAAGTGTATAAAAAACATGTATTTTCAATTTTAAAAATTGCAGTTCGAATCGCTGACATGAGTTTTATTAAAAAATACATTAAATAAATTTTTGCTTGGGATTATGACAAAATTTCCAACAATGTCTGAAATGGGTCTTAATATACTTTCTGCCATTTAACTGTGTATTTATGTGAGGCAGAATTCTCAGCACTGACAATTATAAAACCCAAATATGATTAGCTCTGAAAAACGCAGATGTTCTACATCCTGCACTATCAAATATTCGGCCAAGATTTAATTCTTTATGTAAAAATAAATAAATACATCATCTCAATATTATGCTAATTTGCTTTCATTTTTAGTAAATGGTTTTCTAATATATACTAAAAATTATTCTAAAATATTTTGTTTTATCATGAGTAAATATTTGATTTATATACCTGTTTAATATACCTATATGCCCAGAGTTATGTAAAATTTTCCCAGTCAAAAAGGAATCAAAAAAGAAAACATGTGAGTGAGCTACAAACATCGATATCTTTGTTGCCTTTGTCTTCTCTCAAGCCTGCCTGAAAATGTCACACAGGACACTTATGACAAGAACTACTTTGAGGAAGAATTAGATGAGGAAAGTGTGATGATTTTAAAGTGGCCCCAGTTACTGAGGAGCCCACCACAGAACATCCTACACAGAAATCAAATGTTTCTTCAACAAAAAGCGTCAAAACACCAGTCACCCCTCTGCTGACTTCTGAACAAATGAAAGCTCAAGAATAAAACCTCTCTGCCTGCCATCCTGCCTCCTATTAATGATGTGTTCAGAACACTCTTTGGGACTGCTATCATTATCATAACTAGAGTACAGATGGAAGAAAATCGAGGTTTATTTGAGACTCCAGTGACACTGAATGTCATATTTCTAACACATCTCTTGAGGCCAGAATGAAGCTGGGTTCCCAAGAAACTCAAGATAGTCACCCAAAGGACCCAGGATTCAAGAAAACTGCAAGAGTAGAAAGGAAAAGGAGACTGGTATAGTTGAACTTGTAACTTCAGCTCAGGAGTCCATGTTTGCAGCCAGGGAAGAAGAATTGCTATGAGAGCTGTGAATTGCCAGCCTCCTCCATCCTCTGCTGAGGGTTTTCTGCCACAAGCCCCTGGATGCTGATGCTATGTCACCCACAGCTCCCAGCAGACAGAATCTGCTCTTCACCTGCAATTTCACACGTTAGACCTGGGTTCCAGACACTCCACAAAGGATGATTTCTCTCTTCCTTTCACAGGCCTAGTTTTTCCATCCTCTAGAGTGGAAATAATACACTATGCCCCGAGTGTGTTCAAAGCAATAAGATCATGAGAAACTGTAAAGGCAATATACAGCAAGCCTATAGCCAACATCAAACTCAATGGAGAGAAACTAAAATCAATCCCACTGAAATCAGGGACTAGGCAAGGCTGCCCATTGTCTCCATATTTCTTCAACATAGTACTTGAAGTTCTAGCTAGAGCAATAAGGCAACTAAAGGAGATCAAGGGGATACAAATTGGAAAGGAAGAAGTCAAAGTATCACTATTTGCAGATGATATGATAATATACATGAGTGACCCCAAAACTTCAACCAGAGAACTCCTTCAACTGATAAACACCTTCAGCAAAGTGGCTGGATACAAAATCAACTCAAAAAAATCAGAAGCCCTCCTGTACACCAAAGACA
>CM053753.1:13916234-13942986 GCA_028658305.1 Pachyuromys duprasi
AATAGAAAAAGCAAAGAGAAACTTTCTATGTTCCCTACAATGGCTAAAATAACTGGACAGCAATCTTCTGAAGTTCCTGTCTCTACTACAACACTGGAGAATCAACGTCTCTTTTTCTGATATCCCAGTTACACAAATATTATACTCTACTAAAATGACCCTCAATTCTAAAGTGTCCTCTTGTTTCTTTGTTTCAATTTTTAAAATTTTTCTCAACAGGTAGTGGCAGCACACACATTTAATCCCAGCCCTAGGAGGTAGAGGCAGGTGGATCTCTAAGTTTGAGACTAGCCTAGCCTACAGAGTGAGCGCCAGTACATCTAGGGCTACACAGAGAAACCCTATCGCTAAAAAACAATATATAAAAAGTATGTATACATATGTATATTTGTATATTATAGGATATATGCATTATATATATTGTTTTGGTATATTTATAATAGTATTTACATGTTTATATAACAGTACATATAAAATGCATTATATATAATTATATATAGATATATAAATATATATATATAATCTTTGTATTTTCATTTTGGAAGTTTGTCTGGACAAATATTATGCTTACAGGTTCTTTAGTTTTGTCCATTCTCAGAAGACATTCATCGAAGGCATTCTTCATTTCTGATACAATTACCAGAGCAGAAAGATGCACAGCAGCCACACATAGCCTGGTGACTGTCCTCTTGAAATCGTTAATTTAAAAGCAACATGCCTGAGAATTCCAGCTGAAAAAACCGACCTAATCTCATATTGAATATCTACTAAGGACTTACTGTAGCTCTGGCATAGGAAGAGTGATCATCGCTGTCTTCACACCAAATACTCTCCAGAGGTACATATTTTGCCTGGGGCTTATCCCACTTTAGGGAAGCAAATTCCTTCCACTCTAGCCCTCTCTGACTTTCCTGTCTCATTTAACTATATATGTTTTAGTCAGGGGAGGTGGACTCTGAGCTAACTTGTCAGAGAAACTTATGAAGCTCATCGAATCTGTCAAAGGGCAACTGAAATATCAGGAAAGTAAACCAGATTATAGAACAATCTCCTACTTTTTGTAGGGTTACACCGATAAGGATCAATGTAGTAAGAACAGATCATAGACCAAAGAGCTACAAGTATAGACTCTAAGGAGGAATACTTAGGCAGTCTTAGAGTCAACAAGGGAACAGAGCAAAGATACTAGGGTAAATTAAAGTTTTGGGAAGCTGTAGCAAATATTAAACAGAGCCCAGGTGTTAGTGTTATTTTTATAAATGTGTGTCACAGTTTTCTCTTAACCCAGATAATACCAAAATAATTGAGGCTGGACTGTTATATTTCTTTAACAGGCTTTCCGGCACAACAGTAGAGCAATAGAAGTCTATGTTAACCCTTTAGGGTAGCCTGGCTCCTTTCTGACAGAGTTCCTAAGATGCTCGCACTTCACGGCTCGAGGCTCTCTTTACTCCAGATGCCCTGTCCTCATGTCTCCTGAGCCTCTCGACCTGTGGCTGAATCTCCACTTCCCTCTCCCTCTCTTCTCTCCCCTGCTCAGTGATTGGATGCTAAGCAGCTTTATTGTCTTATCAGGGGACAATTGGGGAGCAGAGTTTAGACAAAGATTTTCAGAACAAGGTTTGCAACCAGATATGGGAGGGAAGCACAGAGATCAGCATTTGGGTCTTTACACAGTGCACAATAACATTCTGCCAGGGCCAAGTGCTGCTCAGATCGCCATAAGCTCTCACATGAAAAGCTCATTCAGCTCACTTCTCACTACCTGATTCACTGCATCCAGATTTCAACATAAAATCGTCACACATGCTAAAAGAGACAGGAAATACCCTACATGGTCTGAAAACACTTCCATCAGAATCAGATTCAAGCATAAAAACAGATTTTGGAGTTATTAGAAAATTTTAAAAGCTGTGATTATATGCTTTAAAAATTATATTTTATGTGTTTATGTGTACATGGGAGTTGGTTCTCTCCTTTTAGATGTGAATTAGAGGTAGTTTTGTTTTCTAATTTCTGCAAAATCATTTACATTGCTTTACAATGAAAAGAACCCCCTTATAAATATAGTTATAAGTCCAAGCTCTGTTCTCTTGTGCTTTTAACTCAAACTGTTCACAATCCAGGTTTAATTTCTTGTGCTTGGAAGATGTTCTAGAAGCAAATATTTTTCTCTAGGTAGAATAAAGGAAGCAATTTTGTTTCTGAAGGAAAAATCTGGCCTCCACATTGGGAAACATTATATATTGGCAATACTCTTGCTCCTCTGTGAGCAGGGCATGTGTTCTGAATTGCTTGTCCCCTCATGGGGACAGATTAGAGCTGAGCTATCCTCTTTCCTTTCACCTTGCTCTCCATTCAGCTGAGGATGAACAGTTTGAGAGGCTGGGTGCTAAGTTTCCTGCTTTGCCTGGTCACATGAAATGAACTGACTGGTTCACTGTTCACACTTAGCCCTTGGGCGAATGTTCCACCCAAAGAAGCTAAATTGAGAGATAACATTGAAATGAAAAGCTTGATGTGATTCTGAACCAGACAAGTCCATGAGGAGCTATCTAGCGAATTAGCCCCACTAATGTCTGAGGTATAAATGTTGTACCTTTAACCATAGTCTATGTGAATGAATGAGGAAAGGATGAAATAAGAGGACATTATTTCAGCCTAGCATGTTGTCCCTTTCCCTCTTCTTCAGATCCGTTAAGGGATTGTCTATACACACAGTCTCTCTTCTTATCCCACAGGCAAGCACTGCAGGACAGTCTGCAGCTCACAGACAGAAATAGTCACACAATTACCAGAGCAGAAAGATTCACAGCAACCACACACAGCCTGGTGACTGACTGTCCTCTTGAAATTGTTAATTTAAAAGCAACATGCCTGAGAATTTCAGCTTCTTGGAAGGGGGAAGCTAAACACCTCGGAGAGCTCACAGCTGTCATACTGCCCGTGTTGCCCTTTCCCATGTAGACTTTGATGACACTCTGGGCGCCAGGGTGTATTCCATCCTCCATGAGACACTTCCTCTCTTGGCCTACATTCTCTCACTGTGTGACTTGCTCTCTCCTTGCCTTTAAATGTTGGCTTCTCTTACCTTGTGGGACTTAGCGAACTGCAGATCTTCCTGAGCAATGTGATTCCAGCTCCCACTGATGCATTCACAGTTTAAAGATCTGTAATTTTATACTGGGTCTCTCTTTTACACCTTTCGCATGGTCAGTTTCTTAGACAATTCTCCCTGGATGTTCCATGATCACCTCAAACTTGCATATCTGCAAGTAAATTTACTTTAACTTCAAAAAAACCCGTATTCCAGCATTCCTTACCCTTAAGACAGAAACCTGGATAGCATAGTAGACCTCTCCCTTGCTTGATGTGATCACCAAATTCTCTTGATTCTATCTCTTAACTGCTTCATATTGATTACCTGTATCTTTGTTGCCCTGCCAATGTTCAAGCCCTTGTTTTCCACTGCTGTAGTCTCTCTGCTAGCTGCCTTGCTTCCTTCCTTTCATTCTATTATCCATATTAGCATCAGAGTAATCCTATTAGTCCACAGAATGATTTAGTGACTCTTCTTTAGAAAAATCCCAATTCATATAGACGGGATACTTGAAACAGGGAGTCACTAGCTAAGTGTGGTATACATGCCTTGAGCCTAGTATTTAGGATGCTGAAGCAGGAGGATCATAACTTAACCTGGACCACACAGTACATTGTTCCTTTTTTTAAACATTTATTTGTAGAGGTGTGTGTCATGGTGCATGTGTGTAGATCAGAGGACAACTCTTGGGAGTCACTTCTTTCCTTCCACTATGCATGTTTTGAGATGAAACTCAAGTCATCAGATTCAGTCAAGTGCCTTTACCCACTTAACCATCCTACTAACCCCATTAGTCCATATTTAGACATGTCCCCAACCCTACACACACAGAAAGAGAGACTACGGTCTCTCCTAATTTTGTTATTAATTAATATAGGACTTTTATCCAATCCTATTAATATAGGATTTTTATCCAAGCCTCATGATTTCCAAATCCATTGAGTTCTCATGTTATGATATATGACATTTAATGTATGACATAGCATAAATAATTCAAAGTAGTCTACTCAATTTATCCTGGTCTAGACATAGCTACATAGTGAGACCCTGCCAAAACAAAAACAAAGACCCAAAAAAGGAAAAATAAATAAAAACAAAATAAAGTTTTATTATAGGTTGTAACACCCTATCATGTTGCATATCACAAAACAGAATTTGGGGATTTGAACTCATTCATCTCGAATTTTTATAATGGGCACCTTTCTGCTGACTCACAGTGTACATAGTTCTGCTCTTCCTTCTCTCATTGCAATTGTTTAAATTCTGACACACACACAAACACGTCACAGTAAGAAAATTATAGATGCATACATGATACAGCCTTACCCAACTCCTTAAAATATTCACAAAGATTTGCCTTGCCTATAACTCTGGGTACCAGTGCCCATTCCCTTCCCCATAAGATACTTCCTCCCTTGGCTTGGTGTATATGTGTCTCTCTCTCTTTCTCTTTCTCTCTTTCTTAGCAGTTAGGAAAAGTTGCATTAATATTCTGTAGTTCAAATGTGTCATCCTAAATTTTACATAATTTCCCATGGGGGAATAAATTTTCTTGAGAATATTCCCAGTAGGTGAATGACTTCAATAACATGGTATCTGTGAAGATGGCAAATAAAATGGCTTAGAGAATTCTGCCTTGACAAACAGTTGAAGTAGCTTTTCTTTGCAGACAAATGTTAACCCTGCTCATTTGAGTTGACTGAGACTGGTTCATTTCTCTCTGTGTAAGTGTTGACGATTCTTTGAGTCCTATTGGCTTTTGGGTTCCCAGGTCCTTCTATGAAAGCTTTATAAGCTGATACTTTAATAAGAGCAAAATGAATAGAGACAGATAAACGTGACCAAAGTTTCTCAAATAAAAGAAATGTGGAAGTGCTGGAGAGATAGCTCAGTGGTTAAATGCATTGGCTGCTCTTGGATAGGACCTGTGTTTGAGATGGAACACCTACATGACAACTTAGAACCATCTTTAACTCAGGTTCTGACACCCTCCCCTGTCTTTGAAGATACATGTGCATGATGTACACATATACAAACAGGCAAACACATACATATAAAATAAATAAAGCTTTAAAAAAGAGGAGTATTAATTGAATCTATTTTGCTTTCTCCTCTCTTTCTTACAGAGGCAGAGGTAAAGTTGACTTCTCTATTTTTTAATAGCAACTTGAAGTATCAAAAGAGAAAACTCCTTCCTCAAGTGAGAAAAAGAGCGACTAGAAGCCAGAGGAGCAGACAAGCAATTGTCGGGACAGAGAGGGCTGTAATCCAATAGAAAGTTTTTCTTCCCAGGGTGCTGGAGAGCATAGTGAAACACCCTGCAATTCAAAGCCAGGACTAGACACAAAATTGCTATGATAAAGTCCAACCAGTCGCACATAACATTCGTGATTGACTCTTCTCCAGAAATGGTTCACAATCAAGTAAATAATTTTCTTCCTTGAAAGCGCCATGTTGGAGGATTTGAGCCTCTTAAGGTGGGAGCCACTTCCCAGAGTAGAGGAGTAGAACATAAATATTTCTACAAAAAAGGAGTTGAATCTAAATATCATTCTGTTTTACTCTAAATTCAGGAATTCCATCACATTAAATATCTGGGCATGTTCTCAGAATCCTTGCTGGGCCAAGTCTGTGGTGTGATGGGTGTTGTCTCCAGGAGCCCCTGTTAAAATGTGTGTTACAAATTCTCGAATCCAGATCTCCAAATAAATAAATGACAATGTGAAATAATGGCAACAAATGAGTGCCTGGAACACTGTACAATCCACTAGAAGAGGCACCGAGGATACACAGCAGGAAGCAAAGCCATCACAGTGTCAGATAGTTTTCCCCAGATCTAATCGTAAAGACTTAGAGGCAGACTCACTCCAAGGAAATACGTAATGAGCACAGACTCGTGTATCTTCTTCTGATGAGCAGACATGCGAACAGCTGATACCATCCTGTGTATACAGGATGCTTGGAATACAGTTACATGTTTCAGTTCCAAATTTCAACACCCAGCCAATTTTCTAATGCAATGCTTGGTCTTTGCCCTTGTACCTGGCTAAAGACATAGGTAATTTAAGTCTATCTTTACTTATTGTCGTACTTAGAACTCAAAAGAAATGTATTCAACCTTCCAGAAAATGCATGACATTCACTCAGGAAATCAGTACAGGGAGAATAGGAGTACTGGTGGAATAGTGTCAGAAATGTTTAACTGAAATGTCTTCAGCCTGGGTGTTCTGAGTGTGCACATTGAAATTTGGTAAGCTGGCTGTGCATTTTCAGTTGCCTTCTACTGAGACTCTGCAGAGAAAGCTGCTCTGTGACCCACTGGCAGAGATCCTGTGCAGGGGCCATTTTGGGGAAGTTTATATTGAATCCCCATTTTATCTGATCTCAAAACCCCAAAGACAATCACACAGAGCATGGTATCTATTAAATTCTTTGGTCTGACATTGCCACTTGTTTTTAAAGTCAGTAATTCTCCAAACAGGACCTGACACATATTTTAAAAGGTCAGGTACAAAAATGAAAATATTAAATTATCAAGAATTTCAAGTCAGCAAAAACAGAAGACTTCCCAAGCACAGAATTCTAAGCAGAGTTCCCATTTCTATGAACATTTCCCCTGATCACAAATGTTATTTAGGTTCAAAAAAAATCACTGTCATATGCCAAATACTGCTTATAATTCTCTCTATATATTCAACATGATTCCCTGACACTTCTTTCATATAGGCAATACATGTGTGCAAGGAGGTATGTGTTTCAAGAACCCTGAGGAATGGGTATATCATTGAGCTTATTTATTTTTAGAAAGTGTGTGTGTGTGTACATATGCACACAGGTTCATGTGTTTGGGTGTGTGGGATGTTGGAGTATCTCAGGAGTCAGTCCTGACATGCCTTTTCCACCTTTTCTATGAGAGGATTTCTCACTATCTTATAACACTGCCCTGTAGACCTGGCTAGTTAGCTCATGACCTTCCAGGAATCACCTCTCTCCACTTGCTATGATTACAAGCATGTGCTCTATGCCTGGCTTTATCCATTTCTTAAAGATCCCCCAGTGTGTGTGTGTGTGTGTGTGTGTGTGTGTGTGTGTGTGTGCTTGTACATGCATGGTGTCTGTAGAGGTTATAAGAGAATATTGGTCGCTTGGAGCTGGAGTTACAAACTCTTGTGAAACACCTAATGTGGGTGCAGGAAACGGAACTCAGGTCCTCCGGAAGAGCAGCAAGAATTCTTACCGAGCCATCTCTCTCCCCAATCCCCACACCTGGCTTTTTGCATGGGTTCTGGACCAGTCTTCACAACTGTGAGGCAAGCCATTTCCCCAGCCCTTACTACCGGTTTTGTTTAGGTTTTGTTTAGGTCTGGGACTCACAGGCCTAACCGCAAGATCCTTACATTAAATATTTCTATAAAATATTTGCTGAACATAAAATACTGTCCAAAGCATAATCACGATCAAAAATTTACACTCAAAATACAAAAATAAATTGAAAATATAAAAGGGGCAATGTTAGGTATAATGAAAAGGCTGCATGAAGGTTAGACAGAAAAATTAAAACATGAAATACTGAAATAGGCATAACTCCATGATATTAATAATTAGCATTCTGTGCTAAACCAGGTGTGATTAGCACATGATTTCTTTCAACTAATCTTATAACATAAAAGATTCAGAATCACTATAAATAATGTCAGAGTTTTATTTAACATTTGGTTTTCTTTAAGGAGGAATTACTAAAGGCACTGAAGATAGTCTCTTGTTGGCAGACCTGGTTTTATTCTTGGGGCTTTTTGGTTGTTAAGTTTGGTTTGGTTTTTTGTTTAAGACAGGGTTTCTTTGTGTACAGTATTTATAAGAACACTGCTTGGAGATATTCTCCACGGGAAAATAAAATGAAGCAAAAAGCTTGAGAGAAAGAATGTAAAGCAAATGGACATTTGCCTTTTTTTTTTTTTCCAGACAAGGTTAGTTTTTAGTTGTGATTTTTAACATGCTCAGCTAGCACCACCTATAGGAACAAGAAGCAGGACTTCTGCCTGCCACAGACAGGCTCTCAGCTGCCCCTGAACTGGATCAATTGTCACAAAGAAAGGAGTCAGCAGTGGCTGGTTCTTCAACACTCCCCCCCACCACCACCCGGGAGGAGCAGCCTAGCTAGATCCCAGAAGAGGACATTGCAGCCAGCCATGAAGAGACATGATAAGCTAGGGTCAGATGGAAGGGGAGGAGGTCCTCCCCCATCAGTGGACTTGGAGGGGGCCAGGGAGGAGATGAGGGAGGGATGGGGAGAGTGGGAGGGAATGAGGGAGGGGGCTACGAATGGGATTCAAAGTACATAAACTGTGATTAATATAAAAACAAATAAATTACATTAAAAAAAATGAGTCAGCATTTTGGTGGGGAAATTCTGGTCTCTATTTAGTAAACAAAGGGAACAGAGCCTAAGGAGCCTCCACAATAGGCTGGGAGAGGTTTACAGACAATGGAAAACAAGATTTCTCAACGCTACTTCTAAGTCTTAGCCAGTTACAAAAGAAGAAAGCCTAACAGTTTTATGTTGTTAGTCGGTTTCTTTAGGTGCTTCACTTAAATTTTTAAATATTTAAAGAATATCTACTTATTTTCTGTCATGTACTTGAAAGCAAAATACTCTTTCATTCAGGAACATCTGATCTGAGTGGAAAAACCCATGCTGAGTCCACAACAATAGAATGCAACATTGGAGTTGTTGCAGTGCTAAGTTTGGCCTAAAGATGCCTCTGAATGTTCTGTAAATTTCCGTAATTTGATGTGTCAACATGTATAAGTCGTAGAGGCTTGGTGAGTCACAAGCAGATGAATTTCAAGGACTAACAGGCAGCCACTGTACAAACCAGATCAAAGAAGGCAGCTGTCAGCTTTCCCCCACCCCACCATCTCTGGACCTCAGTTCAGTTTCTTTTTATTATTTTTTATTTATTACAATGTATTCAATTTGTATCCCAGCTTTGGCCCCCACCCTCTTCTCCTTCCAATCCCACCCTCCCTCCCTCCTCTTCTCCCCCTGTCTCTCCCCTAGTCCACTGATAGGGGAGGTCTTCCTCCCCTTCTATCTGACCCTAGCTTATCAGGTCTCATCAGGACTGGCTGCATCATCTTCCTCTGTGGCCTCCCCCACCCAGGGGGAAGTGATTAGAGAGCATGCCACTGAGTTCATGCCAGACACAGTCCCTGCTCTTGGGGAGATTCTTGTGACACTGAAAGAAACTGTGCTGTGGAGGAGGTTCAAGGTATGTCCAGTGTGGCCGATCAGAAGAAGCTACCAAAGGTCAAACGGGAACTGGACTTTGAAGGAGTTTGGCTGTGATAGATGGAGACAAAATGGGGAAAAAATAAACAGTATGTGTGTAAAGAAAAGCAAACAGTTCAAACTGCAAGTAAGGACAGATGTACTTGAGGAGTAGTCCTGCAGCCAGATTATAAAGAATCTTGGACTGCAAAGTGATTCAAATGATAGTATCTGCAGGGCCCTGAACACCAACCTGCATGGTTCCCACAGACTGCTTCATGTCATCCTCAGACTGGCCACAGGAGAATCACCACAATTCTTATTGGCTCAGTTTTATCGCTAAAAAAATAGAAACACAGTAAAGTTTCATCCTTTTCCCAACATCACCTAACCACTACTCTATATTGCCTCTTGTTACTCTAAGGAGTTTGAATTTAAATTACCTCCTACATGAGGAAAATTTAAGCAAAGCCTTCTCAAAAAAAATTTTTTTTAAAGCAAAATGGTGAAATATGGATATGCTTCCCCAAGACCAGCACTGCAAGTGTTAATTGCAGTATATTCTGAAATCTCTCAGAATTTAAAGTAACAGGAGGCAACAAATTAAATAATATAGAGGAGTTAGCTGGAAACAGGCTGCCCCAGCCCTAATCTCTACCCTTCCCTGCCCTGGCAAACTTTCAGAGGTTCCAGCTACAGTCTTATCTATTGAACCCAAGCTGGCTAACAGCTTCCCCAGAGTCTGCCAACCACAGTGCTTTTTTGAACTGTACCCCTGCTTCCTCGATAGTTTTGAATAACATAAAAGTGTCCTTATTCCAATGTTACTGGGTTCTTTCTTCCCTTTGCAAAATGAGGAGTGTGGTACCCTAACCTTCCCCTTCCACACTCTCGACCCAGGTTCTGCAACTTCATTTTCCTTCTACAGCACTAAGGCTGGCAACAACAGTCTCTGTGGCAACCAAAATCAAGACTTCTGTTCTTCATACTCAGTTGATTTTAAAAGCCAAAACCCGATAAACAACATTTATGTTAACATGACAGTAATTTTTACCACAAGGCCAAGCACAAAATGAGGATTGTGTTTCCCTTTTTACCACTCCAGTGTCAGTTCCTGGACCATGAAGAGGAGGCTATCCTTCCCTCTGAGAGAAATGGGTTCTGCTACACTCCATCAATTGGGTTTAACAATCATGACATATTTTATTTTCTTCAAATTTAAATCACAATGACTTGTGATCTTCCATGGCTTTAATTATGGAAACAGGTTTTAAATTGCCTTTTAGAGCCTCCTGAACTGATGTTCCAAGAGGGAGTGTGTATGTCTTTGACTTATCAGATGACTTCTA
This sequence comes from Pachyuromys duprasi, assembly GCA_028658305.1. Classification (NCBI taxonomy): domain Eukaryota; kingdom Metazoa; phylum Chordata; class Mammalia; order Rodentia; family Muridae; genus Pachyuromys; species Pachyuromys duprasi. The sequence goes on from CM053753.1 coordinate 13,926,955, forward strand.
GCCTAGATTTTATTTGCACTGCCTCTGTTCATTGAATCCCTCCTTCTTGCCCTTTGAGGCTAGGTGCACCCTTTCCTCTCAAATTCTTTTCATGTCTTTCTAGACTCTATAAATCTAGACTCTAGGGTATATTTCTACAGGTGATCCTAGATCTCCAACCTGAACCAAGTCACAGAAGAAACAGAACAAAAAAGATATCAGGACTTTCAGACCCCACTGAAAGCATAGGAAGGACTCTTCATTCCTCCTACATTCCCACTGTTAGCATATAGGCAGCCTGCTTCAGGTTGCCTAGCTACTATGATGTCATCACTTGCTACTGCCAGGTGAGTGGCTGATATGGCTCAGGTGTGCATCAGATAATATAAGGACCAATCTGCTACCTCCTCTCCCTCTTTCACTCTCTCTGCTTCAGTTTCTCTACTGGGGACCTCCCACCACGCTCCTCTTTCTCTTCTATGCTTTCCCACTGTCTCTCTCTCTCCCCACCCGTACACAATACATCTCTTCTTCCTAGATCTGTTGTAAATGGCATTTTAATTTACATCAAAACACCCACTACTTGAACCTAAGCAGCAGCCAGGAGAAGTGGAGCAGAGGACATGCAGTCCATGGGTCAGTTTCCTGTCATACAAAGGAAGTCACAGACTTCTTTCCAGAACTGAGCTCTGAAATTAAAAAAAAAAAAAGTTACACGCATACACAGAAAAACAAACACACACACTCCCTGTCTTATGGGCCTAACCCCTTCCAGACAATCAAGGATGGGCATGCGATGACTTCTCACATAATCACACGTACCTGTGAAGATGACATCTCCAAGTTCTAGCAATGACAACATGGGCATTTTCAAGGTGTAACAATTGTACCTACAATGCCTACTTTTGTCACCATTTTCTGCTTGAGAGCTCCAAGTCACAAACTTTTCTTTTATAATAGCTAAGTCACCTACCCTGAGTTCACAGTCATAACCAATAATCACTTCCTCTAAGGCGTGAACTTCAAATATACTTTGTTTCTAATTACAACTTCCTTTCATTGAAATCACCAGCTCTAGGCACCTTTCGCTTCTCTTGTTATTTTGTGAGATATCTGTTAGGTCTCAAAGAAACCTGGAACAAATGGCTGAGGTGTCTATTAACATATCAAAGCAGCTGCTGGCCTTGGGCTCTCAGCTAGGACCTATTCCAGAGCCATGGCTTTAAGGTTTTGGGACATATTAAATAATGACAATTAGGCATACGACAGATCTTATATGAAGGTGGTTTATTAGGCGGATATGAAAAGAAAGGGAGAGAAGGGAGAGCAGGACATAATATGTGGAGGGGGGGGGCACCCCGAGAGAGAAAGGGCAAAAGGCCAAGAGGCCAAGAGAGAAGAGGCCAGGAGCAAGAGAGACCAAGAGAGGGACCACAGGGCTGGCTGTGGTCCCTTTAAGGGGCAAGGTAACCATGCCTTCCAGGTGTGGCCACCTGGCCAGGGACATATGATGGCATCAAAGGTTACTAGGCAACCCAGAAGCAGGTTTGGTTCCAAAATCCTAACACTGGCTCCTCAGAACTTCTCAACAACTCCCTTACCCCAACACACACTGTCACCCCCTACCCTAAACTGCTTCAGCCCCTGGGCTTCACTTCTTTTCTCCATAAAACCCAGACATTTTGGCAAAGCTTTCTCTTGGCTCCACTCCTATACCTCTTCATCCATTTGCCCTCTCTCCTCTTCCACCTCTCACTAGCCCCCAACCCATGGCCCCATTCAGTCTGGACCCTTCCAGATGCCTCCCGCTGTCCTCTCCCTCGTATCTACAATAAAAACCCTCTCTTCAACCATACCTAGGAGCAGTCATGTCCTCATTTTCATTCAATATCCAGGACAAGTTGATCTTAAACTTGAGATCCTCCAGCCTCTGCCTCCCAAGTACTTAGACTAAAAGATTTACCAACCAAACTTGGCTCCAAAAATCATGTGGACTCAAAACCCTCTAATCTTTCCCACATTTTTCTTCCTTCCTTCTCATCTTGAGCCAGACCAGACCCAGAGTACATCATTATAATCTCTCCTATGAAAATCCTCCAAAACTTTGCCCTTTTTCATGCTCATCTGGAAAAGCTGTGTCCTAAGTTAAATCAAATTAAGCTATTTAAATTCTTTCAGATATGTGCTCTATAGGGGACAGACAAGCCTCTTGGACTATCTCAGAAAAGTATAGAATAGAACTAACTTAAAGTGACAAGAATACTAGGAATGTCCTCCCACAAAAAAACCAAACATCTGTATCTACTATCAAACTATTTTTTCCTGCTTTCTGTATTATTAATAAAATTACATAATGTTACTTAAGAGACATGTTTACTATGTTGCCCAGGTTAACCTGAAACTCCTGGGCTCAAGCACTCTTCCCATCTCACTTGCTTAAGCAGTAGTGCCACTGTGCCTGGATTTAAAATTACACAGTCTGGAAGGCAGAGGCAGGCAGAACACAGAGTTTGAGGCCAGCCTGGTCTACAGAGAGTCCAGGATACCCAAGGCTACACAGAGAAACCCTGTCTCAAAAATAAATAAATAAATAAATAAATAAATAAATAAATAAATAAATAAATAAATCACCGTACCATTACTGTGGTGGACTGAATGCAAATGGCCCCTGTAAGCTCACAAGGAGAGCTTAGAGGGAGTGGCAGCAATAGGAGGTCTGCCTGCCTGCTTGCTGCCATGCGTCCCCTACAATAACAATGGACGAAACCTCTGAACAGTAAGCAAGCCCCAATTAAATGTTTTCCTTATTCAGGTGTCATGGTCATGGTGTCTCGTCACAGCAGTAGACCACTGAGTAGAAACATTACTATTCATGTCTTAAAAACACACAGTATTATAGCACTTTCATGTTCTGAGGTCTGGGCCAGAACAAAGATGCTGGATGGCAGTATTTTACAACTATACGTACCTCAACCATCCAATAAAGCCAACTAAAAGCTAAAAACGTTTTGTTATTTTTTTATTTTATTCCAAACTGAGTGTTTGATGCTTGAAAATTATGTGGAAAATACTATGAAATGCATGCTAATCATAAGCATTTATGTTCCAAAAAAAAGCAAAGTAATATGTAAACATGGTATCAAAATGAAAATGATCTTGTGTCTCCTGTTTGACATTCTGAAAAATAACAAGTGAACTTCATCAGGGATAGATACAAAGTAATTCACTCAGGGGAAAAAAAAAACCAATATAATCCATATTTATGGTGTAATGAGCTCAGAACCACCTGCTGTAAATGAGTAAAAAAGGCACTATAAACTGCTAAAATGAGACACTAATCAGTATGATATGCCAGGAAGGTGGAGAAAGAAAATATGACATTAACATAAGCAGATTACAAGGAGAATGTACAAAGAAAGGTGTCCCAAACAACACTGCATCCATGATGTATGAGGCCGATTTGGGTCACCTCAAGAAAAATGGTTGAAGCTGAAAAAAATAAAATAAAAAGGACTTAAACATACTAAAAACTACACCTGTTACTACTAATAATAAAATAGGAAGAGTGTCAGACAGATAACTATGTATTGTTGTTAAACTTCACATTATTTAGTTTAACCTTCACAGGAGCCCTGTGAGACAGGCATTACAATCGTTCTTGTAGAAATACTGTATTAGTTTGCTTAGGAGGCTATAACAAAATACCATATCTCAACATATTATACAGAAATATATGTTTGATTTTCTGTTGTTAGAAGTCCAAAATCATGTGTAGTTGGGGCTCTAGGTCAGCTCTCCTCTTTATAGAAAACATCTTATTGTTTCTGACCAGGAGAAAGCTCTCAGATGTTTCCACTTAAAAGGACACCAGGATCCTGTCAGATCCCAAGGAAATTCTACTCCCCCAATTTCTGGTACTCTCCCCTCTACCAAAGGAGGTATTTCCTTAACACTGTTTGAAGGGACAAATAGTTATCTGATGTATATATTAGCATACCAAGCACATGTGGCCTCCAGGTCTCCTCAACATCACAACTACCTGTGGCTCTTCTTACCCAACCCTCAATCCTAATTGTTGCTAACAAATGGAATTCCCTTCCCCAGCTTCTCATTCCCACATAACCCTACCATTTCCGTCATGTGCTCTCTTGGTCTCCTTGGCCTGCACACACTCTTTGTCTCTTGCTCTCCCTTGCTCTCTCTCTTCTCATGGCTCAGTTATTTGCTAGCCATGTTCAGTGTACTACTTTCTTTCCCTGCTCTGGACATTTCCAGTTGCCTCTGCCTATACTCTCCCTCATATCTACAATAAAAACCTTCCCCTCCCCCATACCTTGGAGCAGTCATTTCCTCACTTTATCCAACCAGCTGTAACTCTAGTACCAGCAGACCCTATGCCCTCTTCTGGGCTCCATAAACACCATGTATGCACATTCATACAAGAAGGCAAATCCCTCATATACATTAAAAAAATTTAATATAAATTTAAGGACAGCCATCCGGTGCTACAGATGTAAACTCCATGGATAGACTGCTTGCCTAGCCTGTAGGGAAGCACCAGGTCTCATCCCCAGGAGCAAATAGACTGGGTGTGGTGATGCATACCTATAATCTCTGCACCGGAGAGCTGAAAGAAGATGAGTCCAAAGTCATCCTCAGCCTTATGAGGTCCTGTCTCAAAAAGAGAGAGAGAGAGAGAAAGAGAGAGAGAGGAAAGGAAGGAAGGAAGGAAGGAAGGAAGGAAGGAAGGAAGGAAGGAAGGAAGGAAGGAAGGAAGGAAGGAAGGAAGGAAGAAAAATAGAAAGAAAAAAAAAAGCCCATCCATCCTTTCCTGGAGGGGCCAGCCAACTCAGTACAAAGCTAAAGCCAACAGTAATAGGACTGGCCTGGGAAGGAGAAGCACAGCTCTCATAGCCCACTCCAGATGAGCAGGGTGCAGTTTCTATGCTCACCTCAACAAAAGCCACAATGGACAAGGGCCCAAGCTACCAAGTCTTTATTCTTTTCCCAGTACGCCCACCTTGCCCCTTCTTGTAAGGTGTACGATCCTCCTCATTGAAGCTCATTTATCCTTACTTTGGGGTTTCTCTTGGATTATCCTGGAACAGCTTTAGGGGAAAAGTTGCCAATCTTAAACCCAAGAACCTAGTGGTGTTTTTCCAGTTCTCTAAAAACACAACTGATTAGCATTTCAAAGGGACAAAGATGCAGCTGAGTGTTCACAGCCTTCTGCTGTGTTTATCCAACCACTAAGGGGTCTAGGACCCCAGTCAGAATGGATTCTAAGGCAACATGCCACAAGAAAAATACTCGTACCCCTATGGTTTCCGCAGCGCTCTTCACAATAATTATGGAATCAGCTTACTTGTCTGTCCACAGATGAATGGTTAACGAATATGTGCTATACATAAATGGGGTTTTATTCCACAGTAAAGAGGCAAGTAGTAGCCTGCAATAAAAATTATGTTGTATATTGAGCATTGGAATTCATAATTCAAGTTTTTCATTTGCCTTAGCACTAACATTTTAGAAGCAGAGAACTCATTTTAAACTTATGTACTTCCCTGCCATCTGTATCTTTCTCTGTATCCTTTCTCCAAATTAACAGTATAATCATCCACACAAATTCACCACATTCAGAACAGAATGATTACTCAGTGTAACTCCCCCATGCATATTTGATTATCCAGTATATCCAATCAGTGATTAGCAATGCATATGTCATTAACCTCTCTATTCCTCTATTACCTGAATTCTAGCCTGCATCATTTTTTGTTTGCATCATTACAATTACTTTTCTTCCTTTCATTTTTTGTTGTTGTTGTTATTGTTGGTGGTGGTGGTATAATCCCTAAACCTCTCCCCACCCACATGGGCAGAAGAGAGCATATCTTTCTCACAATGTGAGCAGTTGGTTCCCTGTTTCAAAATATCTAATATGACAACATAAGCCCCAAATATGAAAAAGAAAAATAGGGATTTAAAAACTTTGTAGACAAAGAATAAGGCTTAATTAACAAGAATATTGAGCCATTGACTTATAGCTATTGCTTATTTTGGAAACTGCTGTAAATCCATTCTCTGCTGGTAACAAAGGTTTTAGATTGAAGGAGCTAAACAGAGATCCTGTTTCTGAGCTGAATGGCTTTGCTGCTGACATAATAAATCTAATTGAGTCAAATTTATAGTAAAAAGGTAGGTTTGTAGGTGTAGTTCTAGGGCAGGTTCACTAACCTCACAGGAGGGGTTGAGTGAAGTCTCAAGGCTGGGCTGGCTTAGGGGCTTCTTAAAGGGGAGTGGGTAGGGGAGAGTTGTGACATGATGATAAGATACTAGGGTCATAGCCTTATTTGGTGAGTTCAGGGCCCTGAAGGTGGGTCTTTGATCCAGTGGTCACTTTGGAATCTGGAACTTGGGAGACGCATTTTTTCCATCATTTTGTTGAGGCTTTTGCAAGCACAATCTGCTGGTCAGAAGAGAAAGGCCAAAGCCTCTTGGCCCAGGCCATCTTGCCTTTGTCCCCAAACCTCCAGCCTATCATGAACTACTCAGATTTGTTGGTTCTGCTATGTTCTCAATGCTAAATACTGAAGGCTGAAGATGATGCTCCAACAGTTGCTAAAAAAACGTCAGGACTGTCCGGGTAGCAAAATGCCTCTGTCATTTTGTTGTTGTTGTTTTGGAAGCTGCTTGATCTGCACTTCCTACAGATATTTATTCCTTCTCAGGTTTCTGATGGGGTTGAAGACTAAACAGATTAGTCTCACAATTAAGCTTAATTGTTTAAAACTTAAAAAAATGTTTAAAAATATTTTTTAGGCCTAAGTAGAACTTTTAGGTTATTGAGTACTAACTGTAACAAAAAATGATTTGGGTACAATACTCAGAACTCACTAAGATAGGAGAGATAGTAAGTTCTTTCTCCTAAGTTGCCAAATACAAATGGACTAGACATTGTGAATGTAATTATTATGATAGTTTTCAAAACTGTCTTATATTTGTTCTTACTATATGTACTTTATTACTGTAAAAGAAAAAAATTTTCATTTGGGACATAAAGGGGGAATTGTTGAGGTTGATCTGTTGATACTACATATTCAAATTTTAAATACTGGCCCCTACAATCTTGTTGCACCACACACAAACACATTATCACATACACCAAGTGATGTTGCGTAACTTTGTCGCAAGTATACTGTGACTAGTTAAATAAAGTTGCTGACAGCCTATAACTGGGCAAAAGAGAAGTAGGCAGAGCTAAAGTTCCAGGCCTTGGGACTGGAGAGGGACCACAAGGCCAAGGGGAGGGGCCAAGAAGAAGGAGAAAGAGAGAGGAGGAAGGAACTCAATATTGGACAGGATGGACTAGAAGCACAAGGCCAAGAGAAGTTTGCCCTGAGGACAGAGTGATGGGAGGAGAAGCCACCAGGAGTCATCAGATTGGCAAGTGATGGGCTTTTATGTGGGATTTAAAGGTAGTTAGCATTAGAATAGTTCAAAACTGTTGCAGTATATTTGATCCCATTGTGAACCCAGAAATTGCGAACTATAAAAACCTGTTTCTAATTGTGATATGGCTAAGTGTTTGATTCTAGAACGTTCTGTTTATTGTAAACAGGTAATTATGGTGTGACTCAGCCCTAACACCTTCAATCCAAGAGTTTTCTGTAAATCGAATTAAATAAAGTTAACCCTAGGTCAAGAGGCAGATCAAGAAACCAGAAAACAGGGAGCAAGTAGAAAGGAGGGTCCTTGAATTGAAAGGTATTTAAGATGTTGTCTCTCTCCACCAGAAAGTGAATGCCTAAGGCAAGAGTATAACATGTTTCTGTTACTAATCATCCCTATTACAGTGTTCGGTTCAAAATGAACATCCAGCACATATTTGTTTAACAAGAAATACAGATAGTATAAGAACTATTAATTAGTCTTTTCTGTCAAAGTGCAAAAGTTGTTTGACAAAGAATTCAAATCTTTTTATCTGTTCTCCTTGTAAGACTTTTGTGCGATCTTTTTATCATGTTCTCACCCACATTCCTTGTAAGATTTTTATGCAACTGTTTTGATACAACACTATTGGATAAAACTTTTGTTTATGCAAAGACCAAAGTATTCTAGAGTTTTCGTGAGTTAAAAGGCTACTACCTTCCCATTTTCCTTCATTCCTTCGCACAAATTCATTTAAAACTAGCCAATAGTGAAAGACTATGAGATTGTGAATCTATGGGGAAAAGACACAGTCCTCCCTGATGTTAGAATAAAAACCACATGAACTTCCTGTCCTGCTATGCTCCCTAACCTGGTTAAGACGGTGGCACACTTTTACAAAAACAAATTGCCTTACTGAACTACTTTCACTTTGTTTAGATGTTCCTTTATGCAACACTGAAAGTATTCTTGGTTTGAGTCCATTAATAGTTGGTGGTGGTAGTGATGGGGAAACTCCTTCATGTATATCAAGAAATAGCTCTTGGACTGGAAGAATGGCTCACAAGTTAAAGGCCAGGCTCAAAATATAAATATAAAAAATATAAAAAGGGGGGGGAGAAAGAAAGGAAGAAGGAGGGAGGGAAGGAAGGTAAAAGAAAAGGCTCTTATGGTACTCAATTACCTCCCCACTGCAGCATCTCAGCAGCCTTCACAAAAACCCATGGTGAGAGGAAGAGTGGTTTGTAAGCATTCCCATTCTGTTACTCAAGTATAGCCCGAAGCTTGAAAACAAACAAAAATCACAAGACAAAAACAACCAAAAAAAAAAAATTCATAAAACCCTCGAGATTTCACCAATCATCAACAGCAGACTCAAGAAACAGGCTGGTTCTGATCAAAAACTGGCACATTTGACAAGAATGCTTCATGACAATCAGAAAGGTGTGGTTTTCAATTGTGACACTTTACCCCACTCCCCAGGGTACTTTTTAACTCTGGCAGCTCTGAAACTATGTAGGCCATTGGCATCATCATCTTAACTACCCACCTTATAAAAGTTACCAAATTTAAGACTCAGTTTTCAGTACATATCAAAAAAAAATGATCATAGTCATAAAATTTTGTATTAATACATTAACACATTTATATCTAGCTCATGTAGCTTAACAGCAAAGGCACTGAAAATGCTTACACAGAACCTTTCATCCCGTGAATACCAAAGGTTTGGTCCCGGCCTTATAATTAACTAGAGGTAAATTAACACATGCAAAACTCAGTAAACCAGTCTCAAATCCTTTAAAATTTACATAATTTTAAAAAGCAAGATACTAAGTATGTACTTAACTCAAGACACCCTATCTAACCACAGCCCCAATGAAGCCAACAGTGATAAAAATTAAGCAGCTGACGAAAAGTTTGACTAAGTTATACCTCTTAGGGTTGGAAACTTTCGTGCCAGCCACCGGGACTATACAATTAACCCGAGCTAACTACTCTCAGCGTAAAACATGTTTTATGATGACTCTTAAATAGAATTAAAATCCAACTTAAATGTGAAAATTTATCGTTAAGCCTAAATCCAACAGCGAAAGTAATTCTAGGGTGGCCTTGCACCTGCCTCTGCCTCCCAAGTGTTGGGATTTAAGGGCTGCGTCACCACGCCGGTGCATCGTTCGTTTGTTTTTCGAGGACCGGCAGTCAGAACTCCGCTCTCTAGCGCTAAAATGCCAGTCGGCTTCGCAGCCCACATCCAAAATGGACGCTGACTGTGACGTTTTCCGACCGCAAGCCTCCATTGGTCCCGTCTCCAACCCAAGGCCCGCCTCCCGCGCCGCGCCCGCTCTTCCGTCAGAAGCCTGCTCTGATTGGCTGTTTGTACTATTTACCTTTTGTCCGGATATTGCGTGACGCAGTGAGTCGCGGGGTTGCGGAGGAGCGGGCGGAGGGCGGTCGTGCGCTCGCAGTTTGGCTGGCCCGGAAGGGAGCCCCGTGGTAGAGGTGGCCGGAGCTGAGGTACTGCCCTGCGGAACCCGAGGGTCCCAGGCCTCGCGGCGGGCGTCGCCGCGGCGCGGGGTCCAGGCCGGCTGCTGCGGGCGACAAAGGAAGGCCGGGCCGCCCTAGGGGCAGGTGCTGAGTCGGCTCCCCGTCCCCCGCGCGGCCGCCCTAGCTGCCGGGGGAGGAGGGTACCGTGGGGTGGTGCGTGGACGCGGAGAGGAAGGGACCCGCGTGCGAACATCCGTGCTCGAGGAAGGGTCGAAGGTAGTTCGCGGAAACCTAGCCCACGGGAGCAGGTTTCAGAGGTCCAGAACCCGCACTCCCTCTTGCGCTGTTAACACGACAGGAGGCCGCTTGGGTCTCTGTCCGGCTCAGTAAGCTGAGGCGCCGGGTTGAGATGATGTAATAGCAAGAAAGAACCAGAAAGAGCTCGCGGTGATTTCCCCAAGGTCAGGTTCCTGGAGTTGTGTGCACGCCACAGTTCCCACGGAATGATTCTCGGGCTTTGGAGGTGTTAGTTAAAACTTCTTTCTCCTTACATTCTTGAAGTTTTCAAAGTTGCACGGCATTGCCGTCAGAACACTGTTTTGGTCCAAATTCGGTAAGGAAAGAGACGCGGAAGGATAGTCACTTGCCTAAGATTCATCACAGTTCTTTGGCCAGAAATGTCCTTTTAGTATTACAGAAAGATGTTCACGTAACCATTTACCTAGTTTGGAGCTGAGATGACAATTCAGTTTTAGAATGTTGTGGAAGGAAGTGTGGTTGAGGACAACGGAAGGAGTCTTAACAGTAGGGAAACCTGGCTGGGCAATTATGTTAATTTTGATCGAATGTATAGTAATGGAATAAATTAATTTGAATGTGTCTGTCATATCTTAAAGGGGAGTAATAGTCGACCTATTTAGTTGACATTTACATGGCTGGCTTTTGTTGATGTCTTTTATCTTTTAGTCTGGTACGGTGGCCTCAAAAGGTTATTCATCTTTTCTGTGGATGATGTTTTTTCTGTGCCGAAAAGTTACATAGATACTTTTACTCGTTGAATGATGGTCTAAAGCTCAGGCAAAGCTATGGTTGTAAAATTTGTCTAAACATAATTGTGTTAACAAGATAACATTCATTCTCTATTGCATATATGTGGCCGAACTGATTTATATCATTGGGTGACCCATCCCAAACAAGATTTCATGAGTTAGGAGGGACAAGGGGAGGATTCAACATTAAAAATTTAATGAGGCCACTGTTCTGACTTTTTTTTTTTCCTACTGAAACTTAGTTTCTTCCACTCTTGGCTACTCTGTTCCCTTCTTTATTAATTTTTCCCCCTCTACTTTTCTACCTAGCATTTCAGATCTGCTTAGTAAACCGGTATATCACCTACCATGCTGGCTGCAGGGCTTGTGTGTCTCCGGACACTACCTTCCAGGGTTCTCCAGCCCACTTTCATCACCAAGGCCCCTCCACTTGTGAAGAACTCCATCACGAAGAACCAATGGCTCTTAACACCTAGCAGGGTAATGAATGCTTTTTCAATACAGGTTTCCACCCGATCCAGGTTCTTTTAGGGTTTGGTGGTTTGTTTTTAATTGGTTGGTGTCATTCTTTGAGTTTAGTAGCTTACTCTTTAGTGACTTACTGTAACAGTGATTTACTAAACAGTAAGGGTCCCAGTGAGCTTTCTCCCTGTTGAGCATTCTGGTCCCTCCTTATTACAAATGAAAGAAAGGTCCTACAGCTTACCTACATGTAATATTTTAGGTAACTTTTATACTGATACTGCATTAGTGTAAAAAGCTCCTCTGTTTTATTGACACACTGTTGGTCTGCATGTTATATGTCTTTTTCTTTTAATGTCAGGAATATGCTACCAAGACAAGAATTAGGACCTACCGTGGGAAAACCGGCCAAGAACTGAAAGAGGCAGCTTTGGAACCATCAATGGAAAAAATTTTTAAAAGTAGGTAGACATTCAGTACTTAATGTGAGGCATGTAGGTTTGTCTAAGAAGTCCATGAACAACTGCCTGAAAATACATTGAAACATGTTTATGTGTATTTTCTCCAAGAAAGGTCATACTTCTCTTCTAAGGGACCTGATAACCCAAAAAAGTTGGTGCTTTGCATTGGCTTGTATGGTTCCTAATTATAGTGGCATTTATCGTTTTTAGAAAACCAAATTATTCTCATACTATTATCTAAAGTGGTAGAACCTGTTCAGGAAGTTTGTTTTAAGTTACTTACAATCTTCATTCAAGCATTTGTTTGTGAATGCCTCAAGTTAAAAATAAGTCACTAAAACGTGTTAGCAAAAGTTTAACCATCCAAGAAGAATCCATGACCACTGTCTTTTTTAAGTTGCTACTCATTCGTGTATATTGTTTGTTTGAGTATCTGTCAGGTGCAGATGCCAAAAGAAGACATCTGGATCCACTGGACTCAAGTTATAGGTGACTTCATATGCCACCTGAAGTGGGTGCTGGGAACTGAACTCAGGTCTTCTGAAAGAGGAGCAAAGGACCGTCAACCACAGAGCTATATCTCAGTCCTTAAAAAGTCATTTTTATTCATAGTTTGTATTTTAACTTTGAAGATTGTAAAATCAGAATGTTAATCTTCCCTAAACTATCTAAACAATAGCACTGCTACCTAATAGTCTTGGAAATGTCACTGTATTGTAGCTGAGGAGAGCCCTAATCAGTATCTTGTAGGACATATCTTTCTTTCTCTCTCTCTCCATTTTTGTTTTGTTTTTGTTTTAAGACAGGGATTTTCTTTGTAGCCTTGTCTGTCCTGGAACTCACTCTGTAGGCCAGGCTGGCCTTGAACTCACAGAGATCTGCCTGCCTCTGCCTCCCAGAGTGCAGAGGATTAAAGGCATGTGCTATCACCACCGACCTGGTGTTTCTTTTTGATTAGAGGCTTGACCACAGAAGAAATCATGATTTTTTTTAATAGCATTTTTAGTGGGAATTTTTTTAAAGATTTTATTTATTTTATGTATATGAGTACTCTATCTGCATATATGCCTGCATGCTAGAAGAGGGCATCCTATCTCAGTGTAGATGGTTGTGAGCCACCATGTGGTTGTTTGGACTTGAACTCAGAACCTCAGGAAGAGCAGAGTGCTCTTAACTACTGAGCCATCTCTCCAGCCCCTTTAGTGAACAAATTTAAGTTAAAGGGAATAAGATGTTCTTTATGAACACCTGCCTCAATAGAGTTGATAAATTTTTAGTATTCTAAAGCAAGATCATCTGTCCCTTTGTTGACTACATAAACATGAATAGCATTTTTCTTTGTTTCTCTAGAGTCACATAAAGCTTCACCTTGGCTCATACATAAGGCATGGAATGAAGTGGCTGATAACCATTTCTCTCTCATTTTTTTCTTTTTTTTTTAAATATTTATTTTATCTGAGACATGTTCTTGGTGTATAGACCCAGCTGCCTGTCTCAGACTCATGATCTTTGGCCTCGTTCTCCCAAGTACTTTAACAGTTGTATGGACCTCTATACTAAAATTTTCCTTTATTCTTTGTAATGATACTTGTGATACCTATACATTTCTTTCTGGTATACTAATGTTGAGAAGTATCTGTGTCCCCCATGTGACTACTGTGAAGAAATGGTTATGATTTAATCCCCTCCTGAACATTTTGAGTCATTACCCGCGCACTTTACTTTAGTTGAAATGTGTTGATCTTTGCCTGTGTTTGGTGCTTTGCTTGCAGTTGATCAGATGGGAAGGTGGTTTGTTGCTGGAGGAGCAGCTGTTGGTCTTGGAGCACTGTGCTACTATGGCTTGGGAATGTCTAATGAGATTGGAGCTATCGAAAAGGCTGTGTAAGTAAAGTGTCTCCAAACGACCAAAATCCTTTCTTTCTTCAAGTAAGGTTCCTGTTTTCATCCCATTAGTCTCTAGTTACCTTTGGAATACCTTGTCTGGTTCTTATTTGTGAATATTCATGAATATATAAAGTTTCTTCTGTTCATTTGTCATAGATTTATTCAAGCCTAAATAAGCATCTTTTACCAAGTTTATGAATTCAGGCAAGGAGAAAAAAAATTATGTATATCAATTGTGTGGCTTATGTCATTTAATCATCAACAGCTCTAAGATGTGCATACCTGTTTCCATCATAGCCTGGCATGGTAGTGCACACCTTTAATCCTAGCAGGCCAATCTCCATAGTGAGTTCCAGTAAAGGCGGGGCTACACAGAGAAACCTTTTCTCGAAAAATCAAAAGCATAAAATAATAATTATTTCCATCTTAAATAAGATTGAGATCATTAAAGTGATTTATCCCAGAGTCTTTTGTATGTAATGAATAATTTAATCAGAATTTACACCCATAGTTCTAAAAGCTAACCTTGTCATGTTTTTTACAGAATTTGGCCTCAGTATGTGAAGGATAGAATTCATTCTACTTACATGTACTTAGCAGGGAGTATTGGTTTAACAGCTTTGTCTGCCTTGGCAGTAGCCAGAACACCTGCTCTCATGAACTTCATGATGAGAGGCTCTTGGGTGGTAAGTTGCTGGTTTTGTGGGGAAGGTGGTGCTGGGTGTTTGGTTGTTTTTGTTGCTTTGTGTGTGTGCGTGTGTGTGTAAAGATAAAAGATTTCCTTAAGTTGGATCATTAATGTATTTTAGTGGTAAAGAACTTGTCCAGAATGTATGGAATGTTCAGTTCTTGATACAAGGAAGAAAAAGATTTGCTAAAATAGATTGTGAGAAAGAAAGAGTACATCAAATGAAAGAATACTCTATCACTTACTGTTAAATATGTCTTAATAGGATGAAAGGAGTTGGAAACTGAGCTTAGGAGCATCCTTGTCTAGCCGCAGATAGCAAACAACTTCTATTTTGTACCCACTTGCTAAAAAGTAAAGTAACCTCTAACCCACCTTGCAGGTCAGTGACGTTCCTGTCCTCAAATCCCAAGCTTTCTGCACTGTCACAGAACATTAGTTAATATAGTGCTGCTGCTGCTTACTCCTGAACTATAAGGCACTTGGTTGAGTGAACATTTCTTAAAGTTTTCACTGGATTGCTAGCTACCGTTGTGTGATTTCAGCTATGGGTTCTGCTCCTAGGAGCTCTATGGCAGAGGAGATCCAGAGTTCACCATGTGGGGTATTTAGGGAAAAAATAGAAAATTCAAAGTGAAGTAGAAAGTCAGTGAAAGACTGTGTGAGACCATCAAGGGCAGTTCTGTGGAGCAGACTTTGTAGCATATTTTATTTTAGAAGAGGACAAGGTCAGCACAGTCTGACCAAACAGCTGAGCAGAGGTGAAGAGCTGGGAAGGCCTAATGTGAAAAGTGGTTTACGGTTCCATTTGAGGGAAATTTCAAGTGTTTGAGATGACATGGTTAGAAAGGGTGTCTTTTATTTCTAAGCAGAGGTGAAGTACCTAAACAGTGACTACTGTAGAGACTGGGGTGGCAGGCAGAAAATGTGGTTGTGTTTGAGTGTTAAGAACTAATGTGAGAGAGACACAAAGCGGGTGCATCAGCTGTGCTTCTGAGTTTGAAAATGACTGATTAGAGCACAAACTATGAAGAGTGAGGCTGGGCAAGGAAAGAGGTGGAATTAACACAACTGTTTCCGGCAAGTTAGGAAGCCAGAATTCTAAGTTTAGACTCCATGGTATTTCCTATGTTCCTATTTCTCTCTCTTCCCAAGAGGAGAACCATTATGATAATGTGGCCATTACATAGTCTAAGCACCATGCTCACCAAGAGGAGAACCACTATGATAATAGCCAGTTGAAGTCTTACATAGTCTAAAGACCATGCCCATCATATCTGATTCTGCCTGCGTAAGGGTTTGTGAAGGCAAAGAGTAAGTGAAGGTGAGTTTTCACTAGGAAAGTCAGTTCGAATCAAGGCAAATAATTTAAAATTATCTGAACATAATATACATAACAGTAGTCTGAAAGATTAAAATGTATGTAAAAATAGAATACCAAAGACTACAAGGAGCCAGGCAGTGGTGTTGCATGCCTTTAATGCCAGCACTCAGGAAGCAGAGGCTGGTGGATCTCTGAATTCGAGGCAAGCCTGGCCTACAAAGTGAGTTCCTGGACAGCCAGGACTATACTGGGGGGGGGGGGGGGAGGCGG
>CM053753.1:13949087-13996846 GCA_028658305.1 Pachyuromys duprasi
TGTGTGTGTCATTTTGGAGAGCGTGCAGAATATTTAAGTGCTATCATAAGTGACAGAGGTTTTGGTATAGAGATTAGAGAGAGATAGTCACCTGCAGTCATATTTTGAATGCTTAAGACAGCACTGATTGTGGTGAGCCAATGAGAAACATCTGAGATATGGAAACAAGTGACCACTGTATATGGTATTAATGAAAACAGGTTTTCTTTGAATTTAATGATCTCTGTGCTGAACACTCATTTTCAGGTTAGTTCAGAGAGTTAATCATACCGAGAATCCCTGTGGAATTATGTGTATTTGAGTTGTACTGTGAAGTCTTTAAAAGCAAGCAAGCCTGGCAGTGGTGGCTCTCATCTTTAACCTCAGTACTGCAGAGATAGAGGCAGGTGGATCCTTGGGAGTTCAAGGCCAAACTGGTCTACAGAAGTGAGTTCCAGGGCTACAAGGAAAACCCTGTCTCTACAAAACAAAACAAAATTATACTCAGTATAACATACTCCAAAGCATAAGATACCTTTGTTTTCAAATATATGGTGTATTTATAGTTGAAGTTTTGGGGATATTTTCTTGGTGTCTAATTGAAAATGTGCTTCCTTTGCTCATCATCGCTTTGACAGCTGTGAGAAGAGCCTCTTTGTGGCTTATGCTAAGATTAGGATCAGTTTTTCTTCTAAAACTGTTGCTTTCCTACATTCCCTCTCAGGTTAAGCATGAACAGATACAGCAAACTTAGTTGACCTTGGGAAATTTTTGAATGAAAAATGTAATGGGGAGCTGCTTCATTAGTTCCCTTTCACATTGTCTCTCCTGTGCACACCATTGCTCAGCTTCCTGTGACATTTTACGTTCCTGATACAGTTCAGTTATTTGGAGTGAGGGGTTCTTCAGTGAAATCTATGAATATTTACACAGTTCTATTTTGAAGAAATATTTATTACAGTAATTCATAAATAACTTTTAATCACTTTAAAGTACACAGAATGCTTATATCTGAAATAAAAGTTTCAGCCAGATGGTGATTGCTGTACTTTTTATCCCTAAAACATTCATCTCATTGGAGTCTTGGGTAAGAAAGTAACTTGGGGTTTTGCTCTGCAGTGTGATAAGACAAGAAAAATGTGGGCCAAGAGGAGTGAACTCTGAGAATGGCTTGGAGAGGAGCAGCCCAGAGGGAAAGCATGTACTAAGTATTTATATGGATCCTGGATGGGAGGTAACCCAGATAGGAATGATTAAAACAAATGGCATAGGATGTGGAGCTGAAAGGTAACAAGGTAGCTTAGGGGGTAATATCTGCCCAGCCCCAGGTGAGATAATGCTTATTTAAAATTCTGTCAGCTGTTTATGTCTTTTATTGATATGTTAGCAGGTTATAATAACCGCCCGAATAATTGAAGGCTTTTACTAAACATTTTTTGGACATGTTTATATTTTGGGGAGACCTGTGGCTAGATGGCCTACCTCCATTTGGATTTTGACTGACATCTTATATGACCCTTAACAATTACCTAACCTCCCGCACACAGTATTCTCACCTAGAAGATGGAGAAAATATCCACCTGTGGGGATAAGAATAAACACAGATATGGCCAGGCATTGTGTGGATTTTATTTGTTGCTGTTGGATTTATTTTTGTTTCTTGAAGTAAAATCTAAATGCCTAGTTTTTGTTTTTATTCTAGTCTCTATGAAGTTTCACTGTCATTTTAAGTTGAAATCTTAAAGGACCTATTTTCAGTCGCAGTTCAAAACCCAACATTTAATCTTTCATTTCCATATACTTAAAAACAACAGTTTTTTAAGCGGTGTTAGGTAGAAATTGATGAGAGTTCTTTTACATGTGTGATTGCATACATGTCATGGTATCATGTGGACATGTGACAATCTGGAGACAACTTGAAGGGTTCTCTCCCTCTGCCCTGTGGATCTCAGGGTTTCAGCTCAAATCATTGGGTTGAGTAGTGAGCACCTTTTACCTACTGAGTCATTTTGCCTGCTGTGGGCTGTTTTATTTCAACAAAAGTATTTTGTAATGTTTAGCTTCATTGCTGAGACAATAAAGACTGTAAATTGAGCTATATAAAATGTGATTAGCTGGGTATTGGTTCTAAAATGATAATGGAAAAACCTGTTTTCTTGGATCTTGATAACGTATCCTGGGTATTTGGGTGAGTAGGTATTTTCCTCACAGAAGGGAGTTGACATACAAAATAATAGTTTTTAGGCAATGAAATTTTTTTATCATTTGAAATATTAAGGTATAACAAATGATTTAAAAATCACAGGCCCTTATTGCTTAGAAGAGTTTTGGTTTTTTAAAATAATTTTGGCTAAGCTTGGAGGCATACAAAGCCAAAGTGGTGTATACATTTGGTTCCAGGCAATGGCAAGCACATTTATCTGTTCTGTGCTTGGGGGTTTCTTTTTTTGTTTAGCCTTTGAAGGTTTTGTTCATTTGTCATGATTATCCACTCATTCTTCCCCCTGGTGCCCCACAGCCTGTGTGCTCTTGCTCTCTCCCTCTGCCTTTTTTAATTAGTAATGACCCGGAATTCAGTTGGTGCTGCACGTACGTACATGGTTCTGTGGCCATCCACCAGCAGCCAACATGGCCCTGGTGAAGAGTGACTGTCCCTCAGTTGCCATCAACTACCAACAACTAGGAGGGTGGTACCCCATGTCCCTCTGTTAGATTTTGCCTGCCTGGATCTTGTGCAGGTAATCACATACACTGAGTTGTGTGTAGTGGCCATATTCAGAAGTCAGCATTTCACAGCGCTCTGTCCTACATTTCCTTACATAGCCTATGAAGTTCCCTCAGCCTTGGATGGTAGGGGATTGCTATAGAGGACCCATGTGTAGCTGAGTGCTCAGTTACACTCAGTGTTTGGCCAGTTAGGAATCTGCATTAACCACTACCCACTGCAAAAAGAAGCTTGGCTGACCGACCAATGTTAAAGGCAACAATAGTCTGGGTATTAACATGCATATCTGGAAAGTAGCAATGACATTTTAGTGAAACATTTTATCCTCTAGGGCCTTAAAAGCATCTAAGTAGGTTTTTAGTACCAAGTATAAAATCTCATCCATGGCACAGGCCTCATTTTCAATCAGAAAGCACTTGGTTACCTTCAAAACCTTCATGACCATCATTGCATGAATGGCCTCATCTTGCCTGCAAGGCAGTATCCTAGCCCAACATCAAGTGAGAGCAGCAGCCTACACACTACTTTCTATCATTGTGTCAGCACAATGTATTCTGGCCATTTCAAGGTTGATTTCTGTATGTCCTGAGGATTAGAGTTGGGTATCTAGTTATGGTGGACAATCAACATCTTATTTGGGGTTCCTCTGGGGCCTATCAAACCAGTAACTCGGATCCCATGCTTGGCACTGAGATTTTCATTTAAACATGTCTTGTGGGAGCAGCATTATCTACTCATTCTGTTCAAAGTCCTTTCGTATATATTCGCTTACCAACTTACTGGTTTCCATAAGGCTTCTTCATATATTTAGTTTTGGCTAGCAACCAAACCTCTACACTCTCCTTACACTGATCACCCTATGTCCACTTAATCTCAAGACACCCCCCCCTTTCCTGTAACCTCTGTTCTATTCTCCACTTCAATGGGGCTTTGATATTTGGTTAGAAAATCTGGGTTTCCATACAGCTATGTATGTTGGCTATGTCCCCTTCAGTTTCACTGAGCCATGTTTCCAATCATTTTCTCATTCCTCAACCCCTCTGTGCTTGAACTTTTCCACTCTTAGTATTCCCTCTCTGATTTTACCTGTATTTTACTGTCCCCTCCCTTAAGGCATCCAGTTCCAGTGGCTCATTTCCAGTTTCCTTGTTTCCCCATGTACTCCAAGTTAAACATAAAACAAGAAATTCAAAGTTAGTAACTCCATAAGAGACAAAGTTTTTGTCTTTCCCTGGTTAACCACTCTGTATTAAGTTTTTCTATTTCCATTTACCTGCAAATTTCATAATTTTTCTATGCTGCAGAGAACTCCTTATTCATTCATCAGTTGGTAGACATCTTGATGCTATTTCCTACTATTATGAATCAGACCTCATTCAGAACTGCCAAAATCAAGATATAAATGACAACAAATGCCTCTTCAGATATGGATAAAGGGGAATCCTTATACACTGTTAAGGGTAAAATTTCCAGAGAGCCACTCTGGAAATCAGTCTAGAGGTTTGCTAAAAACTAAAAATAGAAGTACCATGACCCAGCTATTTCATTCCTGAGCATATAGCCGATAACACTTTATGTCCTACTCCAGAGATACTTGTGTATCCCTAATTGCCTTTATCTGTTTTTAATGAAGGCAAGTGAGATGGCTCAGCAGGTAGTGTGTCACAGAGCCTGATGATCTGAATTGTATCTCAGGGATTCCCATGGTAGAGGGAGAGAACAGACCCCTGTGTGTTATCCCTCTGACTTCTACACTTGCCGCCCATGTGTTATTTTAAGAGGGTGAGGCTTCAGACATCATTACAAGAAAGCACATTGAATAGGTTGATCTTGGCAATGCAGAATGACTGAGGCTGGAAGTTGAGATGTGATCTGTTTTCAACATTATAAAATTTGGCAGATCTTTTTGCTTGTGTTTTTTGTTTTATTTTTCAAGACAGGGTTTCCCTGTGTAGCCTTGGCTATCTTGGACTCACTTTGTAGCTTAGGCTGGCCTTGAACTCAAAGAGATCCACCTGCCTCTGCCTCCCAGAATGCTAGGATTATAGGCATGCACCCCCATGCCCAGCAAAATTTAATAGATCTTGAAGGAATTCTTGGTATTAACTGTGGAAAGGAGTGAGTGGGCATAGGCGTGTCAGTCTGAACAGGCTGAAATCTTGCACCTGATTGCCAGTAACCAGGAGAAATCGTAACAGTGTCAAAAGAAGACAGTTGGCCTTGCTGACCTTGAAGCACACAGTGCTTAAGGCAGAGACCCTTGCTAGAGTTGGAGAATGTTAAAGTCTCGACATCACTTGGTCTTCACAGCTTGACTCACTCTTCAGATGTCAGCACACCTGAATGACTCACTGTCAGGGGATTGATATATCTGTAAGACACTCATACATTAATAGTTAGATCATAAGAAGTGACACTTAAATGACTCAAAGATTATCCAGAAAGTAAAAAAGGATTATCCATAGTAATTTTAACAAGTTCTGAGAAGTGTTGGTACTTTGCTGGGAAGAAGAAAGACTAGCCTCATCCCCACAGGTTTGGAGAGTGTTGACCTACTTAGAAGAGAACTCAGCTCCACTACAGGACCCTGGCCAAATTCTGTGTGGTAGAAACTGTAAAGTCTTCAGGATTCTACTTGTGCTCAAGGTCAAGTAATGCCACTGTGGGAGTCTCAAAGCATCAGTATAATCAGCTGAATCATTTAATTTGAATGATGCTTAAGTTGGGGGGGGGGGTCAAGGTGACTTTGTGGGTATAGTCACCTGGCACCAAGCTTGATGACATGAGTTTGTTTCCTAGGAGTCATGTGGTGGAAGGTGAGAACCAACTCTGGCAAAGTGTCCCCTCCTCTTCACACAGGTATCATAGGTTATACATGGGCTACTATGTATGGGCATGCATGTGATCACATACACTCAGGCACAACAGTAACAAAAATACTGAGCTGCAGAAACTAGTTTGGTTTTTTTTTCCTAGTAAATTGAGTGACAGGAAAGAAAATCATTTCGTAAGAAAAGGGAGAATTCAGTATTTTTTAGTATAGTATAATCACCCCTGGGTAGTATTTTATGTGTCTGAGTGTTCTGCTTCCCTGTGTGCGCCTTGTGCTCTTTCACTTCAGATTCCTTGGAACTGGAGTTAAAAGCTGCCTTGTAAGTACTGGCAGTCAAATCTGCATCTTCTGGAAGAGCAGCCAGTGCCCTTAACTGATGAGCCATCTCTCCAGTACCTGGGTAATAAACTTAGGAAATCCATATGGAGAGTGAGAGAGAACCATTGGCATACTTGATAGGAATTCCATAGGGAATGGTCAGAAAGACCCAGTGTAGCACCGGCCTTAAGCTTTCCAGCCTCCGTGGCCAGCATGCCTTGTCTGTAACCTGTAACCTTTACTCTCCCAGCTGAGTTGGCTTTACCCGAGGTCTGCGCATCTCTAGCAGCTCCACACAAGTCTACATTATATTCTGTGGCATATAGTGGTGAGGAAGCAAAGTGACACCTCTCCTGACAAGGCTGCTGAGCAGCAAGGGACTGAACAGGTGCCTTCTTCCAATTCTTCAGTTCTAAGCAGAAATTCTTGTCATTTCTGCTCTGTTAAATGAGATAAGCCAGGCACAGAAACAAAAGGGGTATGTGCTCATGTATGAGCACTAAAGCCCTTAAACTCAAGCAAAGCAGTGAATGGAGGTGGGCTGTTTACATCAAGAACACAGAGACTGCCTTCAACACCAATCTACAGCAACCATAGAAGAACAGAGAAAGAGTCTTCCTGCAAGCCTTTGTGGGCTGGTAGAGAATACAACACTCAGGAACCTTATCTGTAGAGAAAACTCCAGACCAATTGCTGCCTCCATGGAAAGACAGGTTAGTTCCACAACCAGTGCTGTGGGAGAACTACCTGGTGTCAGGGAGATGTGAGATAACAGTAGGAAGTTTCACAACAGTGACAGCAGAGGCTAATCCCTCATCAAGGGCATGGATTGAGGGAGCACCCCCACAACCCTACCACATACACCAGCCTTGCCATCAGCAGCACAATGTCCCCAAGCAGGCAAGAACAAGTGGATAGAATAAAGGCATATGAGGAAGTTCAGTTCAGGTTAGCTGTGAACTATTAAAACCATCTTACTGGGCTTCCACTATGCATGCACCCTAAAACTGATGAGAACAACAGCTTTGGAGTCTGAAAAATACAGTTCCAGTTGAGAAATTCCCAGGACTGCAAGGCCATGACTTCTTATATTTCCCTGGGATCAAGTGGGGAGGGAATGAGGAAAGGCTAGGGCCTTGGACCTGCTGTCACCCTCCAGTATTTGCTGCTCTGCAGTTTGCCAAGAACACAGGAAGGAGAGTAATTTCTTGTCAACCATGTGGTCTATAAAGAAGAGGCAGGTGCTGCCTGCAGTGTGGAACTCAGCCCAAAAAGTGAGCAAACAGGGTGGGGAAGCCTCAGGCAGTTTCTTCCTCACTGCTCTTAGAAACAACAAAGTTGATTTGAAATGGTTTTGGTTTTTTCCCCCCTTTCCTTATAAACTCCCCCTTGTTTTGGGTGTGTCTCCAGAGACTTTCTTCTCAGGATGGCTGCCAAGTTTTCAACATCATCTTTGGAAACCATTAAAAGTTAGGTTTGTTTGTTTTTTTTTCCATACTAAAACTGCATATGCTTAAGACTAACAGATGTTCCCATTAAGATACTTCTCATTTTCACCTTTTTCAGATCAACATGAGACTTTTAGTATTCTAAAAAGCCAGAGGTGCTTCTTCCTTTTCTTAAGAAGTTGGCAGTTATCTTTGAAATGTTAAAAATAAGTGAAAATCTGATAAGAGTGATTGTCCCTGGGGCTGAGGCCGAGCTTAGAGTTTGTTATATACCCTGTACTATTTTAATTTGCTTCAGTAGGTTTTTGTGAACATTTAAAAAGCAGACAGAATCCCAACATAGGAATCCATTCTTTTAGCAAACCCCACAAGTGTGAGAATTCTGTGTTATGTGTATGTCAGGAAAAGCTCCCCAAGATGGTTGATTCCTCCCACCCTTAGCTGAGCATTGTCCTTGTGGCTTTGTCCTGCAATGAGGAGCAGGCTGTGCTGAGAACAAAAACCCCTTTTCTGTTTCCATAGTAAAGTGCTGACAAATCCCAGGAGAATGATGGGAGCCTGAGGTAATGGGTCAGAAGATTCAGATTAACCTTCCTCCAATCTCTGTACCCAATAAACAGTTTGAATTCAGGAAGAACTCCAGAGCTGGTGCCCAGGAGAGAGGTGGGGCAGCCATTGTTGGAAACATTTGTCTCCTCTTGAGGTAGCATTAGAGGAAAAAGAACACCTTAGCTGGCAGAGACGCAAGAACCCGTCTAACATGACCTACAGTCCTACATAGTGCAGGAACCTGAACTAGTTCCTTTGGGTGAACTAACTGTAAATTTTCTCACATCTATAAAAAGAATAGGTTGGTGGTTAAAATGTCCCCTGGCCATTCATTTTCTCTCTGAACCATTTTGCACGTGAGCCTAAAGTATGTCTCTAGCCTGCAGCAAAAGAGCCCCAGGGGAAGTGTATGTACCATGGGCCAGTCTCCAGCAGTAAGGCATATCCTGGAGAGCTGGCTAGAACGTGCGTCCTCCTACAGGACCTGCTAGGTTTTGGAACCAGCCATCTATTCCCTGATTACAGGAAAGGTATGCTTATCAAGGCAAAGGACAGTTGCTGTCCCAACATAAGGGCAATCTCAGACAGGATACATGAAGGCTCTAGAAACCTTCAAGAAGGGAGTTCTTACAGGCTGACCCACCTTCCAATACTCCATAGTTCTCCTAAAGCCAGAGTCAACTGCTTCCTTGTGCCCAACCATATGGAGAGTGCCTCCCACACATGTCCCTTATGCTTGGCTGGAAGAACATTTGCATTTTCTCAGTCTTTCATTCCTTAAGTTCTGGTCAGGACTATGTAATATAGCCAGTTTCCCCTCTTTTAGTTTACCTCCTCACTCCCAAGCCTTTTCAATACCCAAAAATTAACCAGTAAGCCCCATCTTGAATCCCATTCCTGAAAAGCTGGGGGTTCTTGGAAAAATAACAAAACCCATAGGAAAGTTCAGAGGCCTATAGGTTAGTCTTTAAAAACTGCCACAATGGTCTCAGGGCCATTCAGCTGGGAAATCACAGGGAATGGTCCTGACCAAAGTTCATCTCTTGGCCAGTATTTAGTATTTAGTAAAGCTTCCTTTAAATTTCATCCAAAATTGTGGGATTGGTTTTTCTCCAGTGAATTTTAGGATTAACATCTTATCTTCAACCCTCTCCAGAATGACAGCCTGACCTAGGCAGAGGTGGCCAGGTGCCTTAGACTCTCAGCATGATCTCATCATTGCAGAGCCCTATGCCATTCACAGCTGCTCAGAGATGCTCATGAATCATAATGCTGCCACAGGCCCAGTGTCTGTCCTACACTCCTTTTGCTCCCTGGATCCAGGCCATTTTTCTCCTGGAACTCTTCTCCTGGGAGGAAAGAGAAGTCTGAGAGTTAACCTTCAACATTACGACACCGGGCATCAGAAAAGCCTGGGAGAGATATTCCTGGGCTGGGGCTGGGAGAAGGAATGGGAACTGACTCAGGAGTTGGGGGTTGAGCAGAACTGAGTAAAGGCCCATCAGAGTGTGTGGAATTGCTCACCCACTATTTCTCACTATCTCTCACCTGGCTCCTCTTACCCTCAAGACCAGGTCCTGGCACATGCTAAGGCATGCATACAATATTGTGCTTGCCCTGCCCCACAGGAAGCTACCTTTCATTCACTCCCTAGGCTTAGGACATGTGTCTTACAGACAATAAATATTCCTAACAGAAAAGGAGCCCTAAGTGTCCAGCCATCTGTCTACTCAGACAAAAGACACCAGCCCTCCCTTTTTCATCTTGGCCAATATAACTCCTCTGTGGTCCAGGAAGTCCACCACAACCTGACATACCATACCAGCCCACTGTTGTACCAAACCCTATCTACTCCACCCCTGC
Organism: Pachyuromys duprasi; assembly: GCA_028658305.1. Taxonomy (NCBI): domain Eukaryota; kingdom Metazoa; phylum Chordata; class Mammalia; order Rodentia; family Muridae; genus Pachyuromys; species Pachyuromys duprasi. The sequence continues at coordinate 13,958,803 of CM053753.1, forward strand.
ACAGCCTTCTCTCCTTCCCCAACTGACTGTATAGCTTTCACGGGCCTTTGCCATGGTACTATGTATTGTGGCAGTCACTTCTTTGCACAGCAGGCTCTGGGATCAGGTACTGTATCACATCCCAGAGCAGGGCATGTCTAGGAGAGTAGAGGTCCAGGAGACATGGTAAGAGGTGATCTAGCCTCCTGCCACTGTGAAACACTCCCTTACCCTTTGAGTCAGATTCTCCTGGATGTCATGCCTTGCTCAGGCTGACATGTAGCACTCTTTTCATTTAATCACCTTGCCAATTGCCCACCAGGGACTAGCTGCAGTTCCCACATATGTTAACAATGTTTTAAGTGGCCATCTTGGAATAGTTGACTTCTGGAACATGTCCTCAGGCAGCTCTGTGTCCACTTCACATATGGACAGCCGACTCAGAGATATTTTATGATGACAAATTCAAGATACCACTGCTGATGAATGTCAAAGGATTCAAACCTAAGCCATTTGGCTTTCCACAAGGCTTTGCCTTTGGTTTTATGGCCCTTTTCCCAGCCACATGTACAAGAGATCAGGAAGATCTGCATTCGATGGAGTTATTGCTGACTCTAAAAGTTAACGTTCAACCCTGGACAGTGGCTTTTCCTTGCCCAAGAGTTTCCTTCTCTAAGCACAGAGGCCAACACAGAACAGCTCTCAGGGCTAGACATTTACACGTCCGTGCAACAAGTCAGCTAATCCTGCTGACTTCTTGAAGAGCTGGTTTATTGTTTTGTTGGGAGGGGCCGACTGTACTTGTGAGACTTCTAAGGCTCATGCCTTTCCTGTTGGGGAACGCCTCTCTGCCACCCTATAAATGTCTCCAGAGGCCAAAGGGAGCCCTTTTGTGGCACCACTCCTGCCTTAGCTGTGACATTCCAGCTACTTCACTATGAGACTTCTAGTCCTTTCCAGTCTGCTCTGCATGCTGCTCCTCAGCTTCTGCATTCTCTCCTCAGAAGGTAACCTACCTCTGATCATTGATTCCATAGTCTGAGAAGGCTTCATAGTGGGGTCCCGGTAGACAGTCCTGAACACTGGAAAGAACAATGCAGATATTCCATCTGCCACAGTGCCCAATAAGGTAGAAGATAGCTTGGGGGACGTCAGGCCTTATAGGGTCTGTGTGCTCCCACACATGCTGAGGGCCTACTGTGTAAACTGAAGGTTTTGGCACAAGGTGTATAAACAAAGGACATGTCCATTTCAAGGTTGCTTAACCATTTAAGGAGAAGCATTTTATTGTAGATGTCAGGTAAGTACAGCCAGAAGCATCTAGAACATCCAGACCAGAGAGAGGAAGCAGTAAAGTGAACGTGCCAGCAGACTAAACTTGGCCATGAGAAAAGAGAGGAAGGAGGGGAGGGAGAGAAGACAAAGAGAATTCTGGCAAAGGAAACCTAGACAGTGGGGAAGGGGACAAGATAGGAAGACAAAAGAGAAAGCACATGGCTTAAATGTCATTAAATGGGAAGGAGAAGCTGGGGAAGGGAATCCCATGAGCTAGAGAAGTTTACGGTAGAAGGGCAGGATAAGAAGAACTGAGAAGAACCAGGAGTAGTTGTTCTACTGAGAAGTCCTGGAGGCCAGCTTGTGCTTTGGTATGCTAATAGGCATCACAGACAACCATCTTTTCTTCTGAAAGTAATAAGGAAATGGCTCCTATGGTTGAGGAAAACATGCACCCGGAATTTGGGGAAGTGGAGTTTCTTTTGGACCTGACATGTATATGAAGCTGCAAACTGAGACCATGCAAGCACAAATACACTCAGCCACTCTCCTGTGTCATTCTCGTCTGGAAAATCAGGAAAACCCTGTTATTACTTATGTTGTGTTTGGGACAAAGTAAATGGACAATTGACTATTTGAACTTGCATATTTCAAATCCTCTGTACAGAAAGCTCCATGGGCAGAAAGAATAAGTATGTACAATAGGGGATGTATGTGTGGGATGTTGATATGTGTGTTCAGATGTGGGGAACATACATGATCTTTAAAAAATGTTATTATTTATTACAATTTATTCACTTTGTATCCTGGCTAGGGTCTTTTTTTCCCTGTAGAGAAGAATATTTATACCTGCTTCCTTTAAGGTTTTATTTATGGGTCTGTTTGTGGATATGCCACACGTGTGCAGATGCCTTCAAGGGCCAGAAGAGAGTGATGGATTCCCTGCTGTTGGAATTACAGGTGGTTGTGAGCCACGGGGCTTAAGTTCTTGGAAGCAAATCTGGGCCATCTTAAAGAGCAGTAAGAACTCTTAAAGCCTGAGTCACATCTCCATTTCCTTATTGCCCTTCTTCATTCTAAAGGCTATTGGAGCTTTTCTCTTTAACTCCTTCTACCTACTCCATTACATCAATATTTGTGATGATTTTAACATTCAGTGGACATAACGAATTAAAAAAAAAGCCTCTCACCATATTATTTAATTAGCCAAAATACTGATGATTAACTTTAGTTCTGTACAGTATCTTCTCCGAGAAGTAGGGTTACAGGAAACATTTGTTTTAGTTTGTTTGTTTGGTTGGTTGTTTTTTTGTTTTTCTCTGAAGTTTCTGCAGTGAAAATGTACCTCCAAATAAGGAAGACAGTGGTTAGATTCTTCAGCACAGTCCACAGCACTGCCTTATCAGACCTCTATTTTTGGACAATTTCAAGGTCACCAATATGATTCTAATGGAAAATCAATGAGAATGATGTTTTTGACCATAAACCTTCCCTCCACTTAGGACATTATCCAGCAGCTTCAGGGTATAGAATTACTCAACATACGTGTATGTACATGACTATCATCCTGAGTGTTCATTCATGAATTCATGTACTCAAACACACTATATTAACTATATAGTCACAAACTCTTTATGCATATAAAATGTTTGCTGTATTTAGGATGTTTTCTTAGACTATAGATCTGGATTGCCAGTCAGAATTAATGTCTAAGCACAAAGACATTTCTCCACGGTGCTATGGTTTTTCAAACATCATGAGGAGAAAACATTCAGAGTGTGTAGTGACCTCCAACATAGACTTTAGCTCTGGAAAGTCACATGACATAGGCTACCTCTTCTCTCCCTCACCGACCTTATCCTGGTTTGTTGTTGGAGGTGGTTGTTTGGTTTTTAAGAAATATTTGTTTGTTTGATTTATTGAATTGTTTTTCAACACAGGGTTTCTCTGTGTAACCCTGGCTGTCCTAGAACTTTCTCTGTAGTCCAGGGTGTCCTTGAACTCAGAGATCTACCTGATTCTCTCTATTGAGTGCTAAGAATAAAGACTACCCAGCTTTTAACAAATATTTTTGAACTCTGCATCTTCTGAGTAGAAGCTCTCCCAAGACATCCTTGTATAGATTGGCCCCATAGTGGTCCTGGCCCACTAAAGAAGGATCTGTACTCTTTTACTTCTCAGGCAGAAGGCATCTTCCCAAGCCCTCAAAACTCAGACTCTGTTGTCACCTAGCTCCTAGATCCAAACTGACAGCCCAAAAAGGTAAGTGACCTCATCCCATCTAGGCTGGAAGTGGGAGGACTTCTAGGATGGCCATGGGACAGGCCAGTCAGTACCTGGTGTCAAATGCTAGTTGAAAGGGACCACATTCCATCTCAGTCACCTAGAGTTTAGAGTCCTCTGAAGAGTCAACAATTTAACCATTTAAAAGTGGACACTTTCTGTTAAGAAAAAGCTCTTAAGAATGGTATAGGGGCCAAGTATGGGAGCACATAGTAATCCCAGAATTAGAGAGGCTAACACAAGATGAATGTGAATCTTGAGACCACCTAGAGATATTCAGTCAAGTCATGGCTCAAGGGCTGGGTCAGTCAGTCAAGAATACTTGCCTAGAAAGCTCAGGGCCCTGAGTTTGGTCCCTTTTGAAAGAAAAAAAGAGGAAAAGATAGAGAAAAAAAGAAGAGGGGAGGGAAGGGAGTAAAGAGAAGGAGAGAAAAGGGAAGGAAGGGAAGGGAAGGGAAAGAAGAGAAGAGAGAAGAAAAAAGGAGAGGTGTGGGAAATCAGTCATCCCTGCATAGAGACCTTACGGGAAATATTTCAAGTCTGAATGTAAATGGTGGAGAATAGAAATGGGTACAGAAGAAACAGCAAGCATGAAGGTCTGACATGGGCATGCAGGAGGAACAGAGACAGAGGAAGCTACAGGGCAAGAGGTACCCAGAGCATGTGCAAACCATAGCCACCCATAAACCTGACTGTAAAATGGTTTCCAGCCAGTGTGTGGAGTTTGTGGATACAGAGAACTCGGCTTCCTAGGAAACAAGACAGCATCCAAAGATGTAGATAGGTGCATTAAGGCTCAGTCTTGACACCAGGCCAGGCTTCATGATCAGCATGATGCTGGAACAGCCAATGTGTTCTCTCCCAGACTTAGGAGACTGAACAGTGGGTTGTAAGGAAGACAGGCCCAGGTTCAGATCCAAAAGCACATAGACCCCAGCAGTAGGACTCCAGGCCAGTGCAGGCTGAAGCTCTGAGTTGCTGGTTAGGAGAGCTGACTTCTGTGGTTTTTGTACAAAGAGTACTTAGAGCAGGCAGAGCCCAATGGAAAGGCTGCAGAATTCAGTCCAGACATGTCTGACTTCAACTTAGGGCCTGTGTCTCAGTTCTCCACAGCGTCAGTGCTAATTCTGGGAAGTCCAAGGCTATGGCTCTCCTCGCTCATCCAAGCTATGGCACCTGAAGCCCAGCACCAGCTAGCAAGAGTCCTGACTCCCAAGAGAAAACTTTAATGTGAATGAAGAGGGGAACAAAATGAGGAAGTCAAGATAGTTCCAACTTCAGTACCCCTGAGAGGCTGACAGGCCCCTCCTCCACACTGCCATCACACCCTGTCAGGGCTGGGTAAAAATAAGCACTTCTCACACACACACCTCGTGAATAAGCAAGTGTGAGGCACCCGCCTGGGGAAGGTGGAGGGTGAGCACTGGCTGCTAGCAGCTCTACTTCTCACAGCAGCTTGTGAAATAAGGTGCAAATGTAAGGGAGAGAGATGTTGACTCCCCACTGAGGGCTTGCTGGAACCTGTCCTCACCTCTAGCCCCTCCTTGCATAAATGCACAAAGGCAGAAAAGAGAAATTGGGAGGAGGGGTGCATGCACACACCCTACACGCATACCCACTCAACCATACAGATGCATGTATATGCATGTAAACACATGCACAACACATAATTACACAAAAACATACACATTACATACACAAACCTATACACACTCACATCACACATCTAGGGTCACAAACACAACTACACACACCACCAACTACATACATAATCACAAACACTATACACATATAAAAAGACAAATACATGTATACACACATATATATAACTACATACAGATATGAACACCACATGCACATAAACATATACCTATATGTCACACACAGACTTAGGTACATAAATACACATACAGACTATGTACAGAGAGGCCTGGATAAACACATGTACCACACTCCACACACAGCTCCTAGAAGTGTGCGATGCAGCCATGTACACTCCTTGTGTCCAGTACAAGAGCAACCTTTTGCTGACTACACAGGACTATAGAAGAATGACCTAGGTTATGGATCCGATGTTGAGCATATATTTCAAAACTTTCTTGGTGGAATTCATGAGTAACTTAAAACAAGAAGACAGAAGTAGGCATCTTTTCTAGACCCTTACTATGTAGTTGACTTTAAACCCTAAGGCCCATCCCAGGGAGAGCTTGTCACAGTTAGGTAGACTGGAAACTGAGGCTCAGAAAGTCTCAAAGGCACAACTGAACACGAGGGTCTGTGGGTCTCTTACACTATAACAGACTGCCTCATCTCCGGAGGGAAGTTTCCCACAGAATGTGAGGACGAAACTTCCTGAGGAAAGCACCCTCGGGGGGGGGGGGGACTCATCTCCACCACTCCCTGGCTTTGTGCTTCTGAGAATTCTCCTCTGTGGAAAGTGTGTGGCTACAGTTTCTAGCTTGCTGTCCTTGAGAAGTTGGTAGGGTTATGCCCACAGGGCACACAGCATCAGGCCAAGCCAATGACACCCTGTGAACTTGTCTTGCTGTCACAATGAAGGAAGCTGGGTTTCCAGGACAGCTGAACTCACCCCAGAACCCCTATTTATTGTATATATTTGTGTATGGAGTTACATAAAGCATAGGTGTTGTATGTGTAGTATTTGTAAATGCATCTATGTACCCGTGTTTGTGTGTGTGTGTAAACCTCTCCTTTCTCCAGCTTCTCTTGTCTCTCTTGACTCCTCACTGCTGATGATTACTCAACACCTAACCCAGAGCACATGCTTGTCCTGGCTTGGTGCTTCCACCCAGCATCTCCCAGGACAGACCCTGAAATCCAGGATGAAGAAGATGAATCAGAGTATTGGGCAATCAAACAGCAGGGTTTCAGAGTGTTTTGTGTTCCTATAATCTAGTCTCCTGTACCTGGCAGGAGAGTGCCTTCTCCACTTTCTACAGGAAGAGCAGTTAATGCCATCTGGGACAAAAGACACACTGAGAATGACTGCTGCTCGTCCTAAAACCTTTCCTGAACTCTGCTTTGTGCCCACATGCTGGGCGAGGCCCATGCAATGACACAATGTGCAAGGCTTGGGATTCTGTGTTGAAGTAACAAAAACAGCTTTGAAAGTTAACACAATAAATGAAGTAACTGCATTTACCAGTTTACTGGAAGAAGGCATAGAAATTTCTTAATAGTAGTTTTACAAACTGCATAGTGAACTGGCTAGGCAGCACTTTTGAAAGGAACTTGAATACACTGACACAGTTGGCTATTGAAGGGCCTTAGACACTGGCCTACATTAGACTCTTAGCTTCTTAGAATCCACCAGATCAAAGTTATGAGCCTGGAGCCTTTGTCAGGTCATCTTCTCTCCACATATCACAAGGTCACCAGGGATGCTCCTGGGAGGCCATGTAGAAAGACTTCTGAGGACCTGTGGCACACTCTCAGTTTCAAAGCTCAACAAAATGAGTTAACCCACAGAGGCAGACTCAAAGAAAGCTGAATGCCCCACCATGCAGCTGTCTCTGTCTTTACAAGGAGGCTTAACTGAAGTGATAAAGGTTACCCATTGGGAAAGAGGACTTGCTTGAGGGCTTCAGGATAGCAATACCAGGGTAGACATATAACATATAGGCCCAGAACAATAACTCTAGAAAGGAGGTTCTGGCCAGAGCTGGCAGCCTCACTGCCTAGGGGTGTAATCAGAGGAAACAGTTCCCTGTCTCCTGATCCTTGTAATTCTGTTTATTAGCCTCGACTGCACAATAAGCTATCCTCCGCATCTCAGTAAATACAGTTTTCAGTGAGTTTGCATATCAGATCGGCATGCCTTTCATCACACCCAATCACTTTCATTTGTTTGTTTATTTGCTTGTTTGAATGTTTGTGACAGAGTGATGGGCTCTAATTTGTGACGAATGCATTAGGTTGAGGATAAATAAGGATTCTTAAATATTGTTTTTCATAAGTATTTACATCTGCTGCTAACACTTTTAATTTTTACAATATCCTGAAAATTAGATAATGTTACTGGTTCTTTTTTTTTTTTTTTTAATGGGTGCAGGGTCAAACAACAGAGAAGTTTCAAGGAACTTTTTGAAGGTCTTGTCAGTTGATGGTTAGTGAGGCTTTGAATCCAGGCTTCAGCTCTAGATTCCATGCCATTAATTTCCACATCACAATGCAGACATGAATAAACTTGAAACATTGAGGAAAAATGATCTCATCACCATTACTTCGTAGCCCTTTCCATTTTCACTCAAATAACGCTTGCTCAGTGTTATTTTAATTTATGCCAGGAAAGGTCTATTTAGTCTCCAGGGAGGGCACTGAGATCCACCTATTTGATGTCCTTAAATCTTTATGTATGAGTCTTAATCATGCCTTCCTCCTTTTTCCACCCATGTTCTACCTGCTTCACTTTGCCTTCCCATGCCCCTTGTTCTTGTCTGCTGCCACTCATGCCCAGGAAACTACACAAGGCCCTGCAAACCATGCAGAAGCAAGCCACCATCCAAGTTATGGGTGGTGCCTGGGGCTCTCCCACAGGTATAGGAGCCTCTTGAAGCCAGATGAGACCTCGATGTCCAGCTGTGGAGAGACCAGGAGCCTTGACTTGACCCGTGCCAATCTTCATGGAAGCAGCAAGCTGTGACACCGGGATGCTTCACTTCAGACAGCCAGGAACATTCTAGAAGCCTAAGCCCTCATTCCAGCGGTGGCACCAGCCTTCAGAGTCTCTATGATCCAGGTTCATCCCGTACATCTTCGCTCCTCCAGAGTAAAAGTCAAAGGTTCCACCTGTGGGCTCTACAACTCTAAGAGACTTCCAAATTGACTAGAGTGTGGAGTAGCAAGACCTCAGTGTGATCAGCCAAGACTCCAGCATCTCAGGAATCCCCAGACAATCCCAAATACTTAGCATTTAACCCATGGTCTCTGAACCAAATTTTGTAACTTCCTAATGTAATCACCAGGAGGATACTGAAAATAATAAATAAAAAATCAGCATACACACTACACATGGAGCATCCTTGACTGAGAAAGTTATTGCCATGGCCTGAGATATAATGTTATGATAAATAAAAGTGTCTGGAAAAACTTGGAGTTTACCCCTTCATCACAGAACAATCTGATCAGTAAGGAAAAGGGATTGGATTGTATATATCAGGTCACAGAGCCTAGTCTTGCCCAGGTTTTTCTGTATGACTTAGGCTTGAGAGCTCAATTTTCTGTAAAACAGAAATGACAGGAAGGATCTACTCAGCAGCAAACAGACAGGTATAGTGCTAGGCTTAGAAAGGCCCAAGAGCTGAGTTTCTAACCACAGTAAACACAGAGGAGACAGGTGGCTCAGGTCTAAGAGGCTTGTCTCAGTAAAGCTTTCTCTAATCGGATCCTCCCAGTGAGGTGAGAAGCCCTCATTCCTGCATTATTCCCAGGCCTTGGTGAGAAGACCAGGACCATGAAATGTGGGGCTGATAAGGGGGCCATCCTTATCAGCCCAGGCAAATCAGAGCCTGTATCTTATCATGGGCCAACTTTCTACCTTCCTTTCATAATTGTTCCCTCCCCTCCTCCCTCCTTTACTTACCCATCCCCAGGGACAACAGTGATAGATTCTGTATTAGGTCCTAAGGCTCAAAGAACAAGGTCCTCAGACATCTGAGGGGCCAGTATTGCTGCGTAGCAGGCACAAGGTAAAGAACTGACGGTGTAAGAGCAGAGCCAAGAAGATGAGTACCTGAAGCACGAGCTCGGTGAGCTAGGCCAGCCAGAGAGGGAGGCCCAGCTATGTATGGCTGTGCTGTGTGTCATCCACAACACATGGTGTCTGTTGCCGTGGTACCTAAGAGTGTAGTGTGTGTATGGCCCTGTATGTCTTGGGATGGTGTAAAGGCAGGAAGATTTGAGAATTGGAGCACAACTTGTCAACTAATAACTGTGCTGTGGGCCAGAGGAAAAGCCAGAAAAGTAGGAGTCAGGTTATCATCGTGTGCTTGTATTTTCTTGAGAACAAGGGAGAATAAGAACAGGTGAGAACAAGAGAATGGAAGTAGCAGCAGCTAGAGTGAGCTCTGGTGAGAGGTACAGAATGCAGGAACAGGCATTGGAAACAACAGTGGTGTGGTTTCATGCTTCCCAGGCTTCCTGGGTAGTGGAGGATGTGTCCACAGTCTGTTCATGGTTCTTTCTGACCTATCAGGACCTCCTTGGGTATGAAACTCTTGTCTTACTGGCAATGGGAGGGCTGATAGCTTCTATCTCTCATCCTCATCTCCCCTCCATTGTTCCTTGAAAAAAATTAAAGAAACACATGTGTGTAAGACTTTACACATGTACTTGAGTCTACTGGAGAAACAAAGACGAGTCCAAGGACAGAGACCATCCCATCCTGGAAATAGGCACCACAGGGAAAGCACATGACATGACGGAAGCCCCAGCATCCCTGGGGGTAAGGGACAAGATCGGTAGGAAAGAAGATGAGTAAGTAACAGAAGGACATATTGGTGCTTGGAGAATGGGAGCAGCTGCTGGGGCAATGCAATGTCCCAGCCCAAAACTACTTCCTGCAAAGGAGCACTATGGATGTCAGTTCTTCCAGGAAGGCCAGCCCCAGAGCAGCTCAGGCTGTATGAACTCAAAAAGGAGCTAAGATCTGGCACCTGCTCCCCACACTCACCCTGACCCCACATCCGTCTTTTCCCTAAGACAAAAAAAAAAAAAAAAAAGAAAAAGAAATAAAAGAAATCCAGAGTCTGGTTTATAGCTACAACTTAGCTCAGTGTCAGGCCTCACCAAAGCCCATTACCCATGAAGTGGATGCTGATCCCCTCAAAGACCAAGCATCTCTTTATTTTCCGATTTTTTGTGTTTTTTTAAAGTAATTCTTTTTTAAACACTATTTTATATGTATGTTTTTTTATTTTATTTATTATTTATTTAATGTACGAGTGTTCTGCATGTACACCTACACCCCACAACAGAGCATCAGACCCCAGTATAGATGGCTATGAGCCACCATGTGGTTGCTGGGAATTGAACTCAGGACCTCTGGAAGAGCAGATAGTGCTTTTAACCTCTGAGTCATCTCTCCAGTCCCTATTTTTTTGTTGTTTGTTTGTTTTTAACAAGGCAGATCCAGGTGTGGCGGCACACACCATTTTTAAAAATTATTTATTTATTTTATATACAGGAGTGCTCTGTTTTCATGCATAAAGGAAGAGGGCACCAGATCTCACTATAGATGGTTGTGAGCCACCCTGTGGTTGCTGGGAATTGAACTCAGGATGTCTGGAAGAGCAGACAGTGCTCTTAACCACTGAGCTATCTCTCCAGCCCTCACTTCTTCTGTTTCCTCCTCCTCCTTCTCCTCCTCCTCCTCTTTTTCTTCTTCTTCTTCGTCCTACTGGCTTCCAGCATCATCACCCATCAGTGAGGAACTTTGCTCACAAAGGGCAGATGGCAATAAATGAACATGGCTACTCATGCTTGGAGAAAAAAACCAAAGCATATAGAAGTGACTGTAAAATATTGAGACTACAAGTCACATGTTTCCTTTGTTAGCTCCTTGAAGAAGCTAGGCATGCATAGTGGATACAGTAGGCTCATTTCCATGGGAACTAAAGACGTCCATGGTCCCAGAAGGGGTGGGACACTTGGTGCAGTGGGGCATGAGTTTCTGAGACAATCTTGGGGCTCAAACAACGGCTCTGTCACACATACATTTATGTGATACTGGGTGAAATAAGAGCCTCAAGTTTTCCCATCTGTAAAACACCCATCACATCTCCGAGCTTATCTGTATGCCAGTCTTCATGAGGTCCATGAAGCATCTGCTGCTGCTTTATCTCTAGAGGGAGCCTGGAGAGCCTGGCTCACCTCCTTTTGTCTGTTCGTGATGGGCGTGTATATTTACATACACAGATAAAATTACATGTAGAGAAGTGGTGATGCGTGCCTTTGATCCAAGCACTCGGGAGGCAGAGGCAGGCCTCTGTGAGAACTCTGTGAGTTCGAGGCCAGCCTGGTCTACAGAGAAAGTTCCAGGATAGCCAAGGTTATACAAAGAAGTAACCCTGTCTTGAAAATCCGAAAGAAAACAAACAAACAAACAAACAAAAACAAGCAAACAAAAAACCCCACACGTTGATGAGCAAATTCATTTGCAAATGGGGTGTGTGTGTATACAAATGCGTCTGAAAACAGGACCAGATATCATGTTTGTGTTGTAGATAGCTGTGTGGTTCTCAAACTGTGGGCTGCGAGCCCTTTGACAAACTACTACGTCCAAACAAAATATTTACATTACAATCCATAGCAATAATAAAATTACAGTTATGAATTAATAAACAAAGCGGGAAAAAATCCCTGCACAGCCAGAACCACACCAAATCCCAGGAAACCCCGAATTTCTTGTAGCTTGCTCAAGGTAGTTGGGGCAGGCACAGCGTTCCTCTACGCGCAAAGCTCCACCTCTTCACCTGGTGCTCCTGGGTTGCTAGGGCATAGAGGGCGTGGTAGGAGGGAAGTAGACTTGTCACGTTCTCCCGCCCGCTTCACTAAGCTGGTTCCAGTAATTGGTCTCATTAGTTGTCTGACCGGAGCCATCCAACTGTGCAGATCCAGGAGCGTTGTCATCCGCTTAGCGCCCTCGCACCACCCGCTCGCTCTCCCGCCCTCCCGCTACTGCCGCCGCCGCCGCCGCCCGCCGCCGTCACCTACCACGTCGCCTCTGCTCGCCTCCGGCGCCTAGGGCATGCTCCGAGGTCCAGCACCCCGCCTTGGCAGTGGCCAGGTTTTCGACCAGTCCGCGGAGACATGAGGCTCGGCCCACGAGCCGCCCTGGTCCTGGGACTGCTGCGCATTTACCTGGGTGAGTGTCGACGGTCAGAGAGGATGGGTGTCGGGAACCCGGGGGACTGAGGTTGCACTGTCCAGTTGCAGACCTCGGGAAGGGAGCAGCCTTGCCGCCGTGAGACGGGAAGATGGGACGTTCTCTGGGCGCTTCTCCAGAGCCTAAGAGCCAGCATCCCGGCAAACTGGGGCTCTGCCACTAGATGTTTTGGCTCCTTCAAACTCTCAGCGGGAGGCTGGGGATTGCTCTGCTGGTTGCCCTTAGGCAAGGCAGGACGTATGACCTTGCCTAGGTGCACTGCACCTCTCTGAGCTCTTTAAAGGGGTGTATTGTCCTTCACCTTGTTTCTAGGCACCTGCCATAAAATGTGGCCCTGAAAAGCTTGATCCTAGTTAGCTCAAGCAAACCCTTCGCCAGTACCCCAGCCCTCCTTTCCATTCACTGGGCCCAGACAGGTTACTTTGCTGGTGTGTGAAGCTCCCGTGGGGTGTCTGAGGGTCTGTTTGTCCTTCTGTTTTCATTTTTTTGTAGCCCAGGCCAACTTTGCCCCTCACTTCTTTGACAATGGAGTGGGCAGCACCAACGGAAACATGGCCCTGTTCAGCCTTCCAGAAGACACTCCTGTAGGTAAGAGAGTAGTAGCCTTGACCACAGCAGCCATCCCAGGTCTCCCAGAGACAGTTTACCCTAGAGGGAAACTAATCTCCCCAGAACTCAGTGAAACTACTCACTCGTGACTCCACTGGAGCCTATGGCGTGCTCATGCCACATGGTGTTGGTTCCCGGGGGTATCCTGTTTGTGCTCTGAATGCCCCAGGGTAATGGCAAAAAAGAAGGTCACTGCTGCTATGGTGACCCAAACTGGACCTCTCCTGGGGACTGGGCTGGGGTCTCCCAAATGGGGTGGGCTGCTCCCTCCGAAGCATAGTTACAGGTGCTTGTTGCTCTTTAGGGTGTGAATTTGAGCAAAGATATTACCTGCACAAGACTACTGTGTCTAGGATTTAAACTCAGGAACTTCCAACCAGCAGAGATGAGCAGAACAGTGGGGAGGAAAGACACACGCCGTGTACTTTACCTTGTCACAGTTTATGTAGTTCTTGGGAAGAGAGCAGAAGAACAGATATGCCTGCATTCAGACCTGAAAAGCGAGTCTCCTTATTAAGAGGAGACTCTGAATGACTATGGTTGCTCTCTTTGGCTCCTGATCCCAGGGCCCCCCGAAGTTTCAACTTCTGGGAGAGAAGTCATTCCAGGACAGGAAAAGTCAGTACAGCTAGGCACCTTCTCCATAGGCTCTAGTACAGATCACAGTCTGTAACGTGGCTCATTATAACATTTGGTAACTCTGAGAATAAAGACGAAGCAGGCAGCAGATGTGAGGCTTGGTTGGGGGCTGTCCCCTCAGCACCGAATGTTAATAACTGAATCTCTGGCTCTGAGCATCTGCTATTTTCAGGAAAAACTTGGGTCCCAGGTTCCAGATATTTCCTTTGTCTCCTTCCAGGTTCTCATGTGTATACCCTAAATGGGACTGACCCTGAGGGAGATCCTATCTCCTACCACATCAGCTTTGACCCCAGCACGAGAAGTGTCTTTTCTGTTGATCCCAGTTTTGGAAACATCACCCTGGTGGAAGAGCTGGACCGAGAGGTACAAAGAAGTGTAGGAGAGAATTGGGCTGTTGCTTGCTTAGTGTTCAGATACCTCTGTGCTGCTCCCTTTTAAAGAGGACATGAGAGAGGGGTGACCACCAGACTGCAGCTCTGCCCCTAGATTGATTCTCATTAGCAAAGATTTCCTCATTCTTCCAGGGTGAATAGTGGTAATCCTTTCAATGGCACCTGGTAGTTTTGCTTAGCTTTAAACATGTTTAACAACAACAACAACAAAAGCTCTTAGACATTTTTGAAAGAGCTCCCCACCCCCATAGTGGATTTTTGGAGAAGCCCCACAGAACACAGCGAATGCCACAGGCTGGGCTAGAGAGGGGCTGAGAGAGTGAATGCATCTGACTTTGGAAAACACCCCCAATTCTGGGCACTTCTGAACCCGAGGATGTTGGAGCCTGGGTTTCCTTTCCCTCCACTTGCCTACATTAGTTGACCTCAGTTGTGAGGCTACTGGAATTTCTGGTTCCACAGTAAAACCCTACAAACCACAGGTCAGCGGCAGGAGTAGGAGGGGGCCTGGGGAGAAAGAGAGCAGTCATCACTGAGGTGAGGACTTTAGAGTGAGGGCAGACTGCTGCCAGCACACTGCCCTGCAGACATGTGGATCTAGTGACCTCCTAGAGATCCCACCAAGTTCTAGGAAACACTTGGGACACCATGAACATGGACCATTTCCAAATCCTGGAGTGTGGAGAGGTATAGAGAGACATGAGACGGGAGAGGAAAAGCAAAGTGAGGAAGACTTCTCTCTTGGCTACAGCAGGGTAGCCACTCTCTTTCTCTAGCAGGACAACATTCCTTGCGGACACAAGAAACTCTCAGGTACTATGAGAATCTGGACCCACAGAGGGCTTTCAAATATGGTCCCAAACCTGGCAAGAGGGAGTTTCATGCGCCTTGCACCACCTTGCTCAGCTCCTGGGTTCCCAGAACAGCCTTCTCTGATGGGGCTACAGCTTAGCACAACCTCAAGTCTAAGTTGCTCCTAGCTTGTCAGAATCTAGACACTCACTCAGTCCCTTTGCTTCACAGAGGGAAGATGAGATTGAAGCCATCATCAGCATTTCCGATGGCCTGAACCTGGTGAGTCAGCCGTTATCATACAGTTTCCCGGCCTGAATGGGGCATAATTCCTCTTCCAGCTGTGGGACTCCCTGACCGAAGCAAGCCCCAGACAGTGAAAGCCTACCCAAGGTGCCCACATCGAAGGGGCAGGGTGAGGCCATAGGTGAAGGAAGGAAAGAGACAAGCAGAGATCAAGGCTTCTCATGGGTCTTACCTACATCTTCTCAAAGCTGTCTATTCACTCCCCGTCTGCCAGCATCTATCACTGCTGGCTCTTGGCCGTGGGTGCTGGGTGTTCCCCCCCTCCTCTCCCTAACTCCCACGACTACTTTCTGCAAGCCACTTCAGTGTTGACATGATTACAACAGGCCCCAGGAGCTAACTGACCTCCCAATCCGAATTCGGAGTGCTACCGGAGTGCTGCCATGGCTTTCACTGTGACACATATCTGGCTGCTTTCCAGTTGTGAAGGCACTGACAGCCGGCATTCATCTCCCTCAGGATGAAATCCAAGTTGCCCTGCAAGGCCTTCCTGTCAGGTGGCCATCTGCCTCTCCCATCACTCCCATCCATCCTGCCAAGTATCCAGCCAGACTCTTGTACTCTGAACTCCCTGTGTGACCATTGCCTCTAGACTCTGCACATTGACCCCTACTTTGTGGCTTGTTTCTGCCCCTTCTCTCTGGAAAACTCTGTGGTGAAGGGTTGAGGCCTCCTGTCCCTGAAGCTCCCAGATGTCCAGCTCCACAGTTCAAGCTCCTTGCGGGGCCTGTGGATGCAGCATTCAACACAAAGGACATGTTGGCACAGGCCGTAGGCACATAATATCTCAGGTGGTTCTATTTAGGGCATTGCTTTCAGCATTTTTCATTCTAAATGCTGTCTCTATGTGCTGATTCCAGCCCATATCTAAGCCACTGTGGTCCCTGAAATTGTCCCATCAAGTGTTCCTCTGTCTCTAGGGTGGAACAAATTGCTTGTTATTAATGAGTTGCTTAAGAATATTTGTTGCATGAATAAACAAAAACAGGATGGAAAGGAGGAGGGAGGGAAGGAGGGAAGGAAAAAGGGAGGAAGAAAAGGAGAGAGGGAGGGAGTGAGAAAGAGAGAGAGAGAGAGAGAGAAAGAGAGACAGAGATATGAAACCTACATCTGGGGGGTTTTAGAGGCCATCTTTTGCATCTCCTAAAAAGGTCTCCCTGCCCCAACTTCTGACCTTCAGGTGGCTGAGAAAGTTGTGATACTGGTGACAGATGCCAATGACGAGGCTCCCAGGTTCATCCAGGAGCCTTACATCATCCTGGTTCCAGAGGTGAGTGAGGGGCCCCTGGGAAGGAACAAAGCCCCTATTTGGGCCCATGGCCTAACCACAAGGCTTTTCTATGATTTATGCAACGGACCAAGGCTCAGAGTATAGCACACCTGTCCATTACTCAATGCACCCATTTGCTGTTTTCACTATAATTGTAAATGCATAGTTATTGTAGAAATGTTTCGTGCATTTAAAGCTATTATCACGCCCCTACTTTGAGACCTCTCTAAACTTTGGTATATTTAATTTTAATATTTTTATATGTGTGATCATAAGTTTTTTATGCCTTTTGTTTGACATAATTGTGATTCTAAAAATATGTTTTCTGTATCCTGTTTTTTTTTTCATTTTGCTATAACAGAACAATTTTTTTCCTTCATTGTGAAGCTTAGGTAATCAGTTTTATTTTAATAGCTTCAATCACGTGAGCAGCTCATCATACACAGATAGAAAAAAGAATTCCCTTATATTTGGATACTTGTGCTTTAAATTTCTACTGCCATAAGACATTTCAACTATTAAGTATAGCTTAAAACCATTTACTTCTTTATTGCCTGTGTATGTGACTATATGTACACCACGGATGTACAGTGCCTGCACAGGCCAGAAGAAGGGGTCAAGTCTCCTCAAAGTGGAGTTACAGATGATTCTTAGATGCCACGTGCCAGGTCCTTTGTAAGAACAAGTGCTCTAAACCACTGAGCTATTTTTCCAGCCTCATACAGACATGGTTTCTACCTTTAGTTTATATTGTTTTCAAGCTGGATGTGGAGACACATATCTGTAGACATTACTTGGGAAGCAAGAGTGTCGCCAAAAGGGGTCACCAAACCCAAACGATTTTTGGCTTTTTGTTTTTGAGACACCTCCAATATGTAGCAAGGATGACCTTGAATTCTGGTCCTCCTGTCTATACCTGAGATGCTTCTGTCTCCAGACTTGGGGGTAAAATTCAGTGACATAAAATTAGCCAATAATGCTTGGGGCCCTAAGTTTGTCCTTATTACAAAAAGAATCCTTAAGATAGAGTGAAAAATTTGAAGTTATTGTACTGGATCACTCACATACATTCTTTAAAATTTTTCATTGTTTATTTTTATGAGCATAAGTGTTTTGCCTGAATGTATATCTGTGCACCATATGTGCCCAGTGCCTGAAGAAGCCAGTGTTACAGATGATTATGAACTACCATGTGGATGCTGGGAATCGAACCCAGATCCTCTAGAAGAACAGCTGACACTCATTTGTTATGTTTCCAAAAAACAAAAAACAAACAAGCAAACAAACAAAAAAACTCTAAAAGGTCACCTTGTCTCTTCTCTGCTCTATGATGCAAGAGAACAATTGTCTCCTTTCTAATGTTTATCAAGAGGCCACTCAAATAGGTTAGTGATCAACAAGCTTCACCATCTAAGTTTGACCCCGAAGACCTACAAGGTGGAACGGGAGAATCAGCTCTGGCAAGTTGTCCTCTTACCTGCATGTAAGTGCTGATGCATGTGCGCAAGTGTACACACACACACACACACATCAAAAAACTTGTTTTCTAAGTCAAGCAGTGGTGAAAGATACTCCATTCTTGCTGTAAACTGTGTGTGTGTGTTCTCAGGTGATCCTGAATATGTCAATGTTTATGATCCTGAATACGTCTGTATTTATGAGCTATGTCTTTGTTTGTAAATTAGTATTTCATATCTAAATCTTTAGCTCTGAGGGGCCTAGTTTTGGCTTCTCACTTTCCCTTTGAGGACATCTTCTGACTTCCTGTCCCTCCTCCCTTTCCTCCTTTTCCCTTGTATCCACTCCCACTGCTCCTGTCCTTGTCCCTTTCCATTCCTGCTGGGCACTTTGTTTGTAACTACCTCCTCAGCACTCTATGGTCAGCGACACTTGTTGATCCCTCTGGTCCATGGCCCCCATGCCTCTGCCCCATCATCTTGTCACTAACACTGACCCTTCTCTGTATGTGACCCATAGAATATACCTGCTGGGAGCAGCATCTTTAAGGTCCATGCAGAGGACAAGGACACAGGCTCTGGAGGCAGTGTCAGCTACTTCCTACAGGTAACATCCTAGGACACACAGGATGCAGCCAGGGCCTTGAGATAGAGAGGATACCTGGGTGTTCCCCACTTCCATCACCAGCTAGCCCCCACATGCTCGTCAGTGTTTCTGTTCTGTTCTCAAGGGTACCCCATAGGGATGAAGACCAGAAAGAGATAAAAGACCTCTTCCCCTAATAGATCCATCTTGGCTTCCTCAGAGTTAGCTCAGCCCCTTCCTCTCTCAAGGATTCTGGGACCCTCAGCTCTCTGCTCTCCCCGCTCCTTTCCTTAAAGAAATCGGGGATAGTTAGGACCCACACAGGATGCAAGAAGTCAATAGGAAAGAGGAGAAGGACCTATGCCAAAAAAAAGAGCCAGGATGTCCCAGCCCTCACTCCTATCCATTTTTGCTGTGTTGGCAAAGATGGAGGCTTCTCCCCAAACCTCTGCCTTCTCCTGGTCTTCCAGGAGCAGCTGTTTACCCTCACATGGCTGCTGTTTTTGCAGAAATTCCTCTTATTTCCATATTTGCTCCACTGCTCTTAAGATTCTCAAAGAAATACAGCATCATGGCTAAAACTACTAGTTCTAGAGAAACCCTCTGAACTCATAGGAACTAAAGACCCTTGCCCACAAACACACACTGACCACTCACATTCTTCCAACATATTTCTTAACTCTTCTACTTCAGCTTTCTCATGTGGAAGACGAGAAAGAGAAGCATTGGTTTGCTTATTCAACCATCATGAGGATTAAACATGTGTAAAGCTCTCATTTCGGTGTCTGGAGCCTATTTCCTGACCTTCCCCAACCAGAATAGCTTGTGAGCACCTTACCAGAGGCACATGCTTTTATAGCCTGTTCTTGGTTACTCCCCATCTCCTGTTAGATACGACACATAATTTCCACAGCCATTTATCTGGTGTGGTTGGAAGGTCCCCAGATCTCTCTGTTTCAGTACTACACTTAAGCCTCAGCTTCAACCATGTCAGAACATTCTTTGAATGTTTCTTCTTGCTACAAGCCAACAGGTTTTGCTGGGAGGGAATGAGTTGGCTTTGACTGAAGGTGTAGAAAGACTGAGAAATGATGAAGGAAATCCTCAAGTTCATACAGGCAGGTGTCTTGAACTTGGAAACTATGCCTGGAAGCCAGAGTTTCTGAAAGGAAGGCAAATGAATCAGAGCAAGAACTCCTGGTATGGCCTGGCTCCTCCCTCCTGAGTTCAGCTGTTCCCCAATTTTACAGAACCTGCACTCCTCCAAGTTCACCATGGACCGCCACAGTGGTGTGCTGCGCCTCCAGGCTGGGGCCACACTGGACTATGAGAAGTCGAGGGCTCATTTCATCACTGTGGTTGCCAAGGTAACAAAGGAAGATATAGGGGAAACTTCCAGTAGTAACTTGAGTCTTTGCTAGGTTGGAGCACAGTGAGGTTCTACTAAGGGGTGTGTATTTTTAAGAGCAGGAGACACAATGTGGGCAAAGAGGGCCCAGGAGGCAGCAGTGGAATTTCTTCTGCTTGAACACATATTCCAGGAAAGCTGGTGTCTTTAGGCTAGAGAGGGCACGTTTCCTTCTGAAGGATATTGTATGACTGCCTAGAAACAACAGTTAGGTCCCTTCACAGCCTAGATAGCCATGACACAGAGATTTGTGTCCCTCTCACAACCTCCACTGCTTCCCTCTCGCTGGCTAGGCTGGCTCATGCAGCTCTTCCTTGCTGTGCCAACCGCTAACTTCTCTTAGCCCAGTTTCCTCAAGTGCCAAATTTTGAAGTGTAGTCTCGCCCCTCACTTTAGTTTGCAAAGTACTTGGTGTGAAGTTGGGAGTCAGCAGGTGCTCTGCCAAGCCCCTTGCCCCAGGGAAAAGGAAAAGCTCGATGTCCAATTAGACCTGTTGGATTCTTCTGCAGGAAGCTGCCTTTCAGATCATTGCTTTGCCATAGGCCACCTTCCTATAGTCTGTACCAGGAGGCTGGATGCCACTCTACCTGCGAGCTGCTCAGTTCCTTTACTCTTAAATAGAGGAAGTCCCAAGTCATGTTTCTGGAACCCTGTGGGCCCCAGCATAGACTGGACACGTGGAAGACTCTTAGGAGTTGCTTGAGGCTTGGTTTGCGGTTTGGAGTAGGAATTTAGGTCTGATATCTTCTCTTCTGGCACTAATAACATATAATGTACCTTGAGAGTTAATTAACCCAGTATTCAAAGAAACCTGCCAGACACCCAATTTAAAACTTCCATGCATCATTTCTTTGGCATGCCCAACACCACTTAGAAAGGAGAATAGACTCCAGAGACCCAAAAGCAAATAGACACTGAAAGGGGCCAACTGGCTTCACAGCCAGGAGGTGGCAGGAGTCTCATTCAAGTGGAGCCTGTCACCCTGAGGCCAGCTTGTCTTCACCTTTCTCTGGCCCAATTTCTCCCCAGGATGGTGGGGGCAGGCTCCGAGGGGCTGATGTGATGTTCTCAGCCACCACCACCGTCACCATCAATGTGGAAGATGTTCAAGACATGGCCCCTATTTTCGTGGGTACACCTTACTATGGTTATGTATACGAGGACACCCTTCCGGTGAGTGGCTGAATCTCCTTAGCCAGTGTTCCTTGTGTGGCTCTCTGGGGATGGCTGGACGCACCACGTGCTAGCCATTCTCACCTCAGAGAGGCTGGCAAGGAGTCAGTTAGGAGGCCAAGAGTTTCTGCAAACTCGTGGTTTTGATCCGGGGTGAGGGAGGGGGTGTGTGTGATGAAGTTTACTCAGGCGGTTCTCTTAGGCCAGGTGCAGCAAGCCCTAAACAGGTCACACCAGGCTTACCTTCGAGCCACCCAAAGCCTAGCTCTTTTCCTGGGTGGGATGATATCCCCACGACCGGGCAGTGTTGGGTTAGAGGAAATACCTCACCATCAGCCTCAGACAACGGCTCTTGTTCTCCAAGGGCTCCGAGGTGCTGACGGTGGTTGCCATAGATGGGGACCGAGGCAAACCCAGCCGCATCCTCTACAGGCTCTTGAACGGTAAGTAAGGGCAACTCTCTGCCACAGCTCTGATTCTGGGAAACTGGAGCCTGGTCTCCTCACCTATGGGACCAGCATGACAAGAAGCTGGGGGCTGGGTGAGGCCAATCTCCTCACCTCTGGGACCAGCATGACAAGAAGCTGGGGGCAGGGGTGAGGGCAGTCTCCTCAAATGGCAACTTTGCTCTGTCCCTGCTTGTCATTACACCCAGTGAGAGAGGATACACCAGCTCCTGAGAGCCCTGTACAGTCTCTCTCTCTTTGCCCTGGACACAATCGCCAGTAGCATGAATAGCAACATTTCTCACACTTTTAGAATTGCTATGTTTTGTCCTCATTCTTTTTCTTTTCTTTTTGACTCGGGCAGGTGTCTTCCCTCCCCAGCCCCTCTGAAACCATCCCCCGGTTACAGCACACTTAATGCCCTTCCTCACCTCTCCTTTACACCCTACATCTCCCGCGCCTTCTCCTTTCTGTCCTTTTCTCCCCTCCTTCCATTCCCCTCTCTTCATCTTCCTTTTCTTATCTCCTTCTATCCTTAGCTCTTCTTGTTTCCCTTTCCACACACACACATACACACACACTCTTGTGTATAAGAAAAGGCCGGAAAAAGTTCAAGTCCAGATCTTTAATGGCTGAGAGACCTTAGACGAGTTACTTGGCCCCTCTGAGAGGGTAAGACACAGATGGTGGATAGAATTACAATCTATGAGGACTCAGCCCTCCCTGAGATGCCAGAGGAATATGTGGTATTACTCCCCTGCCTATGACCTTGTGCTAAACTGCAGGCCATTTTTCTGTGACAGAGAGTGATGGAGTCTTTGAAATTAATGAGACATCTGGAGCCATCTCCGTCCTTCAGAGCCCTGCCCAGCTCCGGAAAGAGGTGTATGAGATTCACGTACAGGTGACACCACATAATTTCAGCTTGTCCCACTCAGTCTCCAGTCCTGGAGAGCAACAAAAGAGATAAGACCCAAGGGCTCAGTCTGGGGAGGGAATGAAATGTTACTCCAAGGAACACCCTCATCAGGCTGCAGTGAACACTTGCAGAGACAAGCAGGACTAATGGCGATGCAGAAGCAGCATCATTTTACCACCTTGGCCTTGGACTCAATACAAGTAGAGAATGAGAAAGCTAGATGTGTTCTAAGCAGGAGCAAGCCATCAACACGAACACATACACTCCTCTTGCTCTTGACTATGAATGTGATGTGACCAGCTACCATAAGTTCCTGCTAATGTAACTTCCCAGCAGTGATTTAACTACCTGAAGCAATAAGTGAGAATCAACCCCTTTCTCTCCCAGGTTTCTTTTAGTCAGGGTGTTTTGTGACACCAACTGAAGCAAAACTAGGACAGGCATGGAAGGAACAAGATATTCCCCCGAGAGGATGATAGTGTCAGGAGAGGAGCCATTGGCGAAGCCCACATCTGCGGAGCATCAGAGGCTAAGGGAGAGGAAGCTGTGGGGAGCAGGGAGAGGAAACAGCAGGGACTGAAGAAATCAGTGAGAACTCGCCAAGGACTAAGTCACGTGACCAAGGAATCTGAGCCTCTCAAGCTAAGGCGGTAGCACCAGATTTGGTGTAGAAGTCTGTGTGAAAAATCTAAATGGGGATGAGTAAGAACTGAGTCGGACAGGAAAGAGGAACAGCATGCAAAGGGTTCTGAGAAGGAATGGGCTACAGACAGGTGTGGAATGGAGACTGGGGAGATCATTTTAGAGGAATGGCTCTCAACTTGTGGGTCATGACTCCCAGAATACAATGGTCTTTTCCAATGGGAAAACACAAATATTTACATTACAATTCATAACAGTAGCAAAATTAGTTATGAAGTAGCAGCAAAAATAATTTTGTGGTTGGGGTCACCAGAACATAAGGAGATGTATTAAAGTAAAGATGTATTAAAGCACTGGGAAGGTGGAGAAACGCTGTTTTAGGATATCTTCTTAGAAGCAGGACATCCTTATACAACATAGGAAAGGGGCCCTGGAAAGAGGGTATTTGTTTTGTGGAGCGCATATGAACACTCATACAACCTATATGAGTTAGCTAATACTTAATGAGAAATCACCCCAAACTTGGTGGCTTAAGACAGTACACATTCATATCATACAGTGTTGGAAATAGGGAGTCCAGGTCCAGCTGTGCTGGATCTTGGATTCCAAGGTCATTCACATAGCTGCAGTCAGATAGTCAGGTCTGGGATCTCACTGGAGACTTAGCTGGGGAAAGATTGGCTGTCTGGTTCCCTTTGGTTTTTTTGTATGACTCAGTTACTTGATAGCTGTTGCTTATGGGTTACATTTAGCTCCTTATCCCATCCTTAGACTTTCTAGCATGACAGTCTACTTCACAAAAGCCTTGGGAAAGAGAAATTCTGCTAGCAGAATGGAATTATAATCTCTTAAACCTAATCAAGCTGTCAGTCAAAAGCAATTTGTCAGGCCAGGCCACACTCCAAGAGAGGAATTACCAGGGTATGAATACCAGGAGGAAACCTTCTTGGGACCAGTAACAGTCTGCCTGCCCCACAACCATAGCCATCTGTTTCCATTGAAGGTGATGGAGGTCAGCTCTCCAGGAAGCCCAGGTGCTCAGGCCATGGTCCCAGTCACCATCAGGATTGTGGACCTCAACAACCACCCTCCAACCTTCTATGGAGAGAGTGGGCCCCAGAACAAGTTTGAAATATCCATGTATGAGCACCCACCCCAGGGAGAGATCCTTCGTGGGCTCAAGATCACTGTCAATGACTCTGACCAGGTGTGTGCCTGTGCCTTTGAAATTAACTGGGTCTGTGTCAATGTTCCTTTTCAGTGAGAGGGCACAGGTGAGTTATAAAATGAATAAAACAATATGGCGCAACTAAAAGGTAGCGGAGGGATGGCAGCCAATCCCATACTATCTGATTAGACAGTCATAATCAGTTATAAAGTAATTAGCCAGGCCAAAAAAAGGCCCCCAGCATCTGATCTTCCAGTTGCACATCTGTAAATGTCTCTGCCTTCTCCCATGCTCAGCACAGACCAGGCCTTCTTCATGTCTTACCTTGCTTAATCGTCATGTGCTGCTACGTCTGATCCTTAATCAACTCACCTCTACAAAGACTACTTACTGCTTAGGACATGTAAGGGCTCTTCCCCTAGATCAAATGTATAATGCATTTCTATTCTCATTTATCTTCTATTTCCTCTCTTCAAACTACATTGCCCAGGGAGCCAATGCCAAATTCAACTTACGGCTGGTGGGACCTGGAGGCATCTTCCGTGTGGTGCCACAGACAGTACTGAATGAAGCCCAAGTCACCATCATAGTGGAAAACTCAGCCGCCATTGACTTTGAAAAGTCTAAGTTGTTAACCTTCAAGGTAGGCCATGCTTCACACTGCCATGAATGGAAAGTTGGAATGGAAAGCTCGTACCACTGTCTGAATTCAATGTGGGGGGGTTCGCTGTGACCCCGTCCCTGAGTGGTTCTATTCAGCCAAAAGAGTCCCTGCCCATCTTGCAAGCATGTGCAAACTGGAGGTAGGTTGAGGGTGGGGGTGGAGATGTCCCCACACACAGCTTCTGCAAAGTGCTCATAGCCTGGTCCTTACTGAGGTGCTAGCTTCTAAACCACCTCTGGCTTGAAAATGTAAGGACTGAGGAGTCAACAATACGTTACCAATATAGTTTGCCATGTTAATAATAGATGGAGAGAGAAAAACTGTGATTATCAATACAGGATTTTTCATGTGCCTTTGTCATCTGGGCCAGTAACAACCTTAATAGAAGCAGGGAAATATATTCCTTTGATATCATTCATAATTATGTAAAACTATGAATATGTATAAATAATGCTTGCCATATATTAGCATGTGAATATTATATTAATGAAAAGGAAGAACTCAGTACTTCAATAATATTACCTAACTCATAATTATTAATAATTATATGTACACACATAGTATATAGCCAGCATCATGGTAAAAAGTGAGATACTAAAAGCTTTGTCTGGAGTTTGGAATAAAACACAAATGTCTGCTGTCACCTAGATAATTTAGCTCAATGTTGGGAATGACATTATTACCAAATAAAGAGGAAATAAGGGCTGCAAATGTTAGAAAGGAGGAGCTAAGAGGAGTATTGTTTCCTTAGAAAACATGTGATTATTTTCTTAGAAAAATCTAAGAGAAATTATTGGAAGACTCATAAATAAATTAAAACCACAGTACAGAGTCACCACTCCAAACCCAATGGTTTCCTTCTGGAGTGGAGGAGGGGTAGAGAATGTAAGTACAATGGGATAAATGACACTTTTGCAACAGTAATTAAAGCAACATTCATATGAATTGCCCTAATGAGAAATATGCAAACCTTAAATAAAAAACACAAGTTTTCACAGGAGGATCTAAGGTAGAAAAGCATAGGAGGGTGTTCCTGGTTTTAAAAATTAGAATCCTCCCTAAGACAATGAAGACTTTAATGCCATCCCACTTAACTCACACTTTTTCATTGTAGTTTTTGGTTGTTGTTTTCTTTTGTTTTAACACAGAGCCTTGTCATATAGCCCAGGCTAACCTGGAGCTCACTGTGTAGCCCAGGCTGACCTCAAACTCACAATCCCCCTGCCTCCATGTCCTGAGTACTGAGATAGTACTCATGTGCCACTATGACTAGTCAAGCCAAGTTAACTCTTACCTACAATTTCCTTTGGTGAGAAAACTTGATAAAACTATACTGGTTTGTATCCAGAAAAATAAATGTATAAGAACAACTGGAAACTTGCATTACAAAGAAATACGTAGATCCTAAGAACTAGAAAACAAAACTTGCTATCCCAGGCCCAAGTATACGTGAGAGGGATAAGGACACTAACATTTCAGACTCGTGAGGGAGGGATGATGGGAAACTGTGAAGGTGGTAGCAGGGATAACACACCAGGAGGCATAGAAAGGATGGGATACATGTTGGATGTGGTGCTACATGCATGTGATCGTAGCACTCAGGAGACTGAGGAGGAAGGATTGTAAATTTAAGGCTGATGTAGTAAGACCTACAACTCCAGGGGCTGGAGAGATGGCTCAGTGGTTAAGAGCACTGTCTGCTCTTCCAAATGGACCCGGGTTCGATTCCCAGCACCCACATGGCAGCTCACAACTGTCTGTAACACCAGTTCCAAGGGATCTGACACCTTCACACTAACATAAAATAAAAATTAAATAAATTTAAAAAAAAAGACCCACAACTCCAAAAAAGTGCAACACAACAGCAACAAAAGATGGAGAGATGAGCATACAGTTGTAAGGCCAGGTCTGAGGAGAGAGGTGACAGTGGGCTCTGGGTGGGATACCTGCCCACCCAGACGAGCGTGTTTCTGGGTCTTTCTCCAGCTCCTGGCCATTGAAGTGAATACCCCGGAGAAGTTCAGTTCCACAGCAGACATTGTAATCCAGCTTCTGGACACCAATGACAACGTCCCCAAGTTCACCTCTCACTACTACATCGCCAGGATTCCAGAGAATGCCCCAGGGGGCTCCAATGTGGTGGCTGTCACAGTAGGTTGGGGACTGGCTCACAAGGTCTACAGTCATTCGGTGTGATATTGAACAAGATCTTGCCCCTTCTAGTCTTTGATTCTTCACCTAGAGGTAGGCTGTGTCTTCCCTCACTTCTTATGTAGCAGATGAGGGAAGGATCTTACTCCGTGGCAGAAGGCACCGTCTCTTATCTGCTCATAAGGCAGTATATCCTTATCTTGCCATGTGTTACAGAAGCAGCTAGGCCACTTCCTACTAGTTATAATGGGGATATATGTACAAACCCCGGGCACAAGGCCTGAAGTCCATCCCTCTATCCCCCACATTTATGAAAATAGAACCAATATCTTCCAGATACAAGACTTTTGGGTTCTCTTATATTTGACACCAACCTGAAGAAGAGTAGGATGCAGCCTACAGGCCACTTTCTCCCCAGCTGTACACATCCTAGGCTCTGCCATCTTTCCACTGCAAGCTGCCTTCAGCTACAGGAACTGCCATGCCTCACCACAGTGCTGGTGCCATCAGAAGCTTTCTGGTTTTTCCAGGCTGTGGATCCAGATACAGGACCATGGGGCGAAGTCCAGTATTCCATCTATGGGTCCGGGTCAGACCTGTAAGTAGATCCAGAACCCCAGACAAAGCTGCAGGCAAGGAGTTTATGGGGCTTTGGGTGAAGGGAGTCTCTGCTTGTGGCAGGAAGCACCTGCAAAAGGATAAATTAGGGATGTAAGCATCCCAGGGTACAGAGTAAGGAAAGAAAGAAAACCATGGATAGCCTGAGGTGAAGATAAGGGACACTCTACTGAGGTGACAGGAAAAAGAGTATGTTGTGGTCATAGCCTGGAGCATAGGTAGTGACCTCAAAAGGCAGGTGAGCAGGAAGAGGATGGGGTGGGGTGGGGCTGTGACAGGACAGGGGTAAGGAGTGTAGGCTATGATTTGGGTTGTTGAACTCAATAGTCAACAGCTGGATCTGCCTCCTAGAGTCAGCTCATAAGGATGGGAGAGGAGCAGGTGGGATGCTTGGAGAAGCTATTGAATGTCTCATTGAGGACTTTGGGTACATCTTTTAACTGCAGGTGTGCATGTGTGTGTAGGCATGGGCATGAATGTACATGTATGCATGAGTCCGCATGCTTTCTGCCTTCTATGTCTGACAGGTTCCTGATTCACCCATCCACTGGGCTTATCTATACTCAGCCCTGGGCCACCCTGGATGCTGAGGGCACTTCAAGGTTCAACTTTTATGTGAAGGCAGAAGACATGGATGGGAGGTACAGCCTGGCTGAGGTGTTTGTCACTCTGTTGGATGTCAATGACCATTACCCCCAGTTTGTACAGAGCATCCAGGAGAAGACAATGGTGCTGGGGACCCCAGTGAAAATTGAGGTGGGTTTCAGAGGCTGCTGAGCACCTCCAATTGGTCCATACAAATTTAACTTAAAATAAATGTATCCTGCTAAGGGCAATAGACTACATGACATTTTACATAGCTTCTTCTCCACCCCAAATAGAAAACTCCCCTAAGAAAAAAGACATCACCAATGAAACACCTCATGTCCAGAGGGCCTAAGTGTTAGGCTTGCCTGAATTCACGGAGCTGATCTGTTGCCTTCAAAGCATGCTATTCCCACAGTGCACTATCTTCTCAATGCAGAGAAGGCATGCATTCTGAATTCCAACAGACTTGTTTGAATGCCAGATACCCCCTCCCCCTTCATCTTGGACCCAAGCTTTCATCTTTGCATATATAATAAGGAGTCACTAACACCCACTCTATAGACTTACTCTGGGAAGGAAGCCTCAGCACAGGGCAGGGCCTAAGGCTGACCACGGCTCAGAGTAGCACATTCATTCTCTTTCCCTAACTGCATCTACTGCAAATAGGTTTGGAATCCTTTCCCATCAACCCAGAAAGCCCCACTTTATATACTCGTTTAGCCAATGTGCACAGATATCTTCCCAAGTGACTCCCCCCTCCCTCCCAGGCCACAGACCAGGATGCAGAGGAGCCAAACAACTTGGTAGATTACTCCATCACCCGTGCAGAGCCAGCCAATGTGTTTGACATAGACACACACACCGGGGAGATCAGGCTCAAGAATTCCATCCGTTCCTTGGAGGCCCTACACAACATCACACCCAGTGGGGACTACACATGGTCCCTGCAGGTGCAGGCCAAGGACCGAGGCTCCCCATCTTTCAGCACAACAGCCTTACTTAAGATCGACATCACAGACACAGAGGTAAGTATACAAGGCTGTGGTCTGCCAAAGGGTACTGAATACTGTTACACAATTTCTGTGATATCAAACTCACAGGCTTGCGAATAAAATTGAAATTCTGGTTTCGGTATTAACTAGTGGTGTGACTCTGGGCTATCTAAGCCTCCATTACCTTTCCTGTGCTGGAAAGAAGAAGTAAAATCATTATGTGTGGTTCTCAGTTCAGTGTCTGGCAGGAACTCATTTCATGAAAGGTTCCTGGTTCACTTGGGTTTGCTGGCCTCCCTGTAATCAAAGACAAGCAATATTCTGCTGTTTCAAGGAAACGCTCCAGGAAAGCAGAACTTTGAAATCTGAAGAGGGTTATTGTGGTCTGTCTCGTTTTTTAGTTTGCCTGAGGTTCTCAAAGGGGTGCCTGGGAACAGGATACTAAACTTCTCAGGTTTAGGGAAACTCATATAACCACTGTCATCCAGGGAAGAGGAGGAAGCAGTTGAACACAGGGTGGATTTCTCTTCCAGACGCTGTCCCGAGGCTCCATGGCTGCTTTCCTGATCCAGACCAAGGACAACCCCATGAAGGCTGTGGGTGTGTTAGCTGGTGTCATGGCCATTGTTGTGGCCATAACCGTGCTCATCTCCACAGCCACCTTCTGGCGAAACAAGAAGTCCAACAAGGTCCTGCCTGTACGGCGAGTGCTCCGTAGAAGGCCCAGTCCTACACCCCACACAGTTCGCATAGAGTGGCTCAAGTTCCGGAGGACCAAGGCTGCTAAAAAGTTTATGCTCAAAGAGGACCCTCCCAATGAGAACTGCAATAACAGCAGAGCGGGAATCACAGTGCTCCCCACAGCTCCAGCTCTCCCGCCACCGCCCAAAATGGCATCCAGCACAGTGGCCCAACAGACAGTGCCCACTGTCTCTGGATCCCTCACCCCACAGGCACCCCAACAGTTACCCACACCCAAGCCTGTGGGAGTCCCCATCCAGTCCTCTCTGGTCTCTGAGCTCAAGCAAAAGTTTGAGAAGAAGAGCCTAGAGAATAAGGCTTACTTCTAGAGTGTGTCCATAATTCTTCCCTTCCCCCAATAGTAACCCTCAAAGTTACCCTTATTTTGTAACCACACATACAGGACTCTGCAAAGGGCTTTGGACAAAAGATGCCTAAGGCTGTGAGATACCAAGTGCCCAAATCTTTGGCACAGCTAGCTACAATGTTCTCTAGTCTTCAGAGAATAGAATCCATCAAGGAGCCAAGTCTGTATTTCTACTCACCAACCCTAGACTCCACAGGTGTTGGAGTCCTACTGGACCTTGTCATCCTTGGCTGAGAAGTAGGGTCCTGACCACAGACGACAAGACTGGCAAGAACCTGAATCTCTAAGCTTTTGCTAACAGCAGGTTAATGAAGGTTTGTCTTCAGCTAAAGTTAAGTCAGTGAACTTTGTGGGATATAGAGATGCAAATGCAGGCAACAAAGGGCCAAAATGCTCTGAAAACGCTTGCTGACTGCAACCTGTGTGCCCAAGCCAGTGAACAATAGATAAAATTAACATCTAGATGAGACTACTTCGGACAGTAGGTGTGAGGTTAGCTCTTCCTAGAGTGAGAGCAGATCACTCCAGCCCAGCTTGAAGAGACAGGGCAAGGTGGTAGGTGGTTATTAGGCCTGAGCTCAGGGAAACTTCCATTTTGATCCAGCTGTTCTCAGATCACATGACCTTAGAGATACTGTTTAAACTCTTACTGTCTTCTTCCTTGTCTGTAAAATGAAGGAAGCAAACCCCAGGGAAACCATGGCCCTGGGTTCTTTAACCAAGTGCAAAGCAGCATGGATACAAAGTATTTGTTGAATGCCAGTTCTCTGGCTACACATCATCCAGAAGTATTAGCACCTCCAACTGTTCCGCAAATGCTCCCAGGAGGGGCTACCCTTAGCTTGAGGACAGGCATTGTCCTAGACAGACATGGTCTGATAATGGCTTTCTCTTGACTTATACAACTTTCCTTCTGTTCACCCCTCACCTTATGTCACTGTCGCAACAAACCAGTGTGAGGCAGTAAGGTCCAGTCCAAGTCTGTTTGACTGAGACAGAGAAAGGAGTCTCGTAGGGTTATTTGCCCCATGCACACTGTAGATTGATAAGAGGGATCTGGTCTGAGAGCCCTGGTCCAGAGCATTTTTCTGTAGTTGGGGCATACCTTGTTAGTACGTGATAATCCTGCAGGAAAAAAACCCCTGCAAGCTGCCATGGTTAACACATAGAGGTTCTGTTGTTCTTTGAGGAAAGCCCTTGAAGGAAATCTAGATATGTACACTGTATGAAGCCCTCTGGAATTCCATGGTTACTGAAATGATCAGATTGTATGAATATGTGGTTTTCCTGATTCCCTAATCTGTGTTTCGAGGTGTTCTGCAGATGTGCTAGTGTTCAGGGTTTTCTCCTGGAGGTCTGTAGTTGCTGGCCCACACAGTATTGAAGGACAGACACTGCTATGCAAAAAGTCCAGCCTGGAAGTCACTATCTAGCCCATGTTTCAGGAGAGTGCTGAGCTGGATCATGTTTGCCTCCACAGGGAATTCAGCACCCTATAATATGCATGCTGTCAACTTCTTTTGTGAATGGCAAATAAAATCTATCATTCAAAGGATAAACTGACCTCCTGGTCCTCTTGAATTTATGTTTATTGACTTGTGGAGACCAGTATCCTTGGCTCATGGCTCACTCAGTGGGTGATTTTGTTCCTGACATGCATTCTGACACTGAGGGATACTGCAACATTTTGTCCAAATTGTCTGCCTTCATCAAAATTACAATACCTTTACAGACCTTGTCTTGTTCTGCACTTAAATTCTATTTTTCCAATTAAGAAGAACACAACCAGCCTACCACAGAGGGCCTCTGAAAGATTCTACCCATCAGGGTATCAAAGCAGATGCTGAGACTCATAACCAAACTTTGGGAAGAATGCAAGGAATCTTATGAAAGAAGGGGAGATAGAAATACTTGGAGGGGACAGGAGCTCTACAAAATGACCAAGAGAGCCAAAAAATCTGGCCCAGGGGGCCCTGCAGAGACTGATTAATCAACTAAGGACCATGCATGGAAAGGACCTAGACCTCCTGTTCAGATGTAGACCATGGGCAGCTTAGTCTCCGTGTGGGTGTCTTAGTAAGGGGATCAGGGGCAGTCACTGGCATGAACTCTGTCACCTGCTCTTTGATCACCTCCCCATGGCGAGGTGGCCTTACCATGCCACAGAGAAAGAGGATCAAGACAGACCCAATGAGAGTTGATAGGCTAGGGTTAGATAGTAAGGGAAGAGGACCTCCCGGATAGTGGACTAGGGAAGAGGAAAGGGGGAGGGGGAGAAGAGAGGGAGGGAGCTACAGCCAAGATACAAAGTGAATAAATTGTAATAAATAATAATAATAAAGGAAAAAAATTTAAATAGAAGATGATCAGAATTTCTTGGAGGAAGAAAGTCTGGAACATGGAGTAATGAGCCCTAGGGGAGCCTAGCAGGGGCAAGATTTGTAAGGACTTGTTAGGATATGACAGCCAGAAGCAGTTCATCTCTGGGAATGGGGGAGTGAAGACCTCTGGACAAGAAGTTCTTCAGCTTAGCACTATGGTCCTTAGCAGGACAAACTCAGAAACTTGACCCAAGGATAGCCAGGCTTGGAACGGACCACAGAAGGGTAAATGGCCTAGTAGCCAACATGAGCCTACTGGGAGAGAGGAGGATAGAGCTTAAAAAAGATCAGCAAATGTGGTCAGTACTGGAGGAGACCCTGCCAGTGGGGCGAGGCTGGTAAGTCTCACAGCATTATGAAGTGGCAAGCTGGCGGGCAGTCTACTCTGGGACACTGAGATAGGTCCAGACCTACAGTCTAGGTTGATGGCTAGTATCCAAGTCCATAGGTAGGAAGGAGGCAGGAACAGCAACTGGGAATGTCCTTACATTTCTAAAGCCTATGAATGGAGCATAAAACCTATGCCCAATCAGTAGGAGTGATTCTAAATGATCTGAAGCCATTTTCCTTCCCTGAGAGCTTGGACTCATGCGTATGTGTTTGTTCTTGTGTGTATATGCAGCATCACTGGGGGAGGGGTGGTACCCATGCACATGAGGAGGTCAGGGGTCAACCTCAGATATCTTTCAATTACTCTCTTCCTTGTTTATTGAAATAGCATCTCTCAGTTTTACCTGAAATTTGTCTATTCCACTAGGCCAGCAAGCTCTAGTGATCAGCTTATCTGTGCCTTTCTGGGATTACAAGCATGCTCCATTATGCCAGGATGACTTTTTTTTTAATGTGGTTTTGGGTTAAAGCCAGGTCTTTATGCTTGCATCGCAAGCACTTTACTGACCAAGCCATCTCCCCAGCCATCTAAGCTCAGACTTTTATCTTAATGTAATAATAAGGTATTTTTACAGTTTGACAGTCTTAGATATTAATTCAGGTTTCACTACTTACATGTGACTTTGTGCTAAAGACCAAGGCTGTGTGGGCCTCACTTTTCTCATCAGTACAGGGTGTCAAGGCATATTGCTGTGAGGACAGCAAGAGCTAATATATGCAAACACCTAGTATCTGCATTGCAGCTACTGATAGAACCTCAGTTGCTATTCTTAGTTATATAAGATGCATTTGAAGATGACTTGCTGTGGCCCATATGTCCTGGAGGAGAGGATGTTTGCACACAGTCTTATATATGGGCAGTCCTCAAAGAAGGGAGGAGGACAGGTGGAAAGGATTGGAGGAAAGCAGGTAGACACCACACCATCCATCTGTAACTTGCAGCCTGTGTTTTGACATACTCATCACTCCAAGCAAGAACTGACAAAATGTTACTAAGAGAATGTGTGGTACTTTGTCCTGCATTTGCTCTCCCTCAGAGGCAAGCTGGCAAACACGGCAAAAGGTGGGGATGAAATAACTGTTCTTGTTTCTCAAGACCTTCAAAGATTCTGTCTACATAAATAAAGGTGTTTTGTTGTTGATGTTTTGTTGAGACAGGATCTTGCTGTGCTAACCCACATAGTCTTGAACTCATGGACTGTAATAAGCCTCCTGTCTCAGCTTTCCAAGTAGTTGAGACTATAGACTCCAAGGCTGTCACAATGGAAATATTGAGAGAATCCTGAAGTGAAAGTTTCTGGTTTCCTTGAAGACTGAGTTTTGTCTTGTGATGTTTGCTGCAAGCTGAGCATGTGATGTTTTACTGGAGGCTGGCTTGTGAAAGGGCACATGGATGTTTTGCTGTGAGCTCTCTCTTGTGAAGGGCATGACTTTGGCCAGCTGAGAACATCTGTGGGGGGACTCTGAGAAGAGGAAATACATAGAAACCCACACATTCTGTGACATCACTTTTTGGATCGACACAGATACGCTGATCTTTGTGCGTCAACACTTGACGTCAAAGAGAGAAATGTTCCAGAGAACTTCTCTCGGTGCAATCCAACTGAGTCTTGTGGCTTTCACAGACTTTGTGTTGCTGCTTGGTGTTGACCTTTAGACTGGACTGCTGGTATCCTGAAGACTGAGTTTGCTAGTCCTCTAAAGACCCATCGACCCTAATCTGCAGAAAGTAGATAAAAGAGGTCTACAGCCCTTTCCCTACTAATCTTCTACCTAAGATTAGGGGTTGGAAGGAAGGTAAAGGTGTTTTAGAACCCTAAATAAAGTAGGTTTGGTGAAAACTCTAAGGCTACAGAATCCAGCAAACCTGCCATGGGTATTGCCATTAATTGGCAAGCAATTACTCTTTTCTGATGGTTATCAAGACTCCAGTTGTGGAAAAATGGACAGAAATAAGAGATAAAATGCTACATGAGGACCAAGGCTCTATCTCTCCAGTTGGTATATGGACACACGGATTTCCCTTTGGGAGAATCAAAAATAACAAAGGGATGGGCTGTTGGAGCTGGTGTTGAAGATATTTACAGGCTATTATAAGATTGTACTAATGGATCTCTTGGTTGAATGAGGTTTAATCACTTGTCATTATGCAATAACTTATTCAGTCATCCCTGACTCATACATGTTTAGAGTCTATCATCTACGCCAGTCTGTTCTTTGTCAAGGTAGTCCAACAAGACAAAAAAGGAAAGAAAAAGAAATCCTCCTTCAAGTTTCTGGAACTAAAGATGACTTCATACTAAAAATTCCTTAAAAATTGTGTTCTTGTCTAGCATGTGTGAGGTAAGGCCTAGGAATTTTATCCCCAGCACACACACATGCATTCTTACATGGAGCGATCGCTTAAATTCAAATGACCCCCATAGGCTTATATATTTGCATGCTTAGACCGGAGTTGACGGACTGTTTAGGAAGGATTAGGGGATATGGCCTTGTCGAAGGAGGTTTCAAAAATCTGTGCCAGGGCCAGTATCTTTGCTACCCCACCCTCTGCCTCTCATTTATTCTCCCACTCTTTCTGCCTACTGCCTGCAGATCAGCACGTAAAGCTCAGAGCTATGGTTCAGTACTATGCCTTTCTGCTTCACACCATGATTATAAAGGAGTAACCCTCTGAAGCTATGTGCAAGCCCCAGATTAAATGCTTTCTTCTATACGTTGCCTTGGTCATGGTAGAACAGTAACTAAGATACATGGTCTAAATTCTAAATTGATTAGGGCATAAGATGCCCCAAATATTACAATGACAGATAAAGCTATAGAATCCTTTAAACATGAGTTAAGCAAAAGAAGTATAGGACATCAGCATAGATGTCATGATATAACATATGCAGGTGCTTCTGGACTAAAAATGAAGTTACAGCTTCAATAAAATCATCATATGTTGATAAATATACTAAAATAAAGTCAAACTAAAAACTGTTTTAATACCCTTTACTTAAACAAACACCTTAACTTACCAACATAATACTGTGATCTCAGTTGTTTCCCTGGCAATCATTGCCTTGGAGCCAAGCATCTCTAGAGAGATTCACAGTGTATATCACTAACTCAGGGGGGAAAGATCAACATTCAAATTCAGTTTTGTTTCTGCTAGATGTGTATTGCTTTTGTACAATTCTAAAGTTGAAGCCCTTACCGAGATCCATTAACCCATGACCATATGTAATGTGAATCTTTGATATTTTCCAAGTGGTAACTCAAGAGTATTTAAAAACACCCTATTCCAACAAGTCCTCTCTAGACCACATTCTTCCACCCCAAATCTCCAAAACCAGACAGCTGAAAACAGCTTATCAACATGCTCTGGACACTCACTCCTAGGCTTTCTCCTCTTCCATGGTCCTTCCCTCTTCCTGCCTTTCTGTTCCAAGTCATCACCAAGGTCATTATATCATCTCTTTCACCTTATGGTAAATCTAGGACACTTTATTGTGATTGCATACACCACACCTCATTACAAACTTCTTTTATTTCTACAGATGGAAGCATGAAGAGGCCAACAGCAGCATAATTTTTTCTCTCTCTAGACACTTGCTTTGAAAAAGTGTATCATAGAACACTTCTCATTAACAAATTCCTACCATAGTACATGTGTTGTTATATACGCATATAACTAAGTACATGGACACAAAGAATAAAAACATAGAGTTTGGGTAGTGACAATAATAATGTGACTATATTATTTTTTAAATTTATTTTTATTAATTACAGTTTATTCACTTTGTATCCCAGCTGTATCCTTCCCTCATCCCCTCTGAATCCCACCCTCCCTCTTCTTCTCCTATGTCCCTCCCCAAGTCCAATGACAGGAGAGGTCCTGCTCCCCTTCCATCTGATCCTAGTCTATCAGGTCTCATTAGGACTGGCTTCTTGGTCTTCCTCTGGGGACTAGTAAGGCTGCTCCCTCCTCAGGTAGAAGTGATCAAAGAGTGAGCTTGAGTTCATGTCAGAGATGGTCCTTGTTCCTATTGTTGGGGACCCTCTTGGACAGTGAACTGCCATGGGCTACTTCTGTGCAGGGGTTCTAAGAATCTCCATGCTTAGTCCTTGTTTAGAGTTCAGTCTCAGAAAAGACCCACCCTGTGCCAAGAGTTTTTGGTTCTGTTGCTCTCTTTGTGGAGCTCCTGTTCCCTCCAGGTCTTTCTATCTCTCCCTTCTTTCATAAGACTCCCTGCACTCTGCCCAAAGTTTGACTATGAATGTCAACATATGTTTTGATACCCTGCTGAGTAGAGTCAGATCCAACAATTTGTTGCATACAAGAAACACACCTAAGTCACAAAGATAGACAAAATCCAACACCCATTCATGATTAAAGTCTTGGAGAGATCAGGGATACAAGGCACATACCTAAACATAGTAAAGGCAATATACAGCAAGCCTATAGCTAACATCAAAGTGAATGGAGAGAAACTTAAGTCAATCCCACTGAAATCAGGGACAAGGCAAGGCTGCCCATTGTCTCCATATCTCTTCAACATAGTACTTGAAGTTCTAGCTAGAGCAATAAGACAACTAAAGGAGATCAAAGGGATACAAATTGGAAAGGAAGAAGTCAAAGTATCACTATTTGCAGACGATATGATAATATACATGAGTGACCCCAAAAATTCAACCAGAGAACTCTTTCAATTGATAAACACCTTCAGTAAAGTGGCTGGATACAAAATCAACTCAAAAAAATCAGAAGCCCTCCTGTACGCCAAAGACAAAAGGGCCAAAAAGGAAATTAGGGAAACAACACCCTTCACAGTAGCCACTAATAACAGAAAGTACCTTCGGGTGACTCTAACCAAGCAAGTGAAAGACCTATATGAAAAAAAACTTCAAATATCTG
>CM053753.1:13997346-14043818 GCA_028658305.1 Pachyuromys duprasi
CTGGGAAAGGATCTTCACCAACCCTATATCTGACAGAGGGCTAATATCCAGTATGTATAAAGAACCCAAGAAGTTAAAAAGCAAGAAATCAAGTAATTCAATTAAAAAATGGGGTATGGAACTAAAAAGAGAACTCTCTGTAGAGGACTGTATAATGGCAGAAAAACACTTAAAGAAATGCTCAACGTCCTTAGCCATCAGGGAGATGCAAATCAAAACGACCCTGAGATTTCACCTTACACCTGTCAGAATGGCTAAGATCAAAAACTCAAGTGACAACACATGCTGGAGAGGATGTGGAGAAAGAGGAACCCTCCTCCATTGCTGGAGGGAATGTAAGCTGGTACAACCACTCTGGAAATCAATTTGGCATTTTCTGAGACAATTAAGAATAGTGATTCCTCAAGATCCAGCTATACCACTCCTAGGTATATACCCAAAAGATATCCAAGTACACAACAAGGACATTTGCTCAACTATGTTTGTAGCTGCTTTATTTGTAATAGCCAGAACCTGGAAAGAGCCCAGATGCCCCTCAGTTGAGGAACGGATACAGAAATTATGGTACTTTTACACAATGGAATACTACTCAGCCTGATTTCTTATAGAGCCCAGGACCATTAGCCCAGGGATAACATCATCCACAATGGGCTGGGCTGTTCCATTATCAATCACTAATTTTAAAAAATTCCCTACAGGCTTGCATACAGCCTGATCTTATGAAGTAATTTTCTTAATTGAGGTTTCCTCCATTCAGATGACATTGGCCTGAATCAAAAATAGGTAATTTCCATTTTAAAAGGTTTAATTCTTGTGAAGCTCCTGTTACCTCTAGTTTTTTTTTAACATTCCTCCAACATTTCCACAAGGCTCCCTATCCTTCCAGCAATGTGTGGTTGTGAGTCTGCTGGTATTCCAGGCGCTGCTTGCTAGGTGGAGCCTCCTAAAGGACAACTCTGCTTGACTTCTATCTGCAAGTATAGCAGAGTATTGTTAATAGTGTCAGGGGTTGGTTCTCTCCCATGGAGGGTCTTGGGTTGTGCCAGGCATTGGTTGGACCTTTCCTCAGTTTTTGCTATATCTGCTCTTTCTTTATCCCTGTGTATCTTGTAGGCAAGGTGAATTTTGAGTTGAAATTTTTTGTGGGTGGGTTGAGACAACTAACCAGGGCCAAGAGGAGCCTGCTGATACTGAAGCACAACCAAGGGCCTTGCATGTTCTGTACCTAAGCCCTCTACAAAGATGTAACTGATGGGCAAGCTCAGGCTTCATGTGGGCTCCCTCTGACATGGACTCTCTTGCCAGCTTTTCAGTTACTTCCCCCTGGAGGGACTGTTTTGCCAGGCCACGGGGGAAGAGGACATGCTCAGCCCTGATACGACTTGAGGGGCTAGGATGGATGGAAAGGGAGCTCCCCTTTTCTGAGGAATAGGGGAAGGGACTGGAGGAGAGAAAGGGACAGTGGGACTGGGGGGGGGGGTGTAAAAAGGGATTGGGCTATGATCAGGATGTAAATTAAACTAATGAACAAGTAAACAAACAAACAAACAAAGGTTTAATTCTTACCAGAAGGATAAGAACCTAAATAATGAAGGATGATTAATTTCTTTTTTTAAAATTTAATCACTTTACAGTCTGATCACAGCCCCCTCTATCCACTCCTCCTAGGCCCACCCTCATGCCTCCTCCTCCATTCCCCTCTCTCCTTCTCATAAACAGGGAGACCCCTAAGGGGTACCAATGCAAACTGGCACCTCAAGTCACAGCAGGACTAAGCACATCCTTTTCCACTGAGGCCAGACAAGGCAGCACAGCTAAAGGAAAGGGATCCAAGGGCAGGCAATAAGGAGCCTTTATTCTGATTGTTAGGAAACCCACATGATGTCCAAGCTACCCTTTTGCTACACATATGTAGGGGGTCTAGATTTGGCCCATGCATGCTCTTTGGTTGGTGGTCCAGTCTCTGTGATTCCCCATGGGCCAACAAAGGTCTTCTTATGATGTCTTTGACCCCTCTGGCTCCCTCAATCCTCCCTCCCACTCTTCCACAAAACTCCCTGAGCTCTGCCTATTGATTGGTTATGTGTCTCTGCATCTGTTTCCTTTAGCTGCTGGATGAAGCCTCTCAAAAAACAGTTACGCTAGGCTCCCATATGCAAGCATAGCAAGGTTTCATTAATAGTGTCAGGAGCTGGAACCCTATAATGCGATGAGTCTGAAATTGGGTGAGTCATTGGTTTGCCATTCCTTCAATGTCTGCTCCATCTTTATCCCTACACTTCTTGTAGGTGAGACAAATTTTGGGCTTACGGATTTATGGGTGGGTTGCTGTCCCCTTCCCTCCACTGGAAGCCTCACCAGGCTACATGAAGTGGTGACTTTAAGTTCCATAACCCTCACTGCTGGGGTCACCCCCATAGTCTCCTGGAGCCTCCCCTGTCTCAGAGATGCTTCCCCTCCAACATTTCCATTTTCTCTCTGGCTCCTCACTTCCCTCCCTCCTCATTCACCCTTCACCTGATCCCAACCTCTGTTCCCCTCCCCACTCCTCTCCCACCCAATTCCCTCCTTCCATCTACTTCAGATGCCTATTTTATTTCCCTTTCTGAGTGAGATTTAAGCATCCTCCCTTGGTCCCTCTTTGGCTTCTTTAGGTCTGTGGGTTGTAGCATGGTTATCCTGCACTTTATGGCTAATATCCACTTATACTTGAGTATATACCATGTGTGTCTTTCTGGATCTGGGTTATTTCACTCAGGATTAATTTCTCACTCAGATGATTAATTTCAATACGAGTATCGTCATCAATTTCTAAAATGTTACTTCAACTACCGTCGGTTCTCATTATATCCTCATGAGCACAGTGGATGTAAGGCCAATCTCTGACTCCTTTGTAGGACAACAGAATTTATCCTCTGTAGCCCAGTGCCCTCCCACCTGCTAGATATATGATGGGTGAATCATTGACCTTTCTGAGATTAAGTTTCTTTACGTACAGTAAGGAATTTCTGCCTTCCTTTGCAGGGTAATGCATGTGAGATGGTCTACGTACATGCTGTAGGGTTGTGTTACAAAGGCTAACGTTTATTAATTTCTAGACACTGTCAGGCATAATCAAATGATCAGTTTAATAAGTCAGAGCTCCGTTGGCTTTAGCTCTGTGAAGATAAATACCCTGTCCCCATTCGCATGTCCAAACTCTCTCCATCAAGTTCCTTAATTAGAACACAGTGGATGCTTAATAAACACTTGATAAGTGGATGGAACCAAGTTGTGCTCTCATGGAAGGCTGGATTCAGAAACTGGTGGTCCATTCATTTCCACTCTATGGTGCATTGTTAACTGTTACCCTCCTTTTCTATCTCCTCATTATCCTCCAGTACTCCGTGACCCTCACCATCCTCATAGACAACTGGAGGATCTTTGGAAGAGCTATCCTTGCACTGTGGCACTGCTTGGGGGCATCTTAGGGTTTTCCTGTAAAGAGGGCTA
Organism: Pachyuromys duprasi; assembly: GCA_028658305.1. NCBI lineage: Eukaryota > Metazoa > Chordata > Mammalia > Rodentia > Muridae > Pachyuromys > Pachyuromys duprasi. The sequence continues at coordinate 14,000,839 of CM053753.1, forward strand.
CAGCACAAACACCACTCACTGCAGTTGTATGGGCCCTGGGATGCCCAGACATAAGCACCCACAGGCAGTGCCAGGAGCACAGCACACAAAACCACAGTGACATGCAAGAGGTGCTCACGACTCTCCAGCCCACCACTGTCTTTTCCTGTCAAAAAGACCACACACTGGCCCTGGCTGGGAGGCTGACTCCTCAGGCTGAGGCATGCTTTATATTCTGTAGCAGGGAGGAGATTATCCACAGCATATGTGTTGATTCCAGGGCCTATGTGGACCACCTTCTTCCTGAGAGCTTCATCAGACATAATGTAGAGAGTGAACCACTGCTCCTCAGGGAGGCTGGTCACAGTGAGCCACTCCAGCAAGATTCCATGCACTGTCTGCTTAACAACTCGTAGGTCAACATAGGCACTGAGCTCTGAAGAGGTGGAAAGAGAGTGCCATCCAGGCATGGCCTGGGCAGGCTCAATGTAGAGTCTGATGACAAGGGAGTGTCTTCCAATGGAGTTGAAAGCCATACAAGTATAATTACCACTGTCCACCAGGCGAGCTGCTGGGATGACAAGCTGGGACAAAACAATATCTTCTGCAATTGATGAGACCAACACTGAGCGAAAAGAAGAATAAAACAGCTGTGCATTTCTTTGACAGACAACTAGAAAGTTCTATTAATGCTATGTCTAATGTTAAAATGATGGCTATTATTTATTAAGTATGCACCTGTGTCAGGGGTTATCTTTCTGGATATGCTGTAGAGTGAACAGTTAATTTGCATATAAGATGTAGAGGGTTGGAGCAGCTGATTAGCTTATCCATGCTTGTTCAGAGACAGCTATTATGTGAAGTCCATTCTATCTAAGAGGACAATATTCTTTTAGCATTAGTTGTGCCCGCTTTGACCCTACTGAGCCTAATACCATGGCTTACTGAGATTTTTCAAAATGGTATGATTAAGAGATATTGTGAGCTCCAAAGGAGCTCTCACCTCTCAGATGTGCAGTGCTTCAGAACCTGGAAACCAAGTACTTGAGCTCCCACCTCTTTCATGTGCATGGCACTGGACAAAGCGCTTAAGTTCTCTTAGCCTCAATTTCCTTGTCAAGAAAATGAGATGACGTGCACTCTACAAGTTTTATGGAAAATGCCAGGAAATCTTACCTGTTATTATTTCCAAGAGGCCAGAAATAACACAAATATCAAAAGTGATAAGATTGGGGTCGGCTAAGCGTACTGACTGCTCTTACAGGTAACCCAGGTTTGATTCCAAACACACGTATGGTAGCTCATAGCTGTCTATAACTCCAGTTTCAGGGTATACAATACATTTTTCTGGCTATCACAGGCATTAGGCATGCATGTGCTGCACAAACACACATGAAGGTAAAACCTCATTGACCAGGGTAGTTTTATGTCAACTTGACATAAGCTAGAGTCATCGGAGAGAAGGCAGCCTCAACTGAAAAATATTTCCATAAAATCATGCTGTAGGCACAGTTTTTAATTAGTGAGTGGAGGCTGGAGCTACCCTAGTGGTTCAGGGTTCTTTAAGCAGTCAGGGGCTGACTCAAGGTTCCTGCCCTCTTTGAGTTCCCGTCCTGATTTCCTTCAATGGTGAACAGTGATGATGAAACATAAGCCAAGTAAACCATTTCCTCCCCACGTGGCTTTCATCAGGGTGTTCTGTCACAGCAGTAATAACACCACGTAAGACACCATAGACATACAAAATTAAATAAGACCTTTTTTTGAGACAAGATTTCTCTGTGTAGCCTTGGCTATCCTGGACTGACTTTGTAGACCAGAAAGGCCTCAAACTCATGGAGATCTTCCTGCCTTTGCCTCTCTGAAATAAAACATTTTTTAAAAGAGTGATGATAGAGCATAATTGGGCACCTTTCCTTCTGTCTTCTTTCCTCTCTCCCTTCCTTCCTCTCTCCCTTCCTCCTTCCTTCCTCCTTTTCTTCCTTGTTTTTTTTTTTTTTTTGAGAAAGGGTTTCTCTGTGTAACAGCTTTGCCTGTCCCGTAGGTGAGGCCAGCCTCAAACTCAGAGACCCAGTTGTCTTTGTCTCCCAAGTGTTGGGAATAAAGGCAGGTACCACCACTGTCTGATTAATTTCTTGATTTTAAAAGAAAACTAGAATGATGAATCTTGCCTTTCTTATGCTGTCAGCATTTAACATTTGGTAAGATCAAAATATAGAGAAGAGTGAAAAACTCAGTCAATTTAAAACACCAGGAGGCTCATCATCATCTATGAAAACTTGCCTGGCTTTGGGAATTGCTAAAACTTACTCCAAGAAAGAAGATGCAATTTTGGGCCCATGGCAGTCATATAACCCTCTAGGCTCTATTATAATTTTGAGCTAATGTTGTCTGATTAACACAGTAATAGAAAGTAAATATTTATTTAATATGTAGAACTTGCTATCCTTATCTTATGGAGATACTAAAAGTGAACACTGAAGAAATAGATATGTGACTATACATATTGTTGGCCCCAGACTCACTGAGTTAACATCTCACGAAGAGGGCCTTATAAATCATATTTCAAATAAGCATCCCACATGATTCTGGTCAGACAATGTTAGGAGATAAATAACACTAAGATAAGTTCTAGCTAGAAATTTTAGTGTTGTGATTTTCATCTAGAAGGTTTTAAAACATTGTATTTGTTCATATATAATTCTATTAACATATACATAATATATGAAATCATCAGCTCCAATTTATCTGTCTATCATTCTATATCTCTTTATCTATTTATATATAAGACCTGCATGTATCCACTTTTAACAGTGATGATAGTGGAATGCTATCTTGGACTCTTTTCTGTTCTGGAGAGCTAATGCACCTATATGCCAATTTTACTTGCATTCATTCTTCATGAAAGACACAGTTTACACTTCTGTAATGAGAAAGTGTCCTAACAGACCTCTACACTGCATATATATGTATGAAATTTATATGGATATGTATGTATGATATATATGATATACATACCTACACATATGATACATATACATACATATACACACACATATATATATACATATATATACACACATATATATATGTGACTTACCATCAAATACTCTCCATGTGCTCAGGGGATACTTCCATGCAATAGTTGGTGAAGGACTGGCTTGTGCCAAGCATTGCAGGGTCACATTCTTTCCTATCTGGATAGTGACATTTGCACTAGGGGTTGAGATATTTGGCTTCATACAAACACCAAGCTCAGTCTCATGTAAAAGCTGTCCTGCTTTAGAAACAGGACTCTGGCATATCAGGTAAGAATTCACCAGAATGAACGGAGGACCAATGGACTTGACAAAGTCAACAAGCCCCCTTAAACGGCAGTCACATACCCAGGGATTACTGTGTAATGACAACACCATGTTGGAAAGAATCTGAGCTCCACAACCATGCTTCTGCTGTTTCTGATAGGCTGGCCAGTTTAAGAAGACACCCTTGGATACAACTGTCAGCCTATTGGAGGATATGTCAAGGTATGTCAGGTTGGCTAGGAACTGAAGAGCCAGTTCAGGAAGCGCGTCAATCTGGTTGTGTTTGAGATCCAAGACCCGCAGGAGAGGCGTGGCGCGGAACGCTGTCCATGGTACTGAACGGAGCTTATTTCCCTCCAGTCTCAGCTCTCTCAGCTCAGGCAAGTCTTCCAGGGCGCCTAGGTGGATTACAGTGACATTGTTAAAGTTGAGCCAAAGGTATTCCAAAGTTCTCATGTTGGTGAAAACCCCCTGGGGAAGTTCAAATAAGGGTGAGTTTTCAATTCTCACTTGCTTGAGTTCTTCGGGGAGGTTGTCTGGAATCTTTCCCAAAGACACAGACAGGCAATGAAGACTCCTGTATAAGAAAGCAGAAAAACTTTAATAAGCATCAAGGAACCTGTAAGTGTTACTGGATGATTCTTGTCAATACTTACAAGGATTAAGTAAAAAAAAATAATAGACTTGAAGTAAAAGAAATTGATACTGGTAAAAATGTTCTGCTCAATAAATTCCAGAACCAACTAAAATGAATCACATGGAGATTTAGCTGATTTCCCACAGACTCCAAGCCCATGTCACTCCATATCATTCCTGAAGAAGGCTCCCCCTCACCCCATCGCCCTCTGGAGTCCTGTCAGCACAGCGCACCTGCCAAAATTCTCCTCTGAGCAGGTACACCCTGGCAGACAGAAACGCTGAGCTGCATGTGTATCCCGAGAGAGCAGAAATTGCAAGAAACAATAAAAAACAAAAGCCATATTTATCTGTAGGCAATACCTTGTGTGTTTTAAATAGGTATGGTCTTAGCTTCTGAGTAGGAAATCCTATTATTGGTAATCCATGACTATGTAGGTCAACATAGCCAAACTAAAGCCCCAAATGCTTTGAGGTCTGTTATAGCTCTGCTTCCAAGCTCAGGCAAAGCCCATGTGGAAGGACTTGTGTTTGTTAACTAAGGTGAGAAAGTCCATCAAGCTCTGATTTTTTAGTCTGGAAAAAGAAGTGTAGATCAGACATCAAGTTCTATTTTGCTTTTACCTTCTCTTGGCCTCTTACAAGGAATCCAGGGAAATAATCAGGTGTTTTAATCCAGAGTACCACAGCTCAGGACTTGGGCAGAATGCATCTAATATTTCAGAATTCAAGAATTAACCCTGAAAACCAAAATTTCCAACTATTTTCTTGAAGTAAAAGCAGATGGTGAGCAAAGCAATCCTGTGATTGTTTCCTTCACTTGCTGTGTGCCAAGTATGTGTTTAGACACACTTCTACTGCATTAAGACAGCTCCTTCTGAAACTCACAGCACTAGAATCAGAGATGCAACAGGGTACCCTTCCAACACATCAGTTTAAAAATGTAAAGCCAAAGCTTTGGGGGTCTTGAGCAAAAAGCTTAATGTTATAGCTTTTACAAAAGACAGATTTCCAGAGCACAAAGAGCAAATGCCAGGCTTGTAAATGTTATCTATGATAAGACACTGTTCTATAAGTCTTCACTCACCAAGTATTTATTGTTTATCCACCGTAAGTCATCTTTGCCAGGCACAATGGTGGTGAGAAAAAAAAACTGTTATAGCTATTTTCTCATTTAATCTTCTTTGTGCTTATACTTCTGATTCTTTTTAATTGTGAGCCTCTGTTTCTCCTCTGCAAAAACAAGAATATTAGCAGACATCTCACAGTGTGTCTGGGAAGTGTTTAAATTAACTAAAACAAAATGCCCAGCACACAGTAGATGCCCAATTATTCACCCTGTATAGTGACAGAGTCTAAATGAGCAGAAGTCTCAACTTTCTTATGAAATGAGGGCATATCAAGAAAATATCAAAATTCCATGTTCTTGTAAGACTCATGATATACAATATACCCCACAAAAGGCCTCAGTGAAAAAAATATCCGCTTAGTAGCTAGCCAGTGCAGGGGAAATGGGTCACAAGCTAAGCTGCTTACATTCCAGCTTCCCACTCATGCCAGATGCATTTTCTGGCATTCCTAAGCAATCTAACTTGACATTTGGATTCATCTTTGCAGTTACTTTCAAGGTAAAAACCAGTCCTAACAGGGAGTGTGTTGTGAGCTCCAAGTCTTTGTGAGATGGGGAGATATGCTGCTCTCGTTACTTTTCAAGTGATGATGAGGTGATACTTGCAAGAAGTGCTTTCACAAAGCAAGGTCCTTCCCAAAGCAGCACACATTCAGGGACAGGCTAGGGAGTCTGTCAGTTTCTAGTCTGTTTGACCTCAAAGAATCAACATTGACATTTTTGCTCCAGAACCCTCTGCCACGTTTCACAGAACTTAAGCTTGCTTCATGGGACTCTGCAATTCACTAGATGGGTGTCTGGAAGCCTTTCTTTTCTCTTATACCCAAATAGAAAAGCCAAAAATTAAAAAGCTTCCTCCTTTCCTAGAATGTCTTCTCTGTCTATTCCACGTCCCACCTAACATAAATTCAGACCTACTCACTGTCCTAAAAGTTGCCTTAGAGCTTATAAGGAATACCTCTTGTCATGTCATCTTAGAGACTGTATCATTCACCTCTGCAACTCTTTCCAATCATGACCCTCTTATTCGGAAAAGGCATGGGAAGTAGCTGAGGGGAGTGAGAAGGGTCTAGAACATTTAAAGATAGCAGGGTGGCAAATCTGACACTCAGCAGCAGCTATAGGCAGGTCAGCCTTGGTGAGAGGCCGTCCATGCTGTCAAGCCCATGCACAATCTCCATCTCTGCATCTCTGCATCTATGTCCACTTTGTAGGCCCACAGAACAGGTCACTTTATCTACTTAGTTATTAAACTTCTTCTCTGCTGAAGTCACCTTTTGATGAGCATTTTTTTACATGGAACACAAGTATCTCCATGTCCTTCACCCACTTGGAAAGATCTATCCATAAACTTCTTCCTCAAAATCTTTCTCACTGATTTTCCAATCATAGTTTTTCCATGTCCCTGACCATCCAGCCAATCCATTGGTTATAGCCCATGAATCAGGGGATATTCATATACCTGTTCATTTCTCCTCTGGACAAAATATGTGGCTGTGCATAATGCTAGAAGTTCTACCCACTGAAAATATTACACTTCATTGGTGTCTTTCATTGTCCCAGAAAAGGACTGCAATAATGAAGCTGTCTACTTCTGGATGGTGCAGGCTGTGCTTCAACCAGTCAGAGACCTGCTGGCAGATGAACTTCACTGTACCACTTCTTCCATGGAAAGAACAATGATTTGTCTTTTCTGGAGTAGATAATTATTATGGTTATAGATTTGCCTTCCCTGTATGTATGCTTTTGCCAAAACCACAATCCATTGGTTTATTGAATGTCCTATCCACTATCATGGTGTTCCACACAGTATAGCTTCCGACCAAAGAACTCACTTCACAGCCAGAAAAGTGAGACAGTGGGCCCACAATCATGGAATCCACTGGTCTTCCATGTTCCCTGCTATCCTGAAGCAGCTGGCCTGATAGAAAGATGGAGTGTCCATTTAAAGACACACTTACAGTACTGTTAGGTAGCAGTAGCAGCCTAGAGGGATGGGAAAAGATACACCAGAAGGTGATATATGCTTTGAATCAGTGTTCAATACATGGTATGGCTTCTCCCATGGACAGGATGAATCAAGAAATAGAAAGGGGCATAGTTCCACTCACTATCACCTTTAGCGACCCACTAGGATAACTTTTGCTTCCTGTCCCCATGACCTTAAGTTCTGCTGGCCTAGAAATTTGTTTGTAGGGACAGGAGCATTCCTGCCAGGAGACATAAGAAAAGCAGTCCACTGAACTGGAAGCTCAGACCTGCCCCCTTAGCCACTTCGGGCTTCTGATGTCTTAAGTCAATAGGCTAAGAAGGTAAAAACAGTGTTAAGAGTGCCAGCCCTGAGGAGACAGGATAAGCTGGGGTTGGATGGAAGGGGAAGAGGTCCTCCCCTGTTGGTGGACTTGGAGGGGGTGGGGAGGAGGGAGATGAGGGAGGGAGTGGGAGGGGAGGAGGGAATGAGGGAGGGGGCTATGCCTGGGATTCAAAGTACCTAACCTGTGATTGAGATAAAAATAAATAAATTTAAAAAAATAAAAAAATAAAAAAGAGTGGTGATTGATTCAGATTACCAAGGGAAAATGGTTTTTTTTCCTGTTTAGTTTTAATTTTTTTAATTAATTAACTTTACATCCAATCATAGTCCCCTCCCTCCTCTCCTTCCAGTCCCACCCTCCCTTTCTCTTCCCCCTTCCCATTCCTCAGAAAAGGGGAGCCCCACAGGGAGCTCATCAAGACATGTCAGGACTGAATGCAATGTGTCCTCTTAATTGGATCATTGTTTTTGTTTTCGTTTGTTTGTTTGTTTATAATGGAGGTAAGAAAGATTATATCTGGAGTTCAGGAGATTCTTTAGGGCATCTCTTGGGGCTGTCATATCTTGTGATTAAAGTCAATGGGAAATTACAACAGCCCAACCCAGACAGGATGACAAAGGGCACAGACCCTCCAGAAAAAGAGCCAAGACCTGCTAAGGTTCTTGCTGAGGATGGATGGAATGCAGAACAGGTAGTAGAGGAAGGTAGTAATGAATGCCAGTTAAGACCACTTAACCAGTTGCAGAAATTAGAATTATAGTTGACATGATTGCTTCTGTCATATTTGGTTAATAGTGTGTTGGATTCGTACAGATATTTGTGTTTTCTTCAACTTTCTTCTCATAAAATGTAACATCAATTAAGAGAATATCAGTGGTTTTCATATTTAAGTTTTGAAATACCAAAACAGTGTCCCTCAAGGGAGCATTGACACATGTTTTAAAATGTATAATATGTTTGTAGTTATATAAAGAATAGTTTTATCATGTTAGGCATAATTATGACCTTGTGAGTGTTTGTATTTGGAAATTAAGAATGACATAAGGGAGTATGATTGTGTGTCAGGTTGACAAGAGGTGGACTTGAGTTAACTATTCTCAGTTGTCAAATGGATTACACCTAGAATTAACTAAAAGACAAGCAGCTGGGTACACCTGTGAGGGACTTTTTCTTCATTAAGACATTTGAAGTGGTAAGACCCCTTTTAAATCCAGATCTTTCTTCTAAGATGGGAAGATTCAACTTTAATCTGGGCCACACGTTCTGTTAGAAGCCCATATAAAGAACATGAAAGAAGACATCTTTCTTTTTCTTTTTCTTTCTTTTTTTTCTTTGCCTCTCTGCTATTATTCTTGATGAAAAATCCATACTTTTACTGCCATTAGAGCCTACTTCTTCAGGATTTTGGCATATACTAAAGACCAGCTGAAATATCCAGCTCATGGACTGAGCAACTACTGGATTTTTGAACCTTCTGTTCATCGACAACCATTGTTGAACTAAATGAACGATAGCCTGTAAGCCATTCTAATAAATCTCCTTTCCTTATTTATGTCCATACCCAAATAGACAGATATGTGTGTATATATATGTTCATATCTAGATAGATATAGATAGGTATATATTCATGTCTAGAGAGATGCAGATAAGTATATATATACAAATATACACATCTATATATCCATATCTAGATCATTAGAGATATATTCTTATCTACATAGATATAGATATTTAGGTTTATATCTATGTACCTATATATAAATAGGTATATATATATACCCACATCTAGATAGATATAGATAGGTATATGTATATATTCATATCTATATTTATCTATCTATACATATATGCATATCTTGATATGGATATAGACACAGACTCATTCTATAAGTTCTGTTCCTCTAAAACATTTACTTGGTTAGTGTTGTTCTTTGGCTTAAATAACCTGTTGCCAGATGTAGTGCTAAAAATCATTAGACTCTGACATCAAAGAAGAGAGGATTTGAGAATATTTCATCTTCATCTTTCATCCTGAAGAAGGCTTTTAGGAATTTAGCCTGTAGAATTCTCTCAAGAGAGGGTTATTGAAGAAGAATTACTGTGTGATTATGGCACAGATATAAATTACTGATGGGAATACTCTCTCAATAAAAGAATATCCTATTCAGTTGAAAAGTGCCATTTGCCCTTCCAAATTAGCCAGTCTGAGACAGCTTAGAGCAGAGAACTAGGCTTGTTACTAGGTAGCAAACAGACATCCTCCCTTTTCTCTATGTAGAGACTTTTCAGTTTCTATCTTTTGACAATGTCTGAGATGATCCCTGGGCCACTCATGCTGTGTAGTATGCTAGTGAGAGAGAGGCAGAAGATCACACTTCAGTGCTCCCTTGAAATACTCAAGCTAGAGGCTGGAGAGATGGCTCAGTGGTTAACAGCAGGGGCTGTACTTCCAGAGGACTTGGGTTCAATTCCCAGCAACCACATGGTGGCTGATGACCATCTATAAAGGGATGTGATGCCCTCTTCTGGCAAACAGGTGTACATGCAGCAGAGCACTCACAAAATAATTATTTTTAAAAAGAAATATTCAAATTATACAACCCAATTTTAGCTATGGAGATGTTAGAAGTAATGATATTTGAAAAGCCCCTCCATGATTCTAATTTTGTTTTGTTTTTCATTGTTGAGGTAACTTGATATTCCAGATGGTAGAGTTTCTCACAGCCTAGGTCTTTGAGTAAGTGAAGCAAAACTCTTCCTCCATCATTTCCCACTCACTCAATGAGCAGCCTGCTAGAGCAAGAATGAGTCATTCTGTGCTAAGTTGTTGAAATGTGGGAGCTGCCGCCATGACATAACCCGGATATGTCTTACTACAATGATCTTGAAAGTAAGCAAAATATAGTGCGTGTGAATTGATGGTTATCTTCACTCCATTCAGCTCTAGCCCCCTGAACAAGCTCATTTGGACCCTTGATTAAGAGTCTAGTTTGACAGCTTATATCCTCTTTCCATAACTTGGTTTTGCCTTTTTGTATCCTACAAGTGGAAAGGCAGCTAAAAATAAGTGACTTTGGACATGCCATCTGTATAGGGAGGAGAACTACTGTGCGGTAGTGGCCTGGAAAATATATGATGGAGATGCCATAAAACCATGTAAACTGATTGGCATTGATTTGCAACTCCTAAACTAGCCACCCAGGGGCAGGGCACCACAGGATCACCATAGCCCAATCGGCAGCTTGCCTTTAGTACAGAAAAACCAGGCAGTCTTCCTCCAGGCAACTCAGAGAACACTGTTTTCAAGGGATGAGTCACACTAAAAGATTAGTATGTAAACCAGATACCTTTTATTTATCATTTGCCAGAGAGTTCGTTTTAGTAACATAGATACCCATGAGAACAATCCAGAATCACTCTTCTTTCCAAGAGAAAAGTCAGGGAAGATAGAACACATAAAAGAAAACGGATATATGGGCATTAGGAGGCAAGGCATCTTGGAGACAGTAATCACCCACATGCTGAAGGCAACCCTCCTAGACTGCTGGAAATTTTTATTCCCATCCCCATTGTTTTTCTCTTTCTCCTCTCCTGCCTCCTCCTTTGTCTGTCAGTCAACATTTCTTTTTGTTTGTTTTTTTGTTTGTTGTTTTCAAGTTCCTGATTTTTCTTCCACAAAGTTCAAAAAAGCTAATTGGATTATGTCTCTAGTTTGTTGTCTGTTTTTATAAATAAGATTTTATTGGTCATATGCATGCCAATTAACCTACACATAGTCTATATTTGTTTTTCATTCCATTGGCAAGGACAGAGCCTGTGATATTCATTACCTAGTTCTGTTTATTAAAAAAAGAAAAATCATGTTGATCCCCAATGCAGGCAAGGGCATTTCTGTCCAACCAAATAGATTTTCTTGCTAGTGGTAATAACCTATATGTTATAATCAAATGCAACCTTTAAGGGAGTGACAGAAAACATCAAGTTTGATGACTCCATGTCCATATACACATGTGATCATGTGGCTCAGATCTTAGGTTTCCGTGGTTACTGAAAATTAATTTTTCATAGTGAACTTGCCATGGGCTACACTTCAAAGATCAATACTGAGTGAACACATAGCATTGAAAAAGCTGTCAAAGACAAAAATTCCAAAAGACAATCCTTCCCTCCCTTATACACATACACTTGGTTCCCATACATATCTACTAATGAGGTTCTTAGTGTCCTCATCAGTAAAATTAAATATCTCAACCTCCAGAATGGGATGTTAGAAGCATTTTGTGAAGTCTTTTGCAAATAGGGAGGAGGCTTATATCTAGTCAATATTCACATGATGTGAATTATCTTGTGTAGTACTAGTTAAATAATTTCTTTGGATCACTTCTGACTATGAAAGTCCACAGTTGTTACCAAAGGACTTGTTATCCATCTTCTTTGTAGACAAGTAACTCATTCCTGTGCACAAACATCTTAGCAGTCTCTGTATGAGGCAAAACTCAGCAAAAATTCTTCTCATATGTGTCCTTCTGGGTGACCTGAAAAGCTCCTAGATACTCTCCAAAACTGAGAAAATTTCAGAAAACATTGCATAGGCTCCTCCATGGGGATAGGCTGGGTGTGAGACCAGATTGAGCATGACAATGCCCTCTGTTGTAGACGTCGCTTGGCTCTCTTGAGTCTGGCATGTTGAGAGGAAAAGAACAGTAGTCTCTAGAATTTATTGCAAATAAAATTATTATCTCCAAGCACCCCAAAGGATAAATGTTAGAATTCAATGAGGTGGGCACATGAGGATGAGGTGTGTATGTGTGTGTTCAAAAACATGGCTAATGTATAGAGAAACTGTGTGTATGAGTTGGTGTAAATGGAAGCATGATGCAACGTAGAGGGTGGTAAGGACTCACCAGTAGAACCGATTGTCCAACTTCCTGGCTCAAAGTTAGAGCTGCCACTGCCCAGGGGCAGTACTGTAGCAGACTATGTAGTAACTATGTTTATAAAATGTTTTGTCTTCCATCACCACCTTCAGAGGATTAGTATCTTTGCTTGCCTTCTTAAAGTTGGATTTGGCCATGAGACTCTTTGGCAGATACGATATGGCAGCAATGTGCCAGTCTCACACTAAGACATTCAGAGGCATTGTAAGATTTTGCTCATTCCTCTCATGTCATCTGAGAAAACTCTGCCCTAGGTAACCACTGTTGCTCTCCAACTCTGAGCCCCAATGGGACATACATAGCAGAGCCATGCCAGTCAACCTACAGACACATAGTGTGACAATAAATCTCTAAATGCTGCATACCAGAGAGTCTTTGCTTGTATTTGTGATGCAGCAGAAACTGACGACTGATACAGGTAAAATACTTAAGACCTGTTTCTTCTCCAGAAAAATAGAGAGAAAAAAAAATGGTGCCTGCTATTAATGGTTGTTATGAGAGTTAAGTGAGTAAATGCCTATGAATTACCTTGGACACTTGCCAGCACACAGTAAGTGCTTAAAAGGCTGTGTTAGCTATTGGCGTAAATGTACAAGTTACCAAGTACCCAAACAGTAAGGGTGGTTGAGCACACAGCCAGGTATAAAAATAAGTGTGTGAGACTGAAGAGGAAGAATGGCTAGGCAGGCGTGAGTGGAGACTCATTAGACTCAGCAAAAGTACTCGTTGATACGTTTGCCACCCCTGACTCCCCAAACCTGGGAGTCCACGCTGGATCGCGCTGAGAGAAGCCTGTCTGCCTCACTGAGGCTGCTCCTGGACAGCTCCTCTGAACCATCCTCACTGTGGCCCAGTCTCTCCAAATTAAAGTAGGCACCTGATGCCTCTGCTGAGCCCCGAGTGCGGCACTTGTGGCAGCGTCTCCGGAGAGCCCCGCAGCAAACCAGCAGGGTGGGAGGCAGCGCGATGATGGCGGCCACGCTGATCACCACCATATTGATGAGCCGCTGTGTGCCTTCTGCATCCACCACCTCGTCAGTGGAGAAGATGACGCACTGTTCCTTCGTAGGCACCAGGCCTCGCACACAGACGCATGCCACATACTTGGTCTTTGGAGCAAGCCCCTCGATGGTGACGCTAGTCTTCCCAGGCTCCACAATCATCCTTCGCATGTCACGCTGCCCAAAGACTGCGTAAAGGACACTAAAGGCAGTTGTGTTCCCAGCTTGAGGGGCCTTCCACACCAGGGACACACTGTGGTAAGTATCTCCTACCACCTTTAGAGACCTAACCGCCTGCGCCTCCTGGTGTTCGGATTGCTCTCTGGAGAACTCTCCTGGGACATCCATCTGAAAGTGCTGGAGAGCCAGCTCCTCCTTTGTGCTGGGCACTGGGGGCTTGGTGGCCAGGGCTCCACGCTCGGGAATATGGGGAACATGCCTGGCCACCAGCTTGTTGTTGTAAGCAGCAGCTTCTGCCCCCTCCCCTGTCCTTGCCCACAGGACACCTGGCACCCCATTATATTCTGTTGAGGTGTGGGGCTCCGTGACAATCAAGGAGATAAGTGTTTCAGAAGCCCCTAGGAAGTTCTTGGCCTGGCAGATGTAGTCTCCAGAGTCAAAGAGAGACACAACAGGCAGATCCAGCAAAGTCCAACTTGAGCCATCACTGGAGACTTCCTGGTGCACTAGGGAGAGAAAAGGCAGATACGGAGGAATGGGTGTGTTGTCTCCACAGTCTCTGTCCTAAGGCAAAGGTCACAGCTCCTGGACTAACCATAGTATAGTGAATACCAGTCATTCCAAGGAAATAACTGGCATACACTCAAATCTCAATCCTTCAAACCTCACTGGATTACTTAATAAACTGCCTTCTAAGTCTAGGAGCCCAGTTTATCCTTCAGGTCTTAGAGAATTGCAAAGGTGACCTCTCAGGGAAACAGGCAAGTGCACTGGGTATAGGTAAGTTCAGGGGTGAGCATGAGACAGAGGATAATCTGGAAGTGCCATACCCACCCTTGCACACCTCAATGGGCAGGTGTAATCAGAACCTTCACCTCTGAGGTTTTGCACAGTGGAGCCTTTTGTACTGCGATGCAAACTGGTCCAAACTCCCCCTTTTTTAGAGCAACAGTTGTCAGCCATGTTGAGGAAGGCAGTAAAAAACTGGGCGTGATGTGAGATTTCCTGGTTAAGTGCTAAGAAATTATTGCTCCTCAACTTACTTTCTGCCTATGTATGGCTGTGATTCTTGTCCCTGTTACCACCATAATAGAGATGATCCATCTCTGCCCACAGAACTCACCCAGACAAATCACCTACCCTATGAAACCAGAGATAGACTGACTGGAATCCCAGCTTCTTCATATATGAGTCGTGTAATATGCACATTTACCTCTCAGCACTTTCATTTATGTATATGAAAAAAGGATGATCAGGTTGACTTTTACAGTTTTGTCTTGGTTTGGCTCAAGGTGGGTTCATTCTGAGAGGAACCCCATATAGCTTAGTCTACTAACCAACCCCTAACTCTTTATGTAGCTAAGATTTCCCCTGAACTTTTGATCTTCCTGCCTCTCAAATGCTAGGGTTATAGACTCAGATCCCCATGCCCAAGCTCACCTGCTTTTTAAAGTTCAATGACATTATGGACATAATTTATTTAACGTAATGTTGGACTCGCATGCTGATCTCAACAGATGGCAACTCTATCATTAATTATTCCTGATGATTCTGGGTTAATATTTTTAAAAGAAAAACTTGCTAAAATATTAAATGCACCAAGAGCATTTTTCTCCCTAAAAGTCAACTTTGTATTGCTCCTAACATGGGTTCCAACTTTCTGATAATAAAGTGGCTTACAAGATATAATGGGATGGGTTGAGAGCCATTGCCATAGTCAATGTTTAGCATATGAATGAATTCTATTCAATTACATTCAGACAGATGAGAGCCCAGTGTGGCTCACAGCAGTCCCTGCTAACTCTGCCCACTATCCATTTGGGAAGCTGACCAGCTGTATCCTTCCAGCACTCAGCACAAAAGGTCTTGTTGCTTACATACCTGTACCATTGAGTGGGCGTCCGTTGGCTCTCCTCCAGCTCATCTCAGGTCCTGGGATCCCAGTTGCTCCACAACGCAGCAATACTGTGCTACCCAAAGGGGATATGATGCTGGTCACCCCTGGGCGGAGCTCTGGGCTCTGACACTTTCTCAGCTCGAGCTGGCTGAAGGCCACTCCAGCCAGACTGCGTGGGCTGGCACACTTCAGTCTAGCCTCGATGAAGACCAAATTTGAAGCCCAGCCTTCTAGGAGATAAACCAGGTCATAGAGCCGACAGTCACATACCCAGGGGTTGTCCTGAAGCCCTGCAGAAGTGAGAGTGAGTAAGAGGTTAACTTTAGATCTTCAGCTCCATTTTCCCTGTGGGAAAAGGAGGCAGTTTATCCACTCAGAGTGAGTCGTCAGAACTGACCTCCAATCCCAGCTACTAGTCTTCCCAGATATACGACCGGAGACTTGGTTTTTCATCTTCAGTGGCAGTGTTGTTTTCCCTCACAGTTTCTTTCTTCATAAATAAAGTGCTCACAGTATCAAGAATTAGAAATCACTAAAAAATACTCACTGGGTCTGAGGAGATGGCTTGGTGAATAAAGCCATCTGGACAAACATGAGGAGCAGAGTCTGGGTTTCCTGGCACACATTAAAGTCAGGCAGGCATGCAGAAGGCTGTATTCTTAGCACTAGAAAGGCAGAAGCAGGAAATTTCTAGGGCAAGCTGTAGTTAGACTAGTTAAATCAGTGGGCCCGGAGTCAGCGGAAGGCCCTGCCTCAGTAATTAAAAGGAAGATCAGGGAAGACAACTGACTTCCGGATTTCTGCTTACATATGCCTGTATGCCTGCACATACACTTATGCCCATATACATGCAAGCATAGGTGTACATATGCTACATACACATAAAACATGCCAAGAAACCCTTTCTTAGTGACCATATGAATGAGTGGTTTCACATACTATTGGTGAAGAGTGAAGACTGTACCAGCCTTTCTGTTTATTTATTCATTTTGGCTTTCTTGTTTGTTTGTTTGTTTCAAGGCAAGGTTATTCTGTGTAGCCTTGGCTGTTCTGGACTGGCTTTATAGACCAGGCTGGCCTCAAAATGACAGAGATCTGCCTGCCTCTGCCTCCCCAAGTCCTGGGATTACAGGTGTGTGCCACAATGCCTGGCTATGTACCAGCCTTTTTAGAAGCTACCAAGCTGATCGTGAAATGTTAACGTTAGTGCTGTTTTAATCGTGCAAGTTCGCTTCTCAGCTTCTACCCTTCAGAGACTTTTTCACACACACACATGGCTGACAGTGGGGCCTACACGGGACTGACCTACGTCCTCCCTGCACATATGTGACAGTTGTGTAGCTTGGCCCTTTTGATGGGGCTTCTAACAGTGGAAACAGGAGCTGTCTCTGTCTGTTGCTTGGTTTTTGGACCCTTTCCCCCTACTGGGATACCTTGTCTAGCCTCAATAGAAAAGGAGGTGCCTAGTCTTACTGTAACTTGGGCTAGATGATCCATGGGAGACCTGAGCTTTTGAAGGCACTGTGGATGGAGAGTGGGGAGTGGAGGTGGGGAGGAGGACTGGGAGAAGAGGAGGGCGGGGAAACTGTCAGCAAGGTGTGAAAGATTAATTAGTAAACTAATTAAAAAAGAATACATGGCTGAGAATAGTCTTCTGTGGCACCAAAGGTGTTAATGAGACAGTGGAAACAATCTAAAGGCATTTTGGGGGGAGGGTTGTTTTCTGTGGACTATTTAATAAGTGAACTTGTCTCGTTTGCTGTTATCTAGAAAAATCTCTGGGATACAAAATTGGATGAAAAAATTGGTTCTGATTAATACATGGAATATGATTTTTAAAAATTCAACACCAGGGGCGGGAGATGGTTTGGTGGTTAAGAGTTCTGGCTGGGCGGCTTTTCCAGGGGAGCTGGCGCCTACTGGCTCATAGCCATCTGTAACTCCAGGCATAGAAGACACAACACCCTCTTCTGGCCTCTGAGGACATCAGATAAACATGTGGTTCGAAAACACACAGGAAATTGTAACATCACACCCAGCTTTTCTTTGTGTAGTTTATGTGTATATTTGTGTGCACGCGTAAACGTGTTGTAAAAGGTAAGGAACTTGTACATAAACATGATGATTAGTAGCTGCCCTCGGGAGAAGGAGAAGGGATTAGGGTAAGAAAAGGGACAAGGCAACCATTGGACTCCTTGCTTTGTTTTTAACGACCTTTCCAGTTATGCTGGAACGGTCAGCCCCGTGAACAAGCAGGTGCCCGGGGCAGCAAAGGCTGCCCTGTTCACTTGCTCTATTGGAGCAAGGAGGGATAGAAGAGGAACGGGATCTGGCTGAAATACTTTGCTAACTCATTCCACCCTGAGCTGAGAAACTGACTTCCCACCCCAGTCTGCTTTCTCTTTCTAAAACTGAACTATGAGGTGGCTCGGCTTGTCTTGAGCTATTAAACCTGCAATTAAGGCTGACATCGTTCCACCTTCCCTCAGTGTAGAAGAACGCATTATCAATCAGACTCAGAGAGGCTTGGATAGTTGTCCAAGACCCCAGTATGTATGGGGTTGGTTCTGGATGAAGGATGCAATCTTGATTACCTAAGACTAGCCTGGCATGATGGCCAGAAAGGAAGGGCCCGGTCTTCAGGTGAGTCCACATGTCCAGCAGCTCCTCAGGAAGCCTCATCAGCTGGTTGCTGGAAAGGTCAAGGAAAGTAAGGTTCTCCAGGAAGTGTGCAGCCTCGGGTGGCAAGGCCGAGAGGCGATTGGCCTGCAGGTCCAGCAGCTGCAGCTGTGGAGTGTCCCTGAGCGCAGCCCAGGGGAAAGTGACCAGTCGGTTCCCAGGCAGACGCAGCTCTCGTAGGCGGCGCAGTCCCCTGAGCATAAGGGCACTGAGCTCACTGAGAGCGTTGTAGGGCAGCCACAGCTGCTCCAGGCGGCCGAGAGGCCTGAAGGCTTCTCCAGGCACCCTGCGGATGGCGGTTCGCTCCAGGCGCAGCCTGCAGGTGTCCAGAGGAATCGAAGCTGGTGGCAGGGTCAAGTCAGGGTCGCTGCACACCACTGTCCTGGTCACAGAAATGGGAGATACTTGAGCAAAGGTCCGTTCCTTATGAGCCCTCAGATCTGCCTGTTAACACAGACAACTGTAGGGTCTCGTGGGTGATGGGCCTGTTCCCTGATGTTAATAATCTAGCCAAGGAAAAGAGATCCTAATACAGGGTAGGACTCTAGCAGGGAAGAAGGTCTGAGTACAAGTAAAGGAAAGAAACTGATAGGGAACCTGCTCCTAATCAAGGCAGGGTGGGGGTTGGGGGGCTGGAAGGGTGCAGGGGTGTTGGTCAAGGGAGAGTTTGAAGCGTACTAAGCATCTAATGTGGTCAAACCAAAAACAAACAAACAAAACTGGGTGCTAAGAGAAAGAAGCATTTGCTTTAGGTGCCCATGTTGCCCCTGGCAGCCACCTCCCAACATATACACCTGCAACTGTGATTTCCAGGGGACCAAATTATATTCAGGATTTGAATGGGAAGCAGAAAGGGTGCTAGGGTGGCACTCTGCAAGGTTAGAGTTAAGTCTGATGAAGATACCTAACATTCAGAGGATGCCTAGATCTTGGTGTACAGTCTATGCCTGTGGCAACCAGAGGCTGTGGGCTTCCACACAAGCTTTCAGGGCCTCACTGCCCTTACAGGGCACTCTATGCAGATGGCAGCCTCTCCCATGCATGGCAGAGTTCCCAGAGCCCAACAATCAGACCCATGGATTCTGGTACTGGTTTCATCACCAATGGCATGTGACCTTGAAACACTTGTTCTCTGAAGATGGTGTTTGTGACTAGAGTGACAAAAAAAACACCCTCACCATGCTGTCCTTAGTCATCAGCTATTTTCCAGGCTGATTAAGCATCAGCCTGTCTTAACTTAACAGAGAGAAATTTACTTTTCATACAACTTAAATCATCAAATACACCAAAAGTGGGTTTCTGTCTTTTCTCCAGAACATACACAGTTATCTTTTCTGGAGGTTCCTCGCCATTCTCTGCCACCATCATCCCCAATCAACCTGACATTGCCAGGATAATGTGAATAATCCTGGTTAATTTCAATAGCATCATTTCTATGATCAGAAGTCATTAGTGGAGGATGATGGATTCCAGAAGATCAGAAAGTTATAGGGAAAGCACTGAGGGATTGAAATCCTTGAGCAACTTAGAAAATAAGTTTCCCACTGAATAAGCCAAAAAAAGGAAGAAAATGAGCGACATGAGAAAATCAAGGACCCAGCAACCAGAGTGGCTTTGACTTCAAAGGTTCATGAAGAGTAGGGCGAGAAAGCATGAAGGAAAATGAAGAACTGTACTGAAGATGGAGGAAGCTTGAAATGGGGGAATTTAGGGGATGGGTATTCCACCATGTGTTAGGAGGTAAAAGGGCTCTTGTAGAGGTCAGGCTTGAGAATGGGAGATGCCTGAGACAGAAGGAGCCAAGGATACAAAGAAGAAAATAAAAATGGAAGAAAGCAAATGGAGGAAAAGATGAGATAAGGACAAAACTTCTAGACTTTTAAAGAGAGCTTCTCCTTACCAGATAAATGAAGGAAGGCTCTAGAAGAACTTCCAGAACCTGGCCCACACCCTCCTGAGCAGAGTAAACTCCCTATGTACTGAAGATAACATAGCACAAACTGCTTTTCCATGATCCTGGGTTTCAAGGATCCCAAACCCACCATGTCTGTGTTTATCAGATGGCTTCGGGTAGGAGCAAGGGACTTGTGAGTAGGTAGACAGCTGCTGGACATCCAGCCCCTCCCAACCTTGCCTTGCTGGGACTTAGGAAGACTTGGTGACCCAGCCCGCACCTAGTGGTGTCATACCTGGTCTTGCTGCCGTCACTCAGGATGTGCAGGCTGCAGCTGCATTGGGAGGGGCAGAAGCTCCAGGCCTGGTGAGGTCCCCCAAGTGTGAGGAGCCAGAGCATGCCCAGGGCCACCCACATGACTTCTGGCTCCTCTTCCGCCCAGGCAGGGCCTGTCCCGAGATGTTCTCGTCCTGCTTGTCCAGTAAGTCCAGCGGCTACCCACTTGCTCATCTCTCTCCAACCCCCACCCAAGGCCATGAGATAAACACAGGCTTGGGGATTAGGGAGAGAGCCCCAGCACTCAGCAGCTTATTGCTTCCTGAATCACCCAGTCTTGACGGGAGGGAGAGAATCCCTCTATAGCAACAACCCTAGGCCAGAAGAAGCTAGGGCACAGCAAGATAAGGCAGATGGGCAGCTACCCAGAGGCCAGTGACTGGTAACTGGCTGAATGTGCTGTATATTTGCAAAAAGCCTCCTTTCAATCAGGCCAAGGGTAATAAATCGGAGCAGAACTCTGGCCTCTAATAAGAGCCTTTAAAATTTTTCTCCTGAGATGCAAAGTGAATAAACTGTAAATAATATTAAAAAATAAAAATTTAAATAAAAATTGTCTCCTATAACAGCTTCTAGAGAAAAACAAACAAACAAACAAAGGAGTGACTTGAAGCAAGGCTTTCTGAAGGCAGTGCAGGCGTCAGAAAGGGACAATGTTTTCAGGGCCTAACACCTGTATTCAGATCCCAGGTCATCAGTTACAAAAGGAAGTAAAGCTCTTCTACCTGGAGTATTGTTGGAAATCAGGTTTGCCCATCCTTGATTGTCTGGGAGACAGGACTTTTCCACAAACTATAAATTTTTAGTACTTACAGGCTCTTGCTCACAGAAGAGCTGGGAAGACTTTGACATGGCAGGGAGGTGTTAGAGATGTCCATATGTGCTCATGCACATAGGCAAACATCTGCCTTCCTTCAATGCCCCATGGGCACCAGTCTTAGAACCCTAAGGTGTCAGTGGGCTATCATTTGAGGCATTATCACCCATGCTAAAGACAAGAGGAGTCCCTGCAGGAAGAGAGGGTCTTCCTTCCTCAAATGCCATACAATAAAAGGAGCTGGATTTCACAAAGGTTTTGGAGATTTTATTTCATTTTTCTCCAACCCCATCCTGCCATCTCAAGATGCCAGAAAGGGCTGAATAGTAGGTTCTCTTAAGTCACTCATTCGCTTTTCTTTCTGTCTCAGAGGACTTGGTCCTCTGGCTTTTCCAGTAGGTTCCATAGCCTGGCATGGGCATGCTCAGGAGTCTAGTCAAGCTTAGACTGGTGAGGTTGGTCCAAGAAAGATGCCCAGAGACTGTGCTGAATAGTTTTATGTCAAGCTGACAAAAATTTAAGTCATCTGTGAGGAGGGACTCTCAGTTAGGAAAATGCCTCTATAAAATTGGGCTGTATGGAGGGATCAAGGAGACCTACAGAGTTAACTAACCTAGGCCTGTAGGTGCTTACAGAAACAGAACTATCAACCAAAGAGCATGTTTGGACTGGACCTAGGGCCCTACACATATGTAGCAGATGTGCAGCTTGTTCTTCATGTGGGTCCCCTAACAATTACAGTGGAGGCTGTATCTGACTCTGTTGCCTACCTTTGGATCCCTGTACCACAGCTGGACTGCCTTGTCTGGCCTCAGTGAGAGAGAATGTGCCTAGTCCTGTAGTGACTTGATGTACCAGGGTATGTTGGTACCCATGGGACCTTCCCCTCTCTGAGGATAAGGAGATGGGGGAATGGGGAAGGGGTGGAAGGTTGGGACTAAGAGGAAAAGAGGAAGTGGGGATTTGATCAGGCTGTAAAGTGAATAAAAAAATTTAAAAATAAAAGTTTTTTTTTAAGAAAAAGAAACCGGGCTGTACATGAGCCTGTAGGGCATTTTAAAATTAGTTACTGATGGGGAGGGCCCGGCCCATTGTGTGTGGTGCCATCCCTAGGCTAGTGGTCTGGGATCTACAAGAAAGCAGGCTGAGCAACCCATGTAGAGCAAGCCAGTAAGCAGCACCCTCCATGGTCTCTGCATCAGCTCCTGCCTCCAGGTTCCTGCTCTGTTTGAATTTGTGTCCTGACTTCCTTCCATGATGAATAGTACGTTGAACTGTAAGCCAAAAAGAGAACCCCTTTTTGGGGAACCCTCCTCCATTACTGGTAGGAATGTAAACTTGTACAACTATTTTGGAAATCAATCTGGCACTATCTCAGAAAATTAGAAATAGTGCTACCTCAAGATCCAGCTATACCACTCCTAGGCACATATACAAAATATGCTCAAGTTTAGAAAAAGGACATTTGCTCAGTTATGTTCATAGCAGATTTATTTGTAATAGCCAGATTCTGGACACAACCCAGTTGTCCCTCAACTGAGGAACGGATATATAGATTGTGGTAATTTACACAATGGACTACTACTCAGCAATTAAAAACAAGGAAATCATGAAATTTGCAGGTAAATGGTGGGAACTAAAAAACATCATCCTGAGTGATGTATCACAGAAGCAGAAAGACACACATGGTATACACTCACTTATAAGTGGATATTAGAAATATAATATAGGACAAAATACTAAAATCTGTACACCTAAAGAAGCTAAGCAAGAAGGAGGACCCTGGGTAAGATGATCAATTTTCATACAGAAAGGCAAAGAGGATGGACATCGGAAGAGGGAGAAAACAAGGAACAGGACAGAAGCCTACCACAGAGGGCCTCTGACAGACTCTACCCAGCAGGGGATTAAAGCAGATGCTGAGACTCATAGCCAAACTTTGGGCAGAGTGCAGGGAATCTTATGAAAGAAGACCTGGAGGGGACAGGAGCTTCACAAGGAGAACAACAGAACCAAAAAATTTTGGCACAGGTATCTTTTCTGAGATTGATACTCCAACCATGGACTATGCATGGAGATAACCTAAAACTCCTGCACAGATGTAGCCCATGGCAGCTCAGTCTCCAAGTGGGTTCCCTAGTAAGCTAGCTCTTTGATCATCCCCGGGGGTGGGAGGTGAGGGCGTGAGCAGCCTTACCAGGCCACAGAGGAAGACAAGGCAGCCAATCCTGATGAGACCTGATAGGCTTGGGTCAGATGGAAGGGGAGGAGGTTGGTCCCTATCTATGGACTGGGGGAGGGGCATGGGAATAGAAGAGGGAGGAAGGGTAGGGTTGGGAGGGAACAAGGTAGGGGACTATAGCTGGGATACAAAATGAATAAATTGTAATTAATTAAAAAAAAACAAACCTTTCCTTCCCAAGTTGCTTGGTCATGATGTTTCATCACAGCTGTAGTAACCCTACGACAGGAACCCAGTGCATACACATACACAGTGTGTAACTCCATGCCAAGCCTGTCTGGATAATATCAACTTCTTGAAGATTATGCTTTTCATATATTCTCTTCATATCCAGCCAATAGCTTTTCATCAGTGCTAGGACAATACCCGTCACCCTCCTCTCTAAATCTAAGACTTTCCTACTGACTGTCACACCCAGGCTGCCTTCTTCCTCCTGTTTGGAATGACTTCACTCTGGCTTTATCTAGTGGACCTTATGTGTTGTTTCTAACCTTGCCTCGTCTCTTCTTTCCTGATGTCTTTGGTGATCTTGTGGGCATGGGAAAAACAGTCACAGGTGTTAACCAGGAAGTTAGAAATCAGACAAGACAGCTGGGAGTGGTGGCTCATGCCTTTAATCCCAGCACTCACTGAGGGAGGGGCAAAGTGGCTCTCAGAGGCCAGCCTGGTCTACAAAGAGTCCAGGACAGCCAAGGTTACACAGAGAAATCCTGTCTCAAAAAAAAAAGAAAGAAAGAAAGAAAGAAAGAAAGAAAGAAAGAAAGAAAGAAAGAAAGAAAGAAAGAAAGAAAGAAAGAAAGAAAAGAAAAGAAAAGAAAAGAAAAGAAAAATAAAGAAATCTTTGGGCTCTAGGAGTCATTAAGTTCAAACTTTAGTAGGTATTGACAGGAGGGAAGGTTTGTGACCTGGGCATTATCAGTACAGAATGAATTGCTCTTCTAAAGGGAATCAGAGAACCTGCAGGATTGCTGCAACTCCACCCACCACTCACTGTAGGACCTTGGGCTGATTCCTATCCAACCTATCTCCAATTTCCTCATCTGAAATGAAAGGGTACTGGCAGCTCATGGAGCAGAAATGCCTAAGGTGAATAGGAAAAGACCCAATGGCTGCAATGCCGAGCATAGAGCCAGTAATGGCAGATTCTGAGCCAAAAGCTGAGGGTTTGGTCCCAGTAAATGTTTGTTTTATGACAGCAGCTGACTTCAGAAACTGCATCCTTCCCCCAATGCTTGCCTTCTCGTGCCCATGAGCCTATGAATGAACACACAACACAGACAGAAACACACACACACAGTCACACACACACATGTGCACAGACACCCAGCTGGTCAGCAACTGTGTACATAGGAGGACCTGGCTCCTATCCAATTCTTGGGGGAAAGCTGCAGCTGAAATCTGTCCTTCCACTTCCCTCCGTTGGTTATGCAACCCTTTCCCAGTTCAGCTTTCAGTCACACACCATTTGGATCCTAGACCTTAATCCTGCCCAGTGGGCTGAAATGAACGAGGCAGGGCTCATTCCAGCCTCACAAAGGCTGCACTGTCCATGTACTGAATGCATTCCTTATGTGAGCCAGGAGGAAGGCTAAGAAGGGTAAGAAATAAAGAAGGTGTTCTAAGTCTACCATAGTAATCTGCATGTGCAAGCAAGTGGAGTGACCATTTAAAACGGAAGAGCCTAGCTTCAGAGAGCCAGAAGAGAGCTGGGTGGATGACAAGGAAGAGACTAGGGATGGCAGCAAACAGGGCCCTGCCCGCTGGCTTTGGGGAACTCGAGGTGCTGGCTGTGGGAACAGTGCTGCTGATAGAAGGTGAGCCAAGCGAGACCTTGGGTGGAGTAAGGACCCAGAGGTTCCCAGAACCCAGGCCAAAACTGTGGAGTGGGCAGAAGCCATCTTGGTTTCCTCTCCTCTGTGTCTGGATCTAAGTGTTTTCCCATGACAGCCCCCCATAGGATGTAGTATGCTGCCTAGGAGTCAGGAGAGAGAAACCAGGCAGGGGTTAAAGAGAGAGAGACTTGGAAGGGAGCTATCTGCTCAGGAGTTGACTGAACTGGGCCTAGGCTTTTCATATCCCCAAAGCCAAGAGAAAACTTAATCCACTCCCCAGAAATTTTGCCAAGGGATAACTGTCTCAAGTTAGATTCTCTAAGATGCTCAGTGAGAATAGAAATAGTCTTCCCTGGACTATTTAATTTCTGATGGGGAGCAGTCTTCATTCAAACCAAACAGAGAAGAGTAACCTGTACATTCTTTCACATAATGAGAACTGACAATGGGGTGAGTGACAGCAATTAGGACTTGCTGCAGATCCTGGACACCACTGACCATGCCCCCTTTTTCTGGGAACCACTGCAACTTAGCCTGCTTCCTGGTCCTCCAATATGCTGTGAAATTACATTTTACATCTCTACATATGCTTCTCTTTCTTCCTGGGGTTCTTTTCCACACACTGATCTCCACAGTTTAAAGGAAAGTTCTTTCCCACTCTATCATTTTCCTCCTCTCTAGTGAGAGCAGGATGTAACAGAGGCTGGAACCCAGGGCCTTCTGCAAGCTAGGTAAGTTCTCTACCACCAAGTTATATCTTTTTTACTTTTTAGCTTTGAGGTGGGGTATGTGGGCTGACTTTGGACTTGTGATCCTCCTGTCTCATCTTCTTGAGTAAGTTGCCCACCAGCCCCAAATCTTGCTTTTCAGTTTTCAATCAAGAAGGTAAGGTTAAGAAACTTCAGGGAACAGCAAGGGAGTGGCTGTGCTGAAATTCAAGGTCAGGTGTCTTACTAGAGAACCCCTCTTGAATTCTCACCTTGCCTAGTATCCTGGGTCACTCTGGGCTCTAAGTTGGATCCTCTTCTCCAGGGTCGTCCCTGACATTGCCCCACAGCACACAAAGAAAGCATTTTAAAAATCAGAGAGACTTGAGACTGTCCCTAGCTCTGCTACTACCTAACTGCATTTAGTGCATGCTATCATAGCATCACTATGATCACTAGTCCCCTCACATAGTCACGGGAAGAAGACTGAATGGAAGGACCCATGTAAAGTGCGCTTTGGAGCACCTGCACCTGCTTCTTCAGTACTTGTCAGTGACTGATTGTCACAACGGAGCCACTCTGGGCTGTGTAGTCTTCTTGTACATCTTCCTGTTAGACTGTCAGGGAGAATCACAGGTTTTGGTACCTGAGGGCCATCCCACTAGAGTAGCATTTGAACAGCTGTGCTGAGAGGTCACTTAGGTGGAATCTGGGAGGTTCCTGCAGCTCTATCAACCCCAGACCCTGTTTCTGACACCTGCATGGGTCTTACCAGCCTTGACACCAGCCTCCCCCCCTTCCTTTCAGCGATCTCTGGCCTCAGCCTCAATGGCCTGACCATCTTCTCTTTCTGCAAGACTCCAGATCTACGGACTCCCATCAACCTGCTGGTTCTAAGCCTAGCCCTGGCAGACACTGGGATCAGCCTGAACGCCCTTGCCTCAGCTCTATCCAGCCTCCTCCGGTACCGGACCTTTCCCTTTCCACAGCCTCTGGGGTGTTGCCTGGGACTTTACCTTGGGGTCATGGGCAATCAGACCAGAGCCTTTCTTTCTACCTACTGAAAAACCATCCCAAAGCTAGAGGTTAGGCAAGCTGAATTAAGTTAAACTGAAATTTCTGCTTATTGCTAAAGAAAGAGCCAATGTCTGGAATGCAGAGGTTGCTCAGACCTGACCAAAGAGACAGTGGGCTGAAGGCATTCAGAGCCTGAACCCTATATTCAGGTGGTCTAGCCTTGAGTCCTTGCACCTTTATTTCTAGTCCTGGGATACTTCTGTAATTACATAGTACAACCTAATTCATAATGTGTTGTTGGATTTATTGGTTTAATTACTTACCAAAACTAATATTAATACTATTGAACGAATACTATCTAGTAAACCCTAAATAAGTGCTTGTTAAAACAAAACAGGATTAGACCAGAGTATAACACGCATGTGCACACCAGGGTCTTGTCATGTTGCCCGCAAAAGTGCCTTTAGGGCTTGAATCAGTGAGCATTCCTCCTTTCAATGAACTAGCACTTCTTCCTGAGAGTGCAGAGATTTGTGGGTTCATCCTTTAACTTTGCCTTCATCTGTTGTGCTACCTTAGATAAGTAATTCTTTCTCTTGGCCTCAGTTTGTCCACCTTCGATGGAGACATATGATCATTCACAAAGGACCTTTGGCACATTGGTGGATCAGAAAACTCACTGAGCCTAAAGGGCCTACATCTGGCAGATAGACCTCTTTAGCCCACTGATCAGTTCCATGGTGGGAGGACATTGACAATAAAGTACTCCTTGCATGAACAGGGCTAATATCCAGGAGTCTTCCAGGTTTGCCTGGGCAGGTATGGGAGGTGGGAAGGATGGAGGGAAGGTTCACTACGCCCATTGTTTCCCACAGGCGCCAGCCATATGGTTCAGAGGGCTGCCAGGCTCATGGTTTCCAGGGATTTGCAGCGGCCTTGGCCAGCATCTGTGGCAGTGCAGCCCTTGCCTGGGGTCGCTACCACCACTACTGCACCCGTATGTCTCTGCTCCCCACCCCCATCCCCCGTCCCCAACCCCCTGTGACTGTAGGGACACTCCTGAGTATATGGGGATAAAAGGTAGGGCAAGGTGGTCAATATTCAATTCAGCTCAGTGTTTTCAAACAAGAGAGTGTGGGTGAGAGCGAGGGCAAATGCACACAACATGTGGGCATTCATTTTGGGGAAATGAGGGAGAGTGGCCAAGCCTGCAGGAGGCCTGCTCTGAGATGCACGTTAGAGAGACCGAGTCTGCCCTTGCTACAGCTTTGGTGACTCGGGGTTTTGAACCTCGGTTTTCTTCTCTGCAAGATTATTTTAAAAAATCAAATATTCATTTTGAAAATCAAATGAGATCATGGGTAGAGAAAATGTTCTGGCATTCAGGTACAGTTGGAGGACAGGAAGAGGGTGAATGTGTGTGTGTGGGGGGGGGGGTGTCTAGGTGTGTGCCCATGGCAGAGCCATACAAAGATGGATCCAGATCTAGATGTTAAAAGCCTCACTATTAGATTAGTTATCAGTGTGCCACCTGCCCTGTGGTTGCATGTTAGTTTTGTTTGTTTTAGGGCAGGGTCTCGTGCATCTCAAGCTGGCCCCAGTCTCCATGCTGGAATTACTGACGTGAACTTCCATGCACATGCGTGCGCTAGGGATTATGCATTGCTAGGGTAAGTTTTGGACTAGGTGAGTTAGGTCCCTAACCCTTGCTTGTTACTTTTTTTTCCTAACAAATGACTTTAATTTTTTAAACTTTTATTTTAGTTTTATGGGTTTTGTTTTATTTTGTTAGTTTTGTTTTATGACACAGTCTCATACAGCACAGGCTGGTCTTGCACTCCGTATGTGAGTCCTTTTGTCTCCATACAAGCACTAGATATTACAAGTGTGCACCACTGTGCCTTGCCCAGTTCTCTTTAGAATTTACTTTAGAATCTGGTTATACTTAGATCAATTGGTAGGGTCCTTACTTAGCATCTACAAGGCCTTGTATCTACCCTCTTTGCCACATAAACCTGGCATGGTGTATTCCTATAATGCCAGCACTTGGGGGCAGAAGCAGGAGGATCAGGAGCTCAAGGTCATTTTTAGTTACTTAGTGAACTCAAGGCCAACCTTGAGATACATGAGGTCTTGTCTCAAAAGAAAATGTATTCTTAATTTCTTATTCTAAATGATAGCTGTGAAACTACAGGTATAATGTACTTAAATTCAATAAATTCAATACATCATCACCAGAGAGAGGCACATAAACATACTGTGGGGAGCTGTGTTCCAACTGACAAACACAGAAAACCTGCAGTGTGCAGCCTAGCAAACAGAGCCATAAAGACGGTAAGCAACTTGCCTGTGAGACACAGTAAGCAAGGTTAGGGCTGGCATTGAGAATGGCTAGGATGTCTCCAAAAGTCATCACTGAGATGGTTCCCCTTCTCAACTGAGTCCCAAGTCTTGTGCAGTGGACTTCATCATCATGAAGGCTCCTGCTGGGATCATGACCCCCGAAGCCTAACCCTCAGGCATCAGGAGCCTCTCTCCAAGGGAAAAGATGCCTTGTTCTTATGCTGAGTGGTGATATGTCAGCCTCTCCCATCAACATGGTCTTGAAGACAACTCTTTCATTGCTTCCGTCCTGTTCCAAATGTCCCCATAGTAATACACAGACAGACAGACAGACAGACAGAAAGATAGATTATTTTCTCTGATAGCCACAAACATCTCTGCAATTAACCTCCAGTTGCACCAAGCATTTACATGAAATTTCTTCCTGCCATAGAGGGTGGAACAGAGAAGCACGAAGATACGAAGTAGCAAGGAGGAAGGCCAGGCTCACATGTCCCATTACTCAGTGGTGAACATTCTCTCTTGGAAATGTTTTTCATGCAAAAATGCTTCTGTCACACGTGAGCCAAGCAAGATATTACTCACCACTCTCTCTGTTGGAGTGAAGCCTCAGTGGGCCTGGGCTACTCTAACAAAACATCAAAGTGTAGATGGTTTAAACAGTAGAAATGTGTTTCTCTCAAGTCTGAGATCAGTGTTCCAGAATAGTCTGGTCTTGGTACAGTTCCTCTTTGCTGTATCTTCACATGGAAGAGAGCAAGGCCACTGCTCTCATGTCTTTTCCTATAAGAATATGAAAGAATATAGAGCACACTGCCATCTCGGAAGACACACACTAAAGGAGAGCTAATCTTACCCAGGGACTCCCCATTCATGATTAATGATCTACCCAGGCCTACCTTCAAATGGCACCACACTGGAAATTAAAGCTTTTGCACCTGAATATGAGGAAACAAACCCCCTCTTTAGCAGGGAAGCACAGCCAAGAAAATTGTCTGTCTGAGGTGATTGTCAAGAGAGCCAAGATATGAAGTAGGCTCTAAGTTTGTTCTTCTTTGATGGTTCCAGCCTATCTGGAGCCTCATCCTCTTCTTTAGGGTCAAAGGAGCTCAACAAACAATTTACAGACAGATGGGGACACTGGGACAGATGAGCTAAGGCCAGGTAGGTCAATGAGGCTGCAGAGGACAGAGGGAACAGGACAACAAGGTCAGTAGTTTGAATCACACCCTAAGAGACTGTCAGTACAATAGCTTTTGCCAGCTGCACTGAGGTAGGACCCAAGTCCCTGAGATTTTATAGAATATTCTGGAAGTAAGCACCTGGCCTCTACCTGAACTACTGCATATATCTCATCTTTAACGTTGGCTTTGGGAAACACACCTGTCTTTTATTTTCACTCCCTCCTCCTCTCTGTTCTCTGAGGATGATTTAGGATATATGAGGAGACCATCACTACCCATGATCTTTTTTGTCCATCATAGTCCTCAAAGATAGAGAGCTTCATGCTCATTATGGAGAAAACTGAGGCTCAAAGATACCACTGACTTTCCTGAGGCACCATGCTATTAATATGGGATTAAGGACTTGGGAACACTCTGCAGTTACAGAGTCCATTCTTTTTCATGTGGTCAAGTTATCTTTTTACAACCTATCCTCCCTCTATCTCATGCAGGTAGACAGTTGGCATGGGACACGGCCATTCCTCTGGTGCTTTTTGTGTGGCTATCATCTGCCTTCTGGGCATCCCTGCCCCTAATGGGCTGGGGCCACTATGACTATGAGCCTGTGGGGACATGCTGCACACTGGATTATTCTAGAGGTGACAGGTGAGATGGAGCTTGTACTTTTGAGGCTCTCTTCCATAGGGATCTTGACTTTAAGCTTCTGTGAGAAGAATGTTCCAGCTGAGAACTCAACTGGAACAATGTCAACATTTGGGGACATCCGAACTCCTTAGTCATGACAACCACTTACAGACTGTCACTGAGACCCGGCAAATGGTGTGAATGTTACATAAAGTACAACTCAAATTCAAGCATCCAAAGGAGCATTATACAGTGCCCATATCAGTTATAAACATCATGGTGTGCCATTGCTCTTTGGCCCTCTTAAGCACAAGGAGTTGTCTTGGCTCAGAATTCATTGATTTTGTGAGAGGCACCCATGCCCTTAGAGCAACAGATTTAAAGCATGTAAGGGCTTTGCCTTGGTGGAGATCTCCCAGCATGGAGGTAAATTCTACATTGTTGAGCATCTACTGTGGACTGATCCCTGGCAGGGTAGGGCTGAATGTATGCGGTGTGAGCCATCATACCCAGCTCCTTCATTAAGTCCTCCAGTGACACAGTATCCAGTCCCTTTGTCATCCACAGGTCATTTCAAATCCTTATCCACACAAGAGACTTTCTTGGATATTCTTTCCTCTTGGCACACTGATTCCTTCAGGATTTAGTGAACATATTTTCCAAATTGAAGAATCCCATCCCATCCTTGAATAACAAACAGCATAGCATTTGAGCGTGAAGAAGTCCCTCCCGCATCCCAACTCCTGGCTCCCAAAGGCATACATCAGGAGAACCTATGGCCCTGAGTGCCAAGGGGAGCTCAGTTGGATTCAGGAACAGCTACACTCTGAGTGCTTGTCTAAGATGGGATGACACCTCTCACTGTCCAGCACAGACGCTGGTGGGCCTGGGCTGTTGGTACCCTCAATTTGACCTGTTTTTCTACCCCTCTGCCTGCAGAAACTTCATCAGTTTCTTCTTCACTATGGCCTTTTTCAACTTCCTTATTCCTCTCTTCATCACACTCATTTCCTACCAGCTCATGGAACAGAAATTCTCCAGGAGTGGTCATCTCCAGGTAAGAAGCCAGCTCCCACAGCAGCAGAGCTCTCTTGATCCTTCCTCTCAGACCCTGGGAACGTGTGTGGCACAGCAGAAGTCAGTGTTTATGGTGTTTGCAACAATTATAGAAAAAGACGCTTGCATAGAGAATATGCTGTTAAGGCTAGAAAATACCTCCCCGTTGCTCGTATTTCCAAAGCTTAGGGAGCAAGGACCAAAACAGGGCAGATTAACCCAGACCCTGCAACCCAGAGATCTAGGCTCCTGTAGTTCATCATCGACGCTGTTACACTCCAGTCATCCTAGGGATTTTAGGATCGGCACAAAATTGCAGGGCTCTTCAAATGTTGCTTTTCAAATTGCTTTAAGGTGTTTAATTTGCTCACAGTCACAGACTATTAACCACAACCTAAAGCCACACTTGCAAGCACACTGGTCCAAGATAAATGATGATTTAAAATAAGACCTCCTGGCCATTTCAGGATTCCTGTAGTAAAATTCCCTTGCCAACGATTTTAATTTAATTTTGCTATCTAAAAAATTAACAGATGAATCATAGCAAGAAACAAATTTGTTTTTTTGTGAAAGCAAATATTGATATTGTAAGTACTGTATGTATCTTCACCTCATCTTTGTGAATCTTTTCTGACAAATGAAAACTTTGTGACTCCCATGTCACAGACTGGGTTGAAGCACAAGGGAAAGTACATGACTCACCAAATGCCACACACTTAGTAATAACAGAGACGGATCCAAACCCAGATACAGGACTCTTCAACAAGGTGCTCAACTTTAGTGCATAATATCCTTATAATATTCTTTTTATTCTGCCGCTAAGTTTATTACTGTAAACTAGAAAATAGCTTCATAAATTAGTTTCATCTGTGTATCTAGCTAAAAGGTTGAGGGCTGCATAAGGACAAGAATCTTGGGTCCTATCTCGGAGGCCAGAGCATCACCTATTAGGTTCTCTTCCACATTACTCACATCAATATTAGAAAAATATTTTCCTTAATTCTTTGAGATTTTCATACAATGAATTTTAACCATATTCAATCCCCACTCCTTCCAGTAACTCCCCTCAGGACTGCCCCTACTTCCTCCATCCACAGCTTCATGTCTTCTTTAAAAAAAATTAATTTGCCAACCTCAATTTGTGTTGCCCATCTATTCATGCACATAGAAGCATCCACTAGAGTACAGTCAGCCAACGTGAGGTCACACCCTTGAGAGCTATCATCTGTCCATACCTTCTCAGTTGGGGGGTGGAGTTCATGAACATCTCCCCTCTCCGTGCTAGAATGCTGATTGGCTTGATCTTGTGCAGACAACCACAGCTTCTGTGAGTCTGTTAGTGCAGCAGTCACGTCATGTCCATAAGCTACTGCTATTCCTACCCTTCCTGAAAACCGTGGTTGTAATGGTCTGTGCTCCGTCTTCCTTTATGGTTCAGGAGCTGAGAGAGAGAGAGAGAGAGAGAGAGAGAGAGAGAGAGAGAGAGAGAGAGAGAGAGAGAGAGAGAGAGAGAAATATCCTAAATATCCAATGTGTGAATTGACACTTATTCTCTGAACTTTGACTAATTACAAGTTTCTGTGTTAATGAACATCCGTTGCATTAAAAAAAAAAAGCAGTTTTCTAATAAGGACTGAGAGTTGCATTAGAAATACAAATTTAGGGAGCAGTTTGATACTATTTAGCAGAATAGTAGTCGTAGGTTCACCCCTAGGGCCTATGAGCTCCATAAGCACAGGTTCTTGGATGGATTATAGTACCAGACATGCATTTTCTCCTGTGCAATTGGGCCTAAAATCCAATTAGAAAGCAAACAGTTACCCCTATAAGTTTCGTGCCATTTACTGCACCCATGGGCATATCTTGCCATGCCAGAAATAATTGTAATTCATAGGATTCACAGCTAGGTAAGATTGTTAGTGACCTTTGCCCCAACTGCCTACATAACACTTTCCAGTGCTATAAAAGTTAGCCAGCATAGAACAGTGTCTGAGTCAAGACCAACCTGAAATCCTTGGGTACTGTGACCAACATCTGTGGCATCTTTAGAAATAGAGTCTTGCTATCAAGTTCTTGTGGGCAACCAAGAAAATGACAATGGCCTGTCTTGTTTGGGAGAATCTCCAGGACACCTACTCAAAGGGAAAAGCTCACATCTGGAACTGTGCTTTTCATTTGGCAACCTATGGCATCTCAGGGGTGCATAATCCTCTATCTTGGTTACCTCTAATTAAAGTCTCTCATCAGAATGAAGTTTATAAACCAGTACATTTCCATTTGGCCTGTTCAAGCATCTTTAGTGAGATTAAGCCCTCCTCACTAACTCACAAACCTCTCCCCAACTTGTCTCCCCATTTTCTTCCCTTTCCCTTCACACAATTTCTGATCTTTCTGCCACCAATGTCCTTTTCCAGTTTCCTAGATTCTACGAGTACTCCACATTCAACACATAAATATAAAGCTTTGATGCTAAGATCCATATATGAGTTAGAATATGTGTGACTCTTGTCTTTCTAGGTCTGGGTCATACACAGTATGCTTTCCAGTTCCACCCATTTACCTATAAATTTCTTGATTTCATCTTTCTTAGTAGCTGAATAAAATTCTATTGTCTATTTATTTTCATTATCCACTCATGGGTTGATAGACTTCTAGACTGTTTCCATATCCTAGCAATTGTGAACAGTACAACTATAAACACAGATGAGTATGTGCCTCTATAGTAGGAAATAGAATCCTTTGGCTATATGCCAAAGAATGATATTATTGGGCCATATGGTAGATCTATTTCAAGTTTCTGAGAAACCAACACACTGATTTCGTAGTGGCTGCATCTATTTGCACTTCTCCAAATATATTAGAAGGCAAAGGCAGGCTGATCTCTGTGAGCTTAAAGCCACCCTGGTTTGCATGGGCACACACACATTGGGATCCAACAACTAGCCAGAGTCAGTTCTCTCCTTCCATTACGTGGGTCCCAGGGTTTGGAGTTAGGTTGTTAGGTTCAGATGAAAGCACTTATCTACTTGGCCATGTCACTGACCCTCTCCACCCCAACCTTTATCTCCACGCATGAAGTCTTCATGTTTATTGGGGATAAATAAGACCACTACCATGATTTTCTCATTTTTCTTGTTGATTTTGAACCATCAGCTCTGCCTTACATCAGAATTGGGTCACTATCCACAGGCTCCAGGACCTGGACAGAGACGAGAAGCTTCTGGAGGTGACACTGTCTACCACTGGGGTGTTAGTTCCTCCCTACCCTCAGCTTCTCCCTGGAAGGCCCTCCGTCAGCACACATTTTTCTCCAGAAGAGGGAAAAAAATTACAAGAAAAACAAGTGTTTCCTGGTTGACATTTGAGGTTCCTGTGCCTGTGGAGATGGGGAAGTCCATGTTTACTGCCTTCCTCTGTCACTCTCCACTTTAGTTTTTGAGGAGTTTCCCTGAACCCTTGGAGCTTGCCGCTTGGCTAGGTTGGGCAACCATGTTTCTTTCTTCTTGTCTTCACCACCCAGTGCTGGGATTACCAGGGTGTGCTCCACGCCTAGCTTTTCCCTTTTGTGCTGGAGAACCTAGTGTGGTCTTGATGCTTGTGCAGTGTGAATTTCACACACTGAGTTCTGTTATCAGCATCACTGCTCAAAAGAGTTTAAAAAGCCCACACTAAAGGAAATGTGTCCCCAATCCAATTAAGCCCCCTTTGTTAAAGACTGACATGTGTCAATGAGACATTTTATATAAAATTCTTCCTGTCTCAGAGTATTTGGAGAGCAAGACCATTCCAAATTCCTCCTGAAAGCAGATGAATTGTGGCTCCAGGGAAAACTTTGGCATCAACAACCTTCCCTGACAGCCCACTTCCTAGTTATATCTGATGTGGTGAAAAATTTGAGCCTAGACAGAGATACAGGTTGCTGATAGTGACCTAAGCCTGAGGGGAGCACAGTCCTGGCTACCCCATGACCTAGAAAGATGCTCATTTCCATCCTGTCCCTACCTCAAGGCAACTCAGGTATATCAGACCATTTTATAGACAAGGAAACTGAGGTCAGGTAAGCTTAAATAACAGGCTTGAGGCTGCATAGCCTTTCAAGGCAAAGAGCTCATGTGGTGCCAAGATCTTCTGCTGGGTCAAACCCTTCCAAGAGCTTGGTCTGTGCTAGCTTGGGCTGTGGCATGGCTATATCCACCTGGAGTGAACAGATGCTTCTTCTGATATTTTCTTCCTAGGTGAACACCACTCTGCCAGGCAGGATGCTGCTGCTGGGCTGGGGCCCCTATGCTCTCCTGTACCTATATGCAACCATCGCAGATGTGAGCTTCATCTCTCCCAAGATACAGATGGTACAGACTGTTCCAATGCCCAAAAAACTCTGTACATCTTCACATCTGTCTCTCTGTATCACTTTTTCTGGTTTTCTGCTAACTCATTCCTTCCCTTCTTTCTTTCTTCCTCCTCTCCTTTTCTTTCTTTAAATCTTTATCAAGTGTAGAAAACGTTTTTGTTCCACACACTCCATCACATACTAGGCTATACTGAGATGATAGGAACAGCTAGATAGAATGACCACATACTCTGAGGCCCGGGGCTGAAATTGATACCAAACTTAGAAACAGGTATGTCGTGCTTGGGTAGGATGTAATAGGGGGTTCTATGACATTCTATGAGCCATGAACATCTACCAGGATAGGCTCAGAGGCTTAAGAATCAACCTGAGGATAGAAAGAGCATAGAGTCATGAAGCCAGGCTGGGGGAGAAGCAGAGGCTTCAAAACATCATTCACCGACTTTTCTACCACAACAGGTGCCTGCCCTCATTGCCAAAACCATGCCCACAATCAATGCCATCAACTATGCCCTGCACAGCGAGCTGGTCTGTAGAGGAATCTGGCAGTGCCTATCTCCACAGAAAGGCAAGCAGGACAGAACTCAGTGAGACTCTTCAAGGAGCTGATAGTCAAGCCTACCTCTGCAAACCTGGGTCAGGAAGAAGCCCTAACATACTTCCAAGCAGCCCCAGAAGCCATGGCAGACACGTATCCACCAGCCCCAAGACCCCGGTTGAGTCTCACCTCGGGCTGGACCCAGCAAGTCAGATACTAGGTTCAATGGAAGGAGTATTGGTCACAATCTAAGGGGCCCTGGAAAGCAACTCTCTCCAACCTCAGCTATCTAAACCCTAAAGAAAAGGTGATATTGTGGACTAAAAATGCTGACATGTACTCACCAAGCACATAAGATGTTCACTAAAACAGCTGCTGATAAAAGGCTCGATCATGTCCTATCTAGTCTTACAATAAAAGAGACAAAACCCTGAGCTTTGGTTTTAGAAGCTCATCTGAGGCTGTCATCTTTCAAATAGCATGTACTAAATAAATTGTAATGGCATCAGCAACTTATTCTGCCCTTTGCTCCTGTTAGGCCCAATTAAGGGGGACCCTAACTTCCTTAGGGGGCAAAGAGAACTCAGGAGACCAAGCTTCGATGCAATAGCAAGAGGTCATTTTATTTGATCCATCGCGATGGGACTGCCCCCCACAAAAGTGGCGAGGGAAAGCAAGGAGACACAGAAGGCTGGAGTTTTTAAAGGGAGAAGGGCAGGAATCTCAGGGGTTGCAGGCTTGGCAACACTGGATTGGGTAGTTGACTTTTAAAATGATTGGTTCATGTTAGACGCCAAGTCCATCTGATCCTGCCGCAATGTGGGTGGGGGAGCTGTGACCTCTGGACTGGTTGCTAGGCAACGTTTTCTCTACTTTGGATCTGGACACTCCTCCAAGGTGGGGAGGAGACCTTTCACATTTCTTTGCAAGGGGGTGGGGTCTTGTTTTCTCTTCTTTCTGCTTTCTGCAAAAGTGCTAGGAGAATTTACTTTAACATGGGGTGCAGAATTTATAAAGCAACCTGTAAAGCTAGCCTGATCCTTTCACTCCAAGTCCCTTATTATGAGATGAGATGACAGTAATGATGATTTGATCATACAGACTGGACCAGAACACACAGGTCAAACACCAGTGCCAACATTCAAAATGAACCCTTCGTTGTGTGAGATTTGAATTAAAGATTGCTTTTAAATGCTTTGGATTCATTGCCAGTATTAATAATTAACGCAATTATTTAATACACCAGAAGTCAGAAGACACGAACCCATAACTCTGTCTTCCTCTCTACAATGACAATTTGCAGAGCTCAGGAGACTGTGTTCTTTGTGAAGAACACATATGGTCCTGTTGCAGCTCATGTGTTTCCTGCAGAGCCCACGTGCCTCTGGGTTCCTGAAACTAATGGAGACCCCCCCCATCACCTTTCATGTACACCTTCACCTTCCATAGAGTCAGCAATTTAGGACCACGATATAGTAGGTCCATAGTCTTGTTTGAGACCTGCTTCCTAGAGGAAAGTAGAGATGACCAAAAGTGTAATGGAGGCTGTCGGGAGCCACAGTCTCTGTGGAGAGTAGCTGTTTTGGCAGCTGCTTTGATATTTAAATCTCAGCTTGAAGAATGGCTTTACCAGGCCTTCTCTAGAGTCAGGGAAGAATTTGTAAGTCCATCACCTTTTATTTTGTGACAGCGAGTGGGATAGCTTGTCAAAATCACACCTCTTGTTTCACCTCCTTGTGATTTTAACTCATTGTGTTGGGCTGTGTTTAAAAATAAAGTGAGGCTGGCTGGTGGCACTTAGCGTTTTGGAGCTGACTAGTTTGTCTTGACCGCCAGAGCCTCTCAGAAGATCCCATGTGTTGTGTATTTTATTAATTTCAATCCTCACTCCCGACTCAGAACTGTTCGACTCCGCTGGCTGGCCCGGCGGAGGAGGCTGCCCTGGAAGTCTAATGGTGGAAGGAGCAGATGGCCCAGGCACTGTGAGAGACAAAAAGCACATCCTGTGAAGTGAGAGTCAGAAGAAGCAAGTTCCTGGGGATAGAGGTAGGGTGGTCATGAGAAAAACCTGTAGACTTGAGTCAGTTTCCTGGTTCTCCAAGTGCAGAAAATCAGGTTATATATACAAATCCCAGATGAAGCTTGCATAATGCAGAGTCCTGTTTGGTTATTTTTGCAGATCCAAACAATGTAAAGGAGAGGGCAGCCTTCCCACAGCACTCTTCTCTGAATCATGCTCTGAGCCAGGGGCTGTGCAACAAGCTGACACTTGGCCACACTCCAGGGCCCACATAGAATGCTTGGCCTGGTCTCTACACAGATAACGAAGCAAGGAAATCTTGGTGTCTAGATCGTCCTGTACATGGATGGAGTACGTGGCCAGGAAAGTGGTGGGGTCCAGGCCTAAGATGCTGACTTGACCCCAGTTAATCCCCTGAATAATTTTCTTGGGAACCTTTCCTTTCTTCCACCATTATTGATCCTGAGCTAAGGAGGGATGAGGGAACACTGTGACAAATTAAGAAGACCTTTTTAAAGAAAGGAAAAGCTGAAGATAAGAGAAGCCAGAAGATAAATAGCAAAAGTGGGTGGTGTCAGCTCTGTCCAGCTCTCTAGATTCTCACAGGATGGAAAATAGGCCAAAGGGACCAGCATCCTTGTCATCCTCAGGTGAGACATGGGAAGAAGGCAGGTTGGCCAGGCTTTGGCCAGAAATATTTTGAGCTTTGCCTTGTGGCTTCCTGGAGGAAGAGGATTGTGCCCAGACATCTTTCTGCTGACCCAGGCTAGGGATGGTGGGAAAGGGCTAAAGCAGTGCCCTGTAGAAATAACAAAAGCCCACCGAAAGCCACTCACTTCAGAGACCCCAACCTACCCCCACTGTCAAATCACCCACTAAAGAGCTTTAGAGTGTCTCATCATCTTTGGGATCTTGAGTCTATACCCATCTCTAATACCCTTACTTTGTCCTTCCATGGCATAATTCAGCTGTCTCTGGGTCAAGAGAGACCAAGGAAGGATGTGGCTGGGTAATGATTGAAACCATCCTTACAGTTGGACTTTGTCACAGGCCCTAAGTTTGAACAGAAATAAAAAGCCTACCAGTTGCCAGCAATTGGCCAGGCTTGGCTGAAGTTAGGTGGCAGTTCTTAAATATTTGGAGCTTATTTTTTTCTGTCCTACTTCCTCATGGCCTCTGAGCATCACTAAATTCCTACATTGTGTCTGCACTACTCTTAGAATTAAAAATATATATATACTCAAAGAAAGAAGTTATCTGTAGTGAGAACTTTGGAATTTTTGTTTTTTAAAAAACACAGAGATATTATAAAAATGTGTTTTCATTTTAATCCCAGGGGGTGCAGAGCTATGTCACAACAGTTGACTATGATTTCCCTCATGCTCTGGCAAAGGCATGATTTTGCCAGTTGCAGATTGTTTCTGTAACTGTGAAACATTTTTAGAGGGTATATACATGCTAAAGCTTCAAGAGACCAGGGGTTGTTGTTGGACATAGTTTGTTAAGTAATCATGTGCAAACAATAAACAACAACAAGAAGAAATTAGATATCCTAACAGTGAAGATCAAATTTGCCCCAAGAACCAATTCCCCAATCAGCAGGATATAGTCTAATGATGTTGACCTCTCTCCAACCCCTGACTCTATCCCCTTTTCTCTCTTTTGTAGTGTTAGGGGGTGGAAAGGGTGGAGAAGGGTAGAAAAAAAAAAAAAAAAGAACCTACATAGTAGCAAATTCGGGCTACAGTTATCTGCCTTTATAGAATTCCCATTTCCTGGTCTGTTGTTGGGCCTGATAAGGCCTGCTGCATCTACCTGAGCCTGGCTCGAGTTTGGAGACCTGTCTTTGGATTTAAGAGGCGCTGCCTCTGGGTAAAAGTGACTCAGCATATCCGCCTTAAAGGTTAACCCTGCCTGAGAACTGTTATGTGGAGCTTTGTCGTTGGCCCACCTTTCCTTGCACCACTTAACCTCACCCTCTACGTCATCTTACCCCACTTCCTTAACTCTGCCCCTTGACCCAAACCTATAAAAAGGACTGCTTAATTCAATAAACTGAGTTCCAGCTTCGACAAACCTCCCAGCTCAGTGTTTTATTCCCTGGGACATCCGGGGACGTTTGGGGCCTCTGGGGAGGTCTGGGCCATCGACATTCACCATCCCTTTCAACCACAGAGGGCTGAACTGGCCACCCTCCTCTCAGCTTTACCTGCCGGATACTGACCCAGCAGACTGGTGCCCCGTGTGAGGAACCTCCTCCGTGGAAGAATGCTGATGGGTCAATTGGTCTGCAAGTGAGTGTACCCCCATTAAATATGGGCAGTCCTCTTCATCGCTCAAATCCAACCCAGGTCTGGAATCCCTACAAATTTTGCTTAATAGTAGGGGTTTTACTCTGCTTGATGCTCAAGCTCTTCAAGCATGGAAGTGTGTTATAAAGGTTGCTCCATGGCTGCCGGACGAGGGTGCCCTGTTTGATTGGCACACCGGGGACCCAGTAGAAACCATGGTCAACAGAGCACAGGTCCGCGATGGGAATATTACCCCTTTGGGAGTCATTCCCCTGGTCACAGCCCTTAAGGGCTGCTTCCCTCCGAGACCACCCAAAGAACATAAGGTCAAGGATAGGAGACAGGAAAGTGGACCGACCAGAAGAGGAGATGGCCCCAAAATAGGAAGGCGTCGGGGCCAAAACCAGCATTAAGCCAGATAATGGGCCTCCTCCCTGGAAACAAAATATATATCCTTCTTTAGACCCATTTGTGAATGTCCCCTGGCCAGCCCTTACCCCTCTGGCGGTGCCACTGAAACAGGGCTTGCTTACTAACCCCTTCCCTGGCCCCTTTACGCCCCCTTCGTATTTGGAGAGACCTGTGGAACTTTCCTGGTCACTGCCGCTCCTGGGGCGACTGGTCCCCCTGGCTGGGCACCTTGGTGGACTCTAGCCCGCAAGGAACTGCATAAGGCAGTGGTGGAAGATGGGCCCAATTTGCCTTGGGCTGAGACCATCCTTGAGGGGCTGGCGTATCAGTCATGCGCTACACGAGAATGGATGGACCTTGCCAAGGCTGTCCTTTCGGGGCCGGCCTTCCTTAAATAGTTGGCCTTCTACAAGGAGGAATGCAAGGTCTAGGGGAAATGCAACCAATGAGCTAACCCCCAGGTGCCTATAACTTACTGAATGCTTTCAGGCAAGGCTGACCAATACTCCACCCCTTATCATGAGCAGGTTAGAGCAGCAGGCTTGGGGGCCTGGAGAAAGTTAGATGATGGGCCTATAGAATCCCCGTTTCAGGAATTACACAAAAGGCCTCGGAGGACCTCCTTTCCTTCATAGACCGGATAGATGAAAGTCTGAGGAGCAAGTTTGCCCCGGGGAAGCTTCGCAATAAGTTTGTTAAGTCGCTAGTGTGGGATGGCATGAATTCAGACCACAGGCTGGCCTGTGCTAGTATGCGCTGTATGGGGATGGGTAAGTGGATTGTCACCACTAAAGATGTAGGAACTACCTCCTTTCAGGCCAGGGCAACGGCTATCACCATGCAAACAGCCTGCCAGGAAGAAATGACTACATTAGTCAATGCCCTTCAGCAGGTCACTAGGGCTCAGGGATGGACATGCTTTGGCTGCAGACAGAACGGCCATTTTAAACAAGAATGCCCCAACAGGTTTCAAAATACTCCTGGTGCCAGCACAACAGGCACCTTACCGTGCAAGCCCTGTCCCAAATGCAAAAAGGGTTTTCACTGGGCCAAGGATTGCAGATCCCAATTCAACCTTAAAGGTGAACCTTTAAACTCCCCTCCGGGCCATCCCCAGCTCCGTAAAATAAGGGGGAGAAAGGGACCAAAGTTCAATGGACCCTCCCCCTGGTCCCTGGTATGAGACCTAAAATGACACTCACAATCTGGGACAGGAGCTTCCAGTTCCTAATTGATACAGGGGCAGGCCATACTGTGAT